>OU452315.1:17585000-17990000 GCA_911728475.2 Pterostichus madidus
AAGTTAGAATTTGTAAAACATATTAATGAAATATAAGTAGATATTATTTTTTCATGCAGAGGTTTTTTATTAGGTTAATTATTATTGAAAGAGAGTAATTATTTTTAACACTTACTTGAGTTTAACGTTTTATTTACATGCTTCATTAAAATCTGACTTAACTCACAGGCCACTCTTACCAACCTCCGAATCGAACCAGGGTATATATATATATATATATATATATATATATATATATATATATATATATATATATATATATATATATATATATATATATATATATATATTGCTTGTTAAATGCTTACTTGTATTGTAAAGTCCAATCTTTTTATTCGGTTCGAAGGACCAATGTTATGGATAAATGCTTTGTTTTATATCTATTTGACTTTATTGCGATAACTTGACTTGCGTCATTTACGTCTTTGCTTGACATTACATTTCTTTTTACTACTCACTTGCAACTTGCTTCACACACATTTCTTACGCGAAATGTTGCCAACTATATTTTACAAAAATACACTATATTACATATATATATATATATATATATATATATATATATATATATATATATATATATATATATATATATATATATATATATATATATATATATATATATATATATATATATATATATATTTATATATATATATATATATATATATATATATATATATTTATATATATATATATATATATATATATATATATATATATATATATATATATATATATATATATATATATGTATATATATATATATATATATATATATATATATATATATATACAGAAAACTCAAAATAGACAATGAATGGTACGAGTGGTGCACAGGCACAAATAATTTAAAAAAAGGTAATGCATCAAAAAACTATTAGAAGAAAACGAGAACACAAAACAGAAAACAAAGGAAAAAACGAAACGGAAACACAAAAGCAATAAACATATTAGAATTAGTACGTGGAATATAAGAACTTTACTAACAGCAGGTAAAATGATAGAAGTTAATTTAGAACTAGAAAAGTATAGAATACAAATAGCGGCATTGCAAGAAACTAGATGGAAAGGAGATGGACATATAAACAATAAAAACTTTACATTGCTATATTCAGGCGATAAAAAACAAGGGCAATACGGGGTAGCTTTCATGGTAATGCGAGAAATGAAGGAAAATATAATTCAGTTTAAACCAATAAATGAAAGGTTAGCAACTCTACGAATAGCTTCAAAACCATTTAACATATCTCTGATAAATGCCTACGCCCCAACAGAAAACTCAAATAGCGAAGAAAAAGAAAAATTCTATGACACAATGGAAATGGAAATAGAAGATATAGCTAAGGAGGATATAATAATGATACTAGGAGACATGAATGCTCAAGTTGGAAAAGAAAACTATATCAGCGAAGTAGCAGGCAAGCACACAATACACAATAAAACAAACAATAACGGTCAAAGATTATGCAATTTCGCAGTAAAAACCAATATGATCATAAGTAGCACGAGACATGAACACCAATGGCAACACAAGGCAACATGGGTGTCAGCAGATCTTAAAAACTACACACAAATAGGTCATATATTAATAAACAAAAGAAAGCAGACATCAATAAGAGACGTACGAACGTACAGAGGTGCCTGTGCCGATACTGATCACTACATGGTAACTGCCACGGTAAAGCAGAAAATAAGAAGGGCGGCAAAGACTACAAGCAAAATAACAGCATGGAACAAAAGAAAATTGAACAACGAAGAAAAAAGAAATGAATACGTAATAACGGTAGATGAGAAACTATCGCACAAAGAGAAGAACGAAGAAAATATAGACAATGAATGGAATAAAATAAGGTCAAGCATAATAGAAGCAGCAAAAGAAGAGTTAGGAAGTCAAGAAAAAGAACACACTAAAGAATGGTTCAATGAAGAATGCAGGGAAATATCTGCGGAAAAAACTAAAGCAAGAAATAAATGGATACAGACAAAGAACAAAAAATATAAAGGAGAATATGAGAAATTAAGAAAAGAGTGTAAAAGAATAATAAGACAAAATAAAAGAGAATGGATTGAGGAAAGCGTAATACGAATAGAAGATGAAAGAAAAAATAGAAATACGAAACGTTTCTATCAAAGAATCAAGAAGCAACAACACAAACATAAAGTGGAAACAAACAATATGAGAGATAAAAACGGAAAAATAACCGAAAATGAACAAGAATTGAAACTAGTTTGGGAAAAATACTTCAAGGAACTACTAACAGAGGAAAAGACTGATGAGAGTGAAAATGAGAAGGAAGAAAGAAATAAAGAAGACAAAAACGAAAATCAAAATGTAAGAGAACCAACACTTGAAGAAATAAAAAATGTAATAAAAAATAGCAAAAACGGAAAGGCACCAGGAGCGGATGGGATAGACATGGAACTTATAAAATATGGCGGTGAGATATTATACGAACAATTACACGCACTAATAATTAAAATATGGAAGGAAGAACGGATGCCAAAGGATTGGGAGGTAGGACGGATGATCATAATACACAAAAAAGGAGACCCTATGGAATGCAAAAACTACAGAGGTATAACATTATTAAATAACGCATATAAGATACTAGCGACAATTATACAAAAAAGACTGGCTACATCAACAAGGCATAAAATCGGACAGTACCAATGTGGTTTCCTACAAGGGAAATCAACAATAGACGCTATCCACACGTTAAAGCAAATTCTAGAAAAAGTACACAAAGCCAAAATAAATATAGATATACTATTTATTGACTTTCAGCAAGCTTTCGACTCGATGAAAAGAGGGAAACTAAATGAAATACTAAGAAATTTAGAAGTGGAGCCAAAATTAAGAAGATTAATAAAAATGACCATGGAGAACTCAAAAATATGCGTAAAAACAAGAAAAGGAGACACTAACGAATTCTTAGTAAACAAAGGCGTAAGACAAGGTGATTCACTCTCAGCAACATTGTTCAATTTAACTCTGGAATGTGTAACCAGGAAAATAAACAAAAAGTCAATAAGAATAAACGGTGGACAAATAATAGCGTATGCTGACGATGTAGTATTAATTACAAAAAGAAGAGAAATAATGGAAGAAATGGTACAGGAAATAGTTATTGAAGGAGAGAAAGTGGGATTAAAACTAAACGCAAATAAAACAAAAATAATGAGATATGGAAAACAAACACAACAAGAAATGATAAAAATAGGAGGAATAGAATTTGAAGAAGTAGACAAATATAAATATTTAGGTGTCATGATTACGAACAAGGGAGACAGAGAAACAGAAATAAAAGAAAAAGTATTTACAACAAATAAAGCATATCACATGCACAAAAAGCTATTAAAAAGTAAATTACTAACAAGAACGACAAAAATGAAAATTTACAAAACAATAATAAAGCCAGTATTGATGTATGATGCAGAAACATTAACAATAACAAAAAAAGAAGAAGAACAACTAAGAATAATAGAGAGAAAAATATTAAGGGATATACTAGGCCCAATTAAAGTGGACATAAATGAGTACCGGGCACGAATGAACTATGAATTATTGCAAGAAATAGATGGGGAAGACATAGTAAAAACAATTAAACAGCAAAGAGTAAAATGGTTAGGCCACATATGGAGAGCTGGAACAGAAGAAATGATACACTCCATACTGCAATGGGACCCTGGATCAAAGAGAAGAGGAAGACCAAGGTCAACATGGCTCAAGGAAGTAAAGGAGGACCTTCAAAACGCTGGAATTACAAATTGGAAGACGAAAACAAATGATAGGAAACTATGGAGAAGCATAAGTAAGATGATATGAAAAGGAAATTAAGGGATTGATCCTCCCTAAAACGTAAAGGATCTAGAGAGCTCTATTGAGCGGCGCAACCCCACTTGGGGTGTTAAGCCACCATATATATATATATATATATATATATATATATATATATATATATATATATATATATATATATATATATATAATTACATTTAAACACATAGGAATTGGTATCACTGATTCCGAGTGAAAACGTCTTTTTTTTTGAGAACAAACTTTTTAAGTGAAAAACTAAACAAATTATACCGAAATATAGAAACAACTACTTGCAAACTATACATAGCTTACGTAAGTTACAGCTAAAATAAAAAAGGAATCGAAATAAGTACTACTTGTTATTACCGCTAAATAACAAACACAACATAACCTCCAATGGAAGAAGGTCAGCAGCAACTTCTAAATACAATAATGATGAAACTGGAGAAGCTAGACAAACTGGATATTATACATAAGGAAGCCAAAAACACGAACTCCGAAATTAAAGCACTAAAAGCTATATGCGAGAGTAACCTACAAAATTACGAAGACTTGAACCAATTAGTGCAAAAACAAAGCAAAATTATCGATGGTCTCCAAAGGCAAGTTAAAAAACGAAATATTGTAATTTATGGAATCCCTGAATCTGAGAATAACCATGAAGAACTAACAATTGCTGTAAAAAACGTTCTAATTAAAATTACTGAAATAACTGACAATGACCTCGAATATGTCAAACGTTTGGGAATGAAGACAAATACCACACGCCCACGCCCCGTGCTAGTAGAGTTGCTGTCCTACAAGTTAAAAATAAAAATTATGAAAGGTAAAACAGCTCTGCAAAATGAAAACCTATACATCGCCAATGAACTAAGTTCAACACAACAAAAAGAGAGAAAGGAATTATTACGTTTAAAAAAAATTAATCTCGATGAAGGCAAAGAGGTCAAGATTTACAAAGGCAAATTAATAGTTAACGGGAAAATTCTGCAAGATCAAAACGCTAACAAACGAGGCAGGCCCAGTAACTCATCAGATGACTCACCGATAAAACAAGGCAACAAGCAGCCCCGGCAATCGCAACTCAACTTCGAAAGACTTCCTACGGCCAAATCGACAATGGTTGATTTTTTTCGTGCAAGAACCACAGGAACAAACGCTACCCAAACTACTATCACTGAATCCACCTAATCCAACAGAATCAAACTCACGCCCAGATAAAAAGATAAGTAATAATTCAGCAAGCACTAGCATTTTTGATAACACTAAAATAATTTTCTGGAATATTTCCGGTTTTAATAATTTGTTTTTTCTAGATGTTAATATCATAGAAATGTTACTAACGGCAGACATTTTATGCTTTGTCGAAACCTGGTTACATAAACCTTATGAATACCTTCCCCCTTTCCTTATCGAATACATATGCGTGGCACAAGTTGAAGCAACTAAAGTAAAGGACCTAGGTAGAGCCAGTGGAGGTATCATCATACTAATATTGGAAAATAGTAACATCAAAGCAAGCATAATTGAACACACAAATCACTGGATTTTTGTGCACCTCAATATAAACAAGTCCAATTATATTATCGGGAACATATATCTCAAGCCAAGCCTACACGATGGTGAATGCATCAAATTGTTATCCTCCACAATGGAAGATATACTAAATATTTATGAAAACTATCATATTTTAGCTCTAGGAGATTTCAACGCAAAAATTGGCAACTTGAACCAACTGGAGGAACATATGGTGCAAAACCCAAATATCGCAGAAACAAGAATCAGTACCTTAAATACCGTAAATCGAAGAGGTCAGCTCCTTGTAAACGCTATGGAAAACCTAGGAATGGTAGTCTTAAATGGTCGATGTAACGGAGACATACCAGGTAAGCCAACTTACATAAGCCAAAATGGGCATAGTATTATTGATTTAATTTGGGCTAATGTGGACTTCCTCAATATTACTAAAGAAATTGACATCATACCCACTACATCTAGCACTAACCACTCGATTTGCATGATCACTATTCACGACAAATATAAATCTTATAAACCAAATATGGACGGTTCAACTATTCATAATAAAATTAATAACAATAAAGTAACAAAAAAACTCATACCAAAACCGGAAAAAATTATGCCTTTCCAACAACATTTAAACTCATCCCAACTTATCTATTTTAATAGTAACTGTGTTACCAAACTTCAAAACAATCTTACATTAGCTATCAAAGACGCAGCTGTCAAAGCAGGAATGGAAAGTGCACTCAAACAAACAAATAAGTATCTAAATTTAAGTCATAAACCATGGTACGACCAAAAATGTAAAGAACAACGTCAGATAACCAACAAATACCTGAGACAATATCGCAAATCAGCATCAAGCGAAACATTGAGCCTCTTCGTATCCAGCAAAAAACAATATCGGAACACAATAAACAAATGTAAAAATAATTATTTTCGAGATATAAGCGAAAAAATTTCCAATTCTAAAAACGCCTCTGAATTTTGGGCAACAATAAAGGGATTAAAACCTAGAATGGAACCTTTTGAAGACACAATCTCTCTGAAACACTGGGAACAATTTTATATTAATATGTACCCTCCGAAAATATTCCACAAACTATCACTTCAGGACTGCTTACATCCAATGCTAGATAAAGACATCTCACGTGAAGAACTACAATTAAGTATCCAGATTACTAAACTTAACAAAACACCAGGTAGCGACGACATATCAAACGAACTTCTAAAGAACCTGCCCCCACAATGGGAACATTATATACTTAACATGTTCAATCAAGTAATGGAGACAGAAACAGTTCCTAAATCATGGTGCGAAATACAATTTAAAATGATACACAAAAAAGGAGATAGAGAAGACCCACTCCACTACAGGGGTATCGCTCTTATAAACACTATCTGCAAACTCTTCACGCGCATAATATATAGAAGAATCCAGCACTGGGCTGAAGAACATAAAATAATAAAAGAGAACCAAATGGGGTTCAGAACTGCTAGGGGCACCACAGATTGCATCTTTACGCTTACATCAGTCATTCACCTACACCTTCGCCTAAGAAAAACATATGTTTACGCAGCGTTCATAGACTTCACGCGTGCTTTCGACTCCATAAACCATAACCTCCTCTGGCAAAAACTATACGAAACGGGCATCAGCGCTAAACTAATTAGAATAATAAAATATTTGTACGACAATGCTAAAGCATGCGTAAAAAATAAGCGACAGGAAACATCAAAATATATCGAAATCTCAGAAGGCGTACTTCAAGGCGATACACTAAGCCCACTGCTATTTGCGCTCATGGTAAATGATCTGGAAGATCACCTGAGAGCTTCAAACCTAAACGGAATCAACATTGATGGATATAGAGATATAATTCTTCTCGCATACGCGGATGACATGGTAATATTGGGAAATTCGCCGGTTGACTTAAACTTGAAACTGCAAGCTTTAGGAAAATATTGTGAAGAAAACTTGTTACAAGTAAACACACAGAAGACAAAAATTCTCATGTTTCACCATGGTAGACCGAAATCTCAACCTTTTTCATTTAAATATAAGGCAGAGATAATCGAAACAGTCAATAAATTTGTTTATCTAGGAGTAATGCTCACAACCTCCGGAAAATTTACCGAAGCCGCAACATATGCCGTGAAAAAAACAGCAATCGCGAGCAGCAATATAAAGACTATCCTAACAAAAGCAAAATCTAACTCTTGGCAAGAAAAGAAAAAATTAATAAAATCTGTCTTGAACACTTCCACATTGTATGCAGCTGAAATCTGGGGACTCCAACAACTGAAAACACTGGAAATCACCGTAACGAGATTCAATAAAAATTTACTTCAGTGCCAAAGAAATACGCCGCACTACATGATACGAGCCGAGACTGGCATAGAGCATATAGAAACTATACTAACAAAAAAAGCGCTAAAATGGTTTAAGAAAATACTAGAAATGGAGGAAACAAGATACCCCAAATTAATCTATAACAGACTATTGGCACTCGACAGTAATACGGAAAATAAAATTGAATACAACTGGGCCTCTCAAATCAAAGCTATTCTATTTTCTGTTGGAAAACCTACAATCTGGGAAAACCAAAACATTACAATCCAAGACATAGAAGAAATTACTGGAAAAATTAAAGATAATTTAACAGCGCAAGATATGCAACTAGTATCTACTTCAAAATTTAATGAGTCATACAAGCATATAAAAAATCATTATGAGACAGAAGAATATTTGAACATGAAAATTTCTATAAACAAAGTACGTATCATAGCCCAATTACGGATGGCGAGTAAAAAAATATTCAACATAACAGTAAATCGCATCAAATATCAAATAAACGCAATGGAATTATGCACAATCTGCAATTTAAATCAGTTTGAAAACTTGGACCACATCTTCCTCCGCTGCCCATGTTACAAATCCTCAAGATCAAGTTTCCTGACAAAATATCTCCCAATCCCAGATACGCCCTACTACACCCTATTAACTAATCTCACTCACACCAAAATCCAGGATATCTACTGCTTTGTTACTAACATGTTAAAAATTAGAAGCTTCTGTAGAAATGAATAAGAAAAAACTTGCTGAATTATCTACCCAACTCACTATATTAAATAAACTGAACCTAAAGTAAAATAGTACTAAAGTAAAATAGTACTTAAACAATGTTAAACTATATCATATTTGAAATATCCTTCTTATACAAATTTATACAAATCTTATTATTATATTATATTATACCAATCCCATTGTATGAGTTCTTCTCGAGACAATAAATATTATTATTATTATTATTATTTAAACACATTCGATTTAATTTAATTTAAATAAAAGAGGACCTAATAGATGACCTAGGAACGATATTTAAATCTATCACTGGTAATTTAAAAATGGAAACGATTTAACACAATTTTGGAACATATGTAGAATAATGAACAAAATTTACAAAATTAATTAAATATGGCATATAGTGTAAACCCCAAAATAATATAAATATTTAATAATATAATTTAAAATATTTAATATAACGAATCAGTAACAACAATTAATTGTAAAATATTATAAATAAAAAAAAAAAAATTACTTTATATCATTATTAATAAATTTCGAAAAACGATTTGAACTTTATTATTCGCATTCAATACTTATAAAACTGGAATCAGAATTTGTAATAATCATCCTAGAAATAAAACACTTGCTAAAATCTGAGAATAATGAAAATAAACCTCTAGACGACATTTGTACTAAAGGAACAACATATCAGTGTTCCAATAAATTTCAAACCCACTATAACCCAGTATGCGAACGCCAAATTCTCCTAGAAGACAACTCTAATCAAAGTCAGCACACAAAGCTGAATATCATAAGAAACCACATCGAGATCGTTCCAGAAATCAACCAGTACCTCGCAGCATTTCCCCAAGAAGAAAAATTTCAGTTTAACTACCCACAAAGTGCAGAAGTGAAAGTTCTAAGTGGTGTGTACCTCATTAAAGAAAATAATTGTGAAGTGTTATTCAAAAATTAATAATCAATCTCTCACTCGGCATAGGCCTAGTATTTGGACAATTATACTTTATGCTGGACTTTTATTTATAATAGCATTACTATGTACTCCAACATGTTAAACAGAAGAAGATCCAGCGCAGAACCAACGTCTCATCCCCAAACGAAGATATTCGCCTACCAGAAGGGGCTCAATTTTAAGAAGGGAGGAGTTATTTTGCCGTAGCTCCCCTATAATAATGCTTAGTAGGATAATATTTATCATAAGGTATTATATTATGCTGATTAGTTGCTTCATGCCTTGTAAGATGTAACATAGTTTTAAGTTAGTCTAGAATCAAGCTTGTACCAAGCAACATCGTTGCTAGTGTTCGAATAAATATCTTTTTAAAAAATCAACTTGCGTAGATCGAACTATTATTTATATATATATATATATATATATATATATATATATATATATATATTGTAACAAGACGGAATTATATTTAAATTTTTTTTTTGGTAAATAAATTAATTCTATTTCAAATACAAAGCTGGAAGGAAAAAACATTGGATAGGAAATTATGGAAAGATATAAGCATGAAGATATAATCTAAAGTAAAAAGGGAGTGATTCACCCTAATATAAGAATCTAGAGAGCTTCATAAGAAGCGGCACAGCCCCACAGGGGTGTTAAGCCACTATATATATATATATATATATATATATATTTCAAATACATAATTGTAAATAAGAAAATGCAAGAATATTGTGAGATTTCACGGAAATATCGTTCCGAAACTAGAGTCAGAAGTTACGCGGGGCAGGTACTCGGATGTGAGACAATACGTCAGCCACCGGCTGTCTTTAGAAATTTTAGGGTCATTTTTGTAGAAGAAACACTTGAGTCGGGCACCGATTGTGGAAAAATTGTCAAGTGAGATATTTATCGTTACCATCTGTAGGAAGACATTTGAAACCGTTGTAAGTAAATTCGCAGTCTAGAAAGTTGTAAATTATGAAATCTTTGTATAAAACGTCACTAGAGAATGCAAACAGATCAGAGCAGTGAGGGAAACAGAGAAACCGAACACATGTTTCTAGGAAAAGAATATGAAATGAGCTGCATTGTTCTTCTAAATTCTTCATGTCCAAGTAGTGTAACAATTTGTGTGTTTAATCGATCAATAGATCGATACAACTTCTAATTACTTAGATCCCGATTAATTGTAGTATGATTAAAGTAAAATCATTGAAAATTGATTCCTGTAATAAAATTAATTGAGCGGTGATGAAAAGACCACAAATGAACGAACGATGTTTCACAAAAGTCTACTGAGTGAAATTCCTCAAATACGCATACGTTTATAAAGTGATAATAAATTCAAGTTAGAGTAAATACATAAATTAATACAAGAAAGAATCGAATTCAAAAAGATAGCAAAGTATTGAGGGTTGGTTGGCTAACTCCGTCTAGCTAAGGGTAGGAAGGCTCGCGCGCTCTCACTCTACCTGAGACTGACTGGGGATTGGGACACTCGAGGTCCGGCTTAAGTAAACGGATGAATCTTCGCTAAGCATATTCAGGAAAGAACGATGTGGGTGGCTGTGACGTAACAGCGTCACATTTTTGGTTTGGTTACAGATACGCGATTTGTTGATTTCGTTAGGGGTGTTGGTTTTAGTAGAGGTGGTAGTTTTAATTTGGAGAGGGTAGGAACATCGGTGGGGTAATTAGGTTAAATATGCATGTTTGAGAGAAAATCGAGGAACTTGATTCCGATCTCGTTCCGTTTGGCTATCTTTGCTCTGTCGAAAAGTGTGTGATCGCGATCGGCTACGCCGACACCGTTGAAGCCTACTTTTAGTATTATTAGCAGAACTTTGATTCCAAACATTTTGTCCTGGGGTATGTGTTCGCGACCAGTTTATTCTGGCACCGTTGAGCCTACTCAGATATTTTGTATTACGTTCTGCCTTTGAGTCTGAACGCCTGTCGAGTGTTGGTCTCTGACTCTTTTTATTGTATGTGATCGCGATCGGCTACGCCGACACCGTTGCAGCCTACAGTAGAAAGAAATCAGATTAACTCGCATTCGCTCTGTATTATTAAACACATCAGCTGTCTTCTGCCTTGGGCTGAAGTTGGTTATATGAGCTGTTGTGGAGAAGTAATTGTGTACATACTTTTGTTGTATCGTCTGATCGCGACCGGCGAGGCGCCCGCCGACTCCGTTAGAGCCTGTACAACAAGTGACAATTACTGTTATATTAAAATCCAACGAATTCATTATTTCGATTTCATTGGTGACATGGAAGCTATTTCTGACTGACATCAGAATTGTATTATCTAGCTAAAGTGTTGTAATTGAGAACTTCGATTCTCCGCAATATAAAATCCAACGAATTCATTATTTCGATTTCATTGGTAACACAGAAGCTATTTCTGACTAACGTCGGAATTGTATTATCTAGCCCAAGTGTTGTAATAGAGAACTTCGGTTTTCAGTATTATTAAATCCAACTAATTCATTATTACGAATTTGTTGGTAGTACACATAAACTATTTCTGGCTTACGCGGGAAACTGTATTATAATAGTTAATGTGTGTGCGTGTCGGATGATTCCCCCCGAGAATTCTCGACCGTGAAAATCGTCATCGGCTCGCGCACAAGAAGACATCGAAATCTGTGGTATTGTATCGTTCTTAATTTATTTATATCAAACATTATTCTAAGACGGCCGCTAGTGCCGGAACTTGTGATTTCAGATAGCTGTGACCGACCGCACCGAGCTTGGGTCCACTACCTGGACCAGCTGTCTCTGACCGCCGGGCGCCCGAGGACCCCCGTGTGGCAGTTAAATTATTCCTTCATGCTTTGTACCGAGGCCCCATAATATTGTAATGTCTTTTAATTTCATTATTATTTGTTTACTTTTTGTTTAATACTGGTTTAATTCTTACGTCGAGTTGGTTGTTGGAGCGCGAGTGTTGTGTCCGCGGTTTGATTGAGGACCGTGTCAGTGTATTACGTTTGCTAAACTTCTGCAGTTCCTACACACTAGCTGGTTATGTGAGGGAGTGAACGTAGCGCCATAGCCCAAACCTAACATTATTAATTTCAACTCGTTCGGCACCGAGGTCCGGAGTAGTTCAATAGTCCCGCTCGGCTGAGGATCCGGTGTAGTTAAATAGTCCCGCTCAGAGCCGATCGACGAGAGGACGAGTTACGGCTATCTAATAGCTTCACCAACCAGTGGTCTAGCACACCTGTCATTAACCAAATAGCAGCGACGGCACTTGTATTGCATTGATGCGTACCGCGAGCAAATGGTGGATGCGCACTGTGTTTCAGCGACCGACTGTTTGTCTGAGTTAAACCAGCATCCTGAGAAATGGTAGTTCTTTTAATTCAATGAAATACAACGTAGGAAATTAATGGACGATCACAAAGCTTATTATATTATTAATATATTAATTTCAAGTAGATTATTAATAGTTGAATAACTGCCGCGTTACAATATATATATATATATATATATATATATATATATATATATATATATATATATATATATATATATTTATATATGAGAGGCTGAGTTCTAAAACTCGCCTTTTCCATGCTAAGTGATTTTGAGTAATCCGTAAAAAACTGATTCCTGCTATACCATATATGCAAGAGTGTGGTCTCATACTACGGTACAAAGAAAATAGTGTCTTTATTACAATATTAAAAGGAAAAATAAATGCATGAGCTAGTTTTGAATATATTACAAAAATAAAATTGGATAAGCCTAGTTTTGTTGCTAAACAATGAATAAGAACAGTTATGGAAATAAACATAGTGTATAAGGAAAATTATAGAAACTAATTCAAAAATAATGATTTATTATTGCACGACAAAATATATATATTTTTAAGAAATACAAAATAAAAATATGAGATCTGTATAAAAAATAAAAAAAAATAGATTTAAAAAAAATTAAATTTTCAATTCTTCTGTTTCTTCAGGTGGTTGCTCTAAATCTTCCTCCCCTATCTCTTCACTTACTTCTTCAGGTCCAGGTTTTTGAAGAACCTATTGGTAAATATTATTTTTAGTTAGTTAATTAATTTCCATACTATTCTATTACCTGCTTGTAGTAAATTAGCTCATCGTGTTGAGCCCAGTCATTGCCGAAGTGCTTAGTCAATAACTTTTGAATATAATTATTTTTTTCAGTTTTGACAGGAACTTCAGGCGGAAGACGTTTTGGCTGAATTAAATGCAAACTTTTACCCTTCTTTAAAAAAGGTTTAAAGCATCCTGTGTCGACTTTGTAGTTCATTTCGCCTTTTAGAACTATGCTGTTGTTCTTAGTTTTCTTTAGTATCATTCTCTTCGCTGGAGCAAACTGAAAGTGTAATTGGCCGGGAGTTTTGATACAAGTAGCAACAGAAGATTTCCAATCAAACACAGGTACATCTGTACCAACATTTTTCACTGTTCCATATTTTGAGAAAATATCCTTATATTCTTGCGGCTCAACTATAGTGTCTTTTTTTCTAAGTTCTTTCTCAATGCGACCAAAAACCCTGTCAGGTGGAATATAAGAATGCCCAACAATGGGGAATATAAAGTAAAGATATTTTATTTGTTTGGGGGAATCTAAATGAAGCCATTTAGCCAACATGCCTATCATGGTAATATTTTTGTTCTGACCAGGACAACCATCCGAAAATATTTGCACAGTTTCAATGCCAGTGAAGTCCACATTGAAATTAATACACAATAGAAGCAATCTTTGAAACGTTGATTTTCGGTCCAAGTAAAAATATTGACTGTCTGAGGAGTTTGTTTATTCTTAGAATGACCTTCACATATTGTCATATTATAGTGATACAATTGTCTAGAATAATAAGCAGCTTGATCTGGCACCTTAGGTAGAACAAGATTTTTCTGACAGTCAAAAGAAAATTTGAATATTCTTTCATTTTCCTCTCTCAACAATTCATGATATGCTTTGGCTTTCATTTTATGAACCCTGTATTTCGTCATTGCTGAAACCTTTTCCTGATCTTTTAAAACGCTAATTAATGATTTTAACCTTATACATTCTGAGCATGCATCTGTTGAAGGAGACTTGAAACTTATATTAAAATCATTCATGAATATGTCCCAAAAAAGTGATACTTTATTTGGAAGGAAACATCTACTTCATTATTATATGCTTTCCACAATTTGCGAACACTACAATCACTAGGAAAATACTGCCTAATGCTTTGGGAACGATTGTAATGCGATTCAACACATTTAAGGTTTTTCAGATAATTTCTGACCTTTAATCTTTTTCAGTAGCAGATTTCCCTGTCCTAAGATGTTCCTTGCAAACATTTTGCACTCTAAATTTAGAAATTCCAAGAATTTCTAAAAATGCTTTTCTGCAAATATGTAGAATTCCAAGGGTTTTTGATCGTATATAATAAGAAATAGATACCTCTTTTTGTGGACCAGCCTTTTCACTTCCACGTCTTCGTTTTGGATTTTGCTGTGCATTATATTTTAATATGAAGTTGTCCTGCGAAATTTTATCTTTATTGGAGTAAAAAGCTTCATGGAATCTTCGAATATCTTGCATAGTTACACCAATGCACTGTAACGCTTTCTTTTTATGATTACATTGAGGTTTTTTTGGAAACGACTTTGGCTTATATCTAAAAGTACGATAAAAATACATTACACAAAAAATCTAATATTGTTAAAAATTTAGATAAGTTTTGGTAACTTACCTTTCAGCTATAAATTTTTCTTTTGTTCAGTTTTTTTTTATCGCGTTTCTTCCTTCTTCCTCTCCCTATACTCATTGCAGGATTTAAATCTTCCATTTATGTCTATTTTTACCGATAAAAATACCAAAATACGTAATATAAATTTTATTAATATGCTAGTACAGGTTAGAAACTTTATAGTTAACAATATTGCCAATCTGGCTAAAATGAAACCGAAAAATAGTTAAGAAGAAATCACTTTTCGAAAAAGGCCAATTTTGAAACAAACTTATGCTAAATCACAATACACGATACTAGGATAAGGCTAGTTTTGGACATAATAATAAATTTTAGGATATGGCGAGTTGTGCTACCAAAGTTGGTATGGATAAGAGAAGTTTTGAAAACAAATCAATATTTGTACAGTTAATACAACGGGTATGTAGCTAGTTTTGACGCAAAACATTTTATGAAACGAAGCAGCATTACAAACTGAGAAAAATTAAATATATAACTAATTTTTTTTAAAACATGGATAATGCGAGTATTGGAACTCAGCCTCTCATATATATATATATATATATATATATATATATATATATATATATATATATATATATATATATATATATATATATATATATATGTAATATAGTGTATTTTTGTAAAATATAGTTGGCAACATTTCGCGTAAGAAATGTGTGTGAAGCAAGTTGCAAGTGAGTAGTAAAAAGAAATGTAATGTCAAGCAAAGACGTAAATGACGCAAGTCAAGTTATCGCAATAAAGTCAAATAGATATAAAACAAAGCATTTATCCATAACATTGGTCCTTCGAACCGAATAAAAAGATTGGACTTTACAATACAAGTAAGCATTTAACAAGCAATATATATATATATATATATATATATATATATATATATATATATATATATATATATATATATATATATATATATATATATATATATATATATACCCTGGTTCGATTCGGAGGTTGGTAAGAGTGGCCTGTGAGTTAAGTCAGATTTTAATGAAGCATGTAAATAAAACGTTAAACTCAAGTAAGTGTTAAAAATAATTACTCTCTTTCAATAATAATTAACCTAATAAAAAACCTCTGCATGAAAAAATAATATCTACTTATATTTCATTAATATGTTTTACAAATTCTAACTTCTAAAATCGTGAAGTCTCTCAAGGTTAAGTCAGCGGTAACGTTTTACTGCGCTCAGCTGAGTGTTTATACTATAGTGCGCAAGTCAATTCACTACTCAGTGTTTCCAACGATAGCAAAACAAAAGCAAATATGGCTAGTATCTTAGACATCAAAAAACTTCTTGACACACAAACTAGTACACTAAATAAAAAATTCGAGGGAATTACAATCTACCATCAATTCATTCCAAGTCAAGTGCGATAATTTAGAAAAGAAATTAGAGCTTAAAGAAAAACACATAAATCAACATATATATATATATATATATATATATATATATATATATATATATATATATATATATATATATATATATATATATATATATATATATATATATATATATATACATATATATATGTATATATATATATATATATATATATATATATATATATATATATATATATATATATATATATATATATATATATATATATGGATTCATCATGCCCATTTGTAAATCGCTACAGCCTAGACTGTTTATCCGATTTATTTCAAACTTTTTTTATTTGATAGAGGATTATCATGGGGAGTGCCTTTTGATAGTCTCAGATTTTTCGTGCACATGATGTGCGAGAAAACTTGAAAAAACATGCGTTTTTGGGAAAAAATCAACTAAGAGTGTGGAGGCTTTGAAATTTTTAAGAAGAACATCTACTGTCACTTTGACATTTGTCAGTAGACATGTATTTTTAATTATTAATTGCTTCATACCTAGATAAACTTGACAGGTTTTCACTCTACAATTAAGAATAAGAAATGTGAGAAGACATTTCCAATGATTTATAATGTGAAAATACTGAAATTATTTTATAAGTTATATATTTGACAACTACGTAGCAACATAAAAAAATTGAACATTGTTTACAAAATAAAAATTTTTGTAAACGAATTTATTATTCTGAATTGTGTTTTGCATAATTTATTTCTGATTCTTAACGTGTGAGTATTTCGAAATCTGCGACATCTGATATATTTTTTTTTATTCAATTTACGAGTTTTGAATCAAGATATTAAAAACGTGCATTCAATTTGGCGCTTGCATTGGCAGCCAAGCCAAATCTGTTATTCCACGTTCACAGTGCTATTTAAAAAAGAACTTTAATTGCATGTAAGTACACATTGATAAATTTTAAATTTTTATTTAATTTAAAATAAGTGTAGTTTGGTTAATAAATCATACATACAATACGAATTTAAATGTACATTAAAACAGATAGTACTATCAAATTAACGTCTATTTATAATTATGTAAAACTACGTATGTAGGTATGATAATGTTTATAACTACTTGCAGTAAATAGTAGGGTTATCAATTCAGATGTGTTCCGAAACTGTCAAACGTGTGTCTCACATATCAGATTTCGATATAATAAGAGCCACAAGAATTTACGTTTTGTCAAAACAGACACCCAACAGAGTTCAAAGATTTGGAGCATCTTTATTTGGAGTCCTTCAAATGTATGTCTGCCTTAAGCCCGTCTGACACGATCAATTTTAATGTACATTTTTAATGTACATATTTTAGTTCAATTTTAATGTACATATTTTAGTTCAATTTTAATGTACATTTTCCATGTACATTAAAATTGAAGACAAAAATTCCTGTATGCAACGTCAATTTTTTATTAGATGCGCATGCGCATTTCGATCTGTTTTGAATATATGTTGATACTTTTGTGTCAGAATTAAATAAATTGAACAACAAACGAGTTGTACAGAGCTACTTTAAAATGTTAGATTTGGAGTATGAAAATCTTTTAGGTGCTGCAGCAGTAATAACTACAATTGTAAGTTCAGCTTTAACACTGACACATAAGAAAAAACGTATTATTACAAAAAAGAAAAATACGTGGAGTAGAAACTGGTTACGTCGAAGAGAAATGGAAAACGGAATTTTAACAATGCTTAATAGCGAGTTGTTATTAGAAGATGACAATTCGTACAGAAACTATTTGAGATTACCGAATGAATGTTTCGAAAAATTGTTGTCCGGTGTTGCAGATTCTATAGGGAAGCAAGACACTTGTATGCGGTCGAGTGTGTCAGCAAGGAACAGGTAATTATTATTATTATTAAAAAATTTTGTAAGGTTTAAATTGAGGTTTAGATATTCAATACAGTTCTTATGATATATTATATATATATATATATATTTATATCTTTTTCTGTTTATGTAGGTTAGAAGTTACACTAAGATTTCTGGCCTCTGGTGAAACATTCAGATCATTGATGTACTCCTCAAGAATTCATGAAACAAGGTTTTCAAAATTCATCATTCCTGTATGTAGCGCAATTTACACATATCTGGAAAAGGATTATATAAAAGTTAGTTAATAAAACGTATACATGTAACTATTGCTAAACATTATTTTCTCATTTTTTTAAGATTCCTGCCACAGTTGAAGCATGGAAAGAAATTATTATAAATTTTTATAATATGTGGCAATTTCCACACTGCCTAGGGGCCCTGGACGGACGTCACATCAAATTTCGACCACCACGATCAGATGGATCCTATTATTTTAATTATAAAGGTGATCACAGCATAGTTTTATTGGCTGTTGCAGATGCTAAATATAAATTTGTTTATGCCAATGTTGGCTGTAATGGGAGAATGAGCGATGGAGGTGTTTTTCGAGAAAGTAATTTGAAAAAAGCATGTGAAAATAATTTTCTAAATTTTCCGACAATGGATAATCTGCCAGGGAGAGACATGAAAGTGCCGTACGTTTTTGTTGCTGATGACGCCTTTCTCCTTTGTGAGACAATTATGAAGCCTTATCCTAGCAGAGGTTTGACTAACAGTCAAAGAATTTTTAATTACCGGTTATCAAGAGCTCGCAGAGTAGTAGAAAATGCCTTTGGAATTCTCGCAAACAGATTTCGGGTATTACTAAATCCAATAAATTTGCGTCAATGTAAAGTGGAAAAAATCACTTTAGCCTGTGTAGCATTGCACAATTTTTTAGCAACCGAAAATAATATCAGTTGCACGGATAATTATTCCAATGAAATAACTGGTAATCAATTACAGAACATAAATCAACAAGGAGGAAATAAATCTAATAACATGTCTCGCAAATACCGTGATGAATTTAAAGATTTCTTTTCTACTAACGGAGCTTGTCCGTGGCAGGCAGATGCTGTTACAAATTTTAATATGTAATTTATAGTGTATATTGTAAGTTTAATTATATTAAAAACTGTTTTATTCTTTGTAACATATATAAATATTAAATAAATTTGTACAAAAATTTTGCAATAATTTCTTGACATACTCGTAAACACTTAACATCAAATCAATAGAAAATAGTTCAAAACATATATCCTCAATTTTCTAATATATACCTAAATCAATTTACAAAATCTCTCCAACTTGCCAAGATTGAAATACCAAAATGGCGCTGACCCCAAACATTATTTAAATTCTAAAAGAAATCACAATAATTGATCAAACCGTTGAAGTTATAGCGATGGCTAAAAGTTGTTGTTTTCCATCTTCCCATAAAGTACAAAAAAGGGTATAATATTAAATCAACAAATATATGATGTTTAAACTATCAGGAATCAATTTATTTGCAAAAAATATAAAATAACATAAAAAAAAAAAAATTAAATTAATGTATCATTTCGTGGTTTTTTTTCTATACGAAGAGAACAATATTTGAGTTATTTCCTCCATAACATCATTCTGAACATCTTCATCGAGCCTTCTAATTCTGCTGGCCACAAATTCCGCGAAAATGTCTATATCGTCTTTACGTTTTGTTGGTTCAGCTTGATTTTTTTTTTCTATGGCTTCCACTATTTTCTCCATAGCCTTGGAAGCTGTGTCCAAGACTCTAACTTCATCGTGGGTTCCAGAAAGTTTTTTTTTTGGCGTACGCTCAGGAGCTTTTGGGCTGCTACCAGAAGTTTTCGTTTCCGTTGAAACATCCATTGAAGATTTTGCATAATCATGCATTCTGGTTGAAGAACTAGGTCCAGATTTAAGTGTCACGAAATCCTCAGCTACCTAAGATAATTAAAGTTTTACTCACAAAAAAGTATTAAATAATATAAAACTTACATTAGATATGTAGGTGCACTCAGACCCTGAAGGAGAAAATAATTCATTTTCGGAGTACGAGGAACTTTCCACTTCTACTCCTTCAGTCAAATACACAGAAAATGGATTTTCCGACAAGATTTCGGGTATCGAATCCGATGCTTTCCTTGGAGTGTTATGATCCAGCACAAAAAACAAGTCTTCATAATACCACAACGCAGGTACATATATCTAAAAATATAATGGAAAACTCACTGTTGGTGTTACAAATAAAATTTTACCTCTTCACCTCCTGCACCACTACATTTTGATTTCTGCAATTTTCTATATTCTGCTAGAAAGTTTGTTCGCAGTGAATTGATTTTGGTTTTCAATTCTATAATTGTTGTTGTAGGGCGAACTTCTTTTACCACGCTAAAAATGTTTGTCCATGCTGCTAACCTCGCATGTTTGTTTTTATATATAGGCGATTTTGTGGCATACAAACACGGCTTACTTTTGTATTCTTCAATCAACAGCAATACCTCGACCACGACATTTTAATTAAATTATGACACCACGAACCAAATATCAAAGAGACCAAAGATACACAAACAGACAAAAGATGCAGTTGTAACGTTTTTCACAGTTTGACGTTTAAAAACAGAGATTTAAAAATATACTACGCTTTGCGCTGCGCGCAGCTTCTTTGCGCAATTAATTGACGGAAACATTGAAGGAAATAGGACAGGTTCTATTTTTTCATGTACATTCAAATTGAAGGCAACATTGACGTGCGTGCGCATGTATGATACGTTCAATTTTTTACTTTGTAAAAAATGTACATTAAAATGTACATTAAAATGTACATTAAAATGTACATTAAAATTGATCGTGTCAGACGGGCTTTATGATGCAAGATGATACATAGGCATTATAATATTAAGATTATAACAATATTTTGATTACAACAATGCACTGATGTCAAAACATTGATTACAACAACGTATTTTAATATACTTATTACAGCAAAATAAACATGATTTGCACTTTCAATTGGAACATTCAATGTGTCTTCTAATTTATATTTTTTATATTGTTATAAACAAAATACCCCGCGTTAAAAAGCACGACCATCCTTCCTTTTCTTTTTTAATTTATTTTAGATGGTATCTTATACATTCGTCTTGGAGATTCTTTGGAATTTCTGCTAAAATCGACAACACAATAAGAAACAGGCATTATTACTTAATTTTGAATGAATAGATAATATATTAAAAGATTTAGCGAAAGTATTGCTATCGATAAAATGAACCCAACTTTAACTTCAATAAATAGTAAAACTACTGAATACTATAACAATTACTTGGCTTTACGATATAAAGTAAACAAATAAAATAATTTTTCAATATTTATTTCCTATCTATTAAATATGTAAACACTACAAA
The DNA here is from genome assembly GCA_911728475.2 of Pterostichus madidus. NCBI lineage: Eukaryota > Metazoa > Arthropoda > Insecta > Coleoptera > Carabidae > Pterostichus > Pterostichus madidus. The sequence continues at coordinate 17,606,805 of OU452315.1, forward strand.
ATTGTAAAAGAATACAATCTTCGAATTACATTGTACTTGATGAAATAAATACACTTTGTCACGCACAAATTAATACACAGAATCAAACCTTGTCATATTGTTAATTATATGCACATATGTTGTGGAAAATCATGAGACGAAGGAAATAGGATGCGGGTACTCACGTGACAATGTGGCGTGTTTTGACGTAAAAACAGCTGTTCGGGCTGCGATCACTGCACAACCAACAAAATTAACTATTTTTTTAGACGAGATTTGAAAATATTCGTTTTTAGTTATACGCTTTGGATGTAAACAATTATTTAAAGTTTTCTGTGTTGTTAAATTTATCTAATGGGTTGCGGGCAGACACGTGACCGACCTGAAGTTGATGCACAATCCAATATAGTTATATACAAACGATAAAATCAACACAGAAAACTTTAAATAATTGTTTAGAACCAAAGCATAGAACAAAAACAAATCCTCTCAAAGATGGCGCAGTGATCGCATTCCAAACAGCTGTTTTTACGTCACCACACGTCACATTGTCACGTGTGTGCTCGAATCCTATCTTCACTGAAAACGACATCAGCATAAACAGCTGTTCAGTCAAATTTTGATAATTTCTTTTTGCTGGTATGTTGTGTTTCTTCTATTTATTAAAATATATTTATTATTTATTTATTTACTTATTAGTCCTTCTTAATTATTATAAACAATTTGTATTGGACATCAGTGTAAAATAAAAATAAAATAAATTTATAGTTTCCGATCGAAGCGCCATCTGCAATGAAAGTTTTCTTATTCGCACTTTTTAGTCATTAAAAATAATGTAAATTTTTAAATTTTGTACAATTCAGCAACAAAATTTGTTTATAAAAACAACAAATACAGCAAGCAAAATATATAAATGATAATACACCAGAAAAAAACAAGTCAAACAAAAATTTGATGTTGCACACTAAACAGCTATTCGCGTTGTTGTCAAATTTTTTTGAGTTCGGCTTCGTCACGTGACTGCCCACGTCTACTCACCGATGGTAGCGCTGCGAACAGTCCATATATGTAGGCATGTAGCTGTCATACGCTATACAACTGCTGTTAAGATAGTAGTAGTACATTCAATTTACTAATTTTAATAGTTAAATTTAGCATAATACAACTTTTTGAGCATCACATATAACCACCACTTTAGGTGCCTCCTCAGACTAACCATACCTTAGACAAAGTCTGTCGTATTCAAGTCAATGCAGTGTTATGAAGTAGAAAGAGTTAAAGTAAGTTGTGGGTGAGGCGTGTGCGCGGCAAGGAGCGAGTATCCTTTGATGTTATGCGAGTTGCAAACATTTGTATAGTTATTCTTATATTCAATTACTTACTGTTTATACATCAAAGTAAAGGTTAGTTTTTGACATATTAAGTGTTTTGTATACGTACTTTTGTGTTTAAATAAATAAAATGCTCGTGTCTAATAACTGTCATCAACAAAAATGCAACCCGCATAACACCAAGGGATACTAGCTCTTTGCCGCGCACCCGTCTCACCAACAACTTACTTTAACTCTTTTTACTTCACAACAAACGCCGTTGTTCTCCGTACCTTAGACGGAGAACAACGGCGTTTGTTGTGAAGTAAAAAGAGTTAAAGTAAGTTGTTGGTGAGACGGGTGCGCGGCAAAGAGCTAGTATCCCTTGGTGTTATGCGGGTTGCATTTTTGTTGATGACAGTTATTAGACACGAGCATTTTATTTATTTAAACACAAAAGTACGTATACAAAACACTTAATATGTCAAAAACTAACCTTTACTTTGATGTATAAACAGTAAGTAATTGAATATAAGAATAACTATACAAATGTTTGCAACTCGCATAACATCAAAGGATACTCGCTCCTTGCCGCGCACACGCCTCACCCACAACTTACTTTAACTCTTTCTACTTCATAACACTGCATTGACTTGAATACGACAGACTTTGTCTAAGGTATGGTTAGTCTGAGGTTAACACTTAACACTGCGTTGACAGTTGACAGCTGTTCAAACGCATGTGCATTTCGTATCAGGAGTTGTCGGTAATAGTAGCGTTAGATTTGCAAACAATATCACCTAAGTTAATTTCAACTGAGTTGAGATTCTCTGAAATGAGATGATATTTTTCCGATTACAAATCGAACGGATTTTGACAGTACTGAACTGAGTGATGGACGTTACAGTGTCATTTCGCGGATAACACATGATTTGGTTGATGTTTTTGTTGAATGTGAGCTGTGAGATTTGATTTATAAAAACATATACAATTTATTAAATAATTTCTAAATATTTAAACTACAGCTAAAACATAACGCATTCTACCTTCATTCTTAACTGAGTAAAAAATCTCAGTGCGCACTAGCAAAATAGGTTGTGCAGCATCGGCAAAAGGGGATCCAAAGTAAAACCCTGAGACGAGTGTCTTCTGAGGTCGCTACTATCGTCGGTACATTCAGTGTTAAAAGTTGAATTTAAATTTGTGAAATGAGACGTAGTGTAATTCTTTCCATTTATAAAAATAGTATGTGAAGAGAATAATAATTATGATTGATTAATAACAAGTAAATATATCATTAATAAATTTTAATATCGTATGCGGTGCGACGCGCGGTGGCTAAAGCCCCTGACACATATAGCGTCAAAACTCGGAGTCTGCTACAAACTGCTGAAAAACAGAGTCACGTCCAAAACGGGTGACACGTATAAAGTCGGTGTTTCTGACAGTCAGAAATAAATATTTGTTTATTTTAACGTGTTATTTGTTAATTTGTATTATTTAAAATATTTATCGACTATTAAGAAATATAAAAACTATAAACTACGAAATATAAAACAAAAAATTAAATTAAAAAAACATGACATGAACTATAAATAAAATATAAAAACTTAAATGTATTATTTAAATTGTTTGTCGATTATTAAGAAATATAAAAACTATAAACAAGGATATATAAAACAAAAAATTAAATTAAAAAAAAATTACATGAATTATAAATGAAACATGAAAACATAAAAGTTTCTAACTATGTATAAAGTAAATGAATTTATCTATAAAAATGTTCAAAAATCAAGCAAGAACTTAAATAATAATAATTCATACGTCAAACAACAAAGGAAGATAGCGAAAAAACCAGCATCGCAATGAAGTTGGTTTTCGGCAGTCGTGACTGCTGAAAATAGAGGCGTTTCTATTTTTGGCAGTCAAATGGTAGACTCGGAGTCTTGACGCTATATGTGCCAGGGGCTTAAGTGTTTTTACTGAGACTATATATTTCACTTTCGCGTCAAAGTAGAGCCACGCCATTCGTTGTATACCCGAATGGGTGGAGTTAAAGAGCATTCCAGCCATGGTTTTACTTTGGTTTATCGAGCTCTATCTCACTTGATCTTAGTTATGTCAGTGTAAATAGAACAATATAAAAAAAGCTGTTAAACTGAGGTGAGGTGATATTAATTGACATTTGGTGCAAATCAAATGCTACTATAACCCAGTTGCCTAGCTGTTTAATTTCACTGTAGTTTACCAATCAACGCCAAATACAAATATGTATAATCAAATGATCTACAGCTAATAACTTTCTTTTATTGCGTATATGAAATAATAAACTTCCATTTTATTGACTAAATTACTTTTTATTATTATTAAATTATACGCTTATTATGGGATGGCTAGCTCAGTGGTATGAAGTCGGCATGTGGATCCTGAGGTCCCTGGTTCGATTCCCACAGGCGACAAATTTTCATAATTTGAAAAAGCTATCCCTGTGGCTCCTCCACCACTAACATGTTTGGGGGCCGTGATTTGACGACTGGTAACCGCACTTCACGCGCAAAATATATCACTTACCGAGATCTGCTTTAGCAGAGTGCCACACCCAGTAATGGGTAGAAGGCGTGATGATATATTTATTTATTTTTATTTAAATTATACGCTTCAAATATTTTATCTTTCCTCTTAGAATATTTATGAAAGAGATAACATCCATGTTCTATCTATCCTGAGAAACTTCAATAGATGCCAGGAAAGTACGTAAAAAGCGAGCTAAATGTAAGAAATTTTAAATTTAAATGATTTAAATATAGTACGCATATAGTTTAATTTTGTAAAAAACATATAAGAACTAATATCATTTATTCAAGAAAACATGCACGTATATAATTTGAAAATCTAAATTTTAATTCTATTTTATAAGTAATTAATTAATTCAATCATAATATAATTCAAATTTATTATTAAGCAAAGCCAATTTAGCCAAAATGCCTTCCAAAGTGCGCTTACAACGCGAAAAACGAAAAAATAAAAACTTGGACAGTAAAACCAAACTAACAAAAGAAGAAGAAACTAAAAATAACATCAAATTAGAACAAAACGGATTTCAATGTAATTTATTAGTTAGCGATATGAATACTTTACTTAATCAAGAAGGATATTTAGAAGATATACATATAGACAATTATTTCGCACTTCTTAGTAAAGTTTCCAACTACAGGCTACAGCCTACTTACTACCTACAGATTCCAGAACGGATTGTTGCTGTTCCACAAGGAACTAAGCACATTCAAATATTATATCTGAGTAATTTTGGAAATGGAATCGGACATTGGATTTGTACTTACTATGACGGAGTTACAGTAACAATTTATGATAGTTTTAATAGTACACAATTGCATCAGGATGCGGAAATTTATTTAAACAGACTATACCCTTATGGTCCACCCATTATTTTTGCACAAGTTCAGCGACAAACAAACACATACGACTGCGGTTTATTTGCATTAGCGTTTAGTACCAGTCTTTTACACAATCGGGATCCGATGCAGGAAACGTACGATATTAGCATACTTAGAACTCATGCAGCTGAAATTTTTACTACGAACCGTATAACTTTATTTCCAACATTGAACCGTCAAATACAATTGAGTCAAAACTATTTGAAAAGACAATTAGAGGAAACTAAAGATGAAAAACAACAACGTTTAGAATTAAATAAAAACCGTAAAACAAAATACTTTAAAAATGAAACAATTATTGAAAATAAAAAACGATTAGAAGAACTTAGAATTAATTTTAAAAATCATGTAAAAAATGAAACAAGTAAAGAAAAACAACAAAGATTAGAGAAACTAAAAATAAATCAAGAAAATTATATTTTAAATGAGACACCTACTAAAAAAACTAGAACATTTAGAAAAACAGAAAATAAAACAACAAAATTATATTTCAAATGAGACACCAACTAAAAAACTAGAACGTTTAGAGAAACTGAAAATAAATCAAGAAAATTATATTTTAAATGAGACACCTACTAAAAAACTAGAACGTTTAGAAAAACAGAAAATAAAACAACAAAATTATATTTCAAATGAGACACCAACTAAAAAACTAGAACGTTTAAAAAACTGAAAATAAATCAACAAAATTATATTTCAAATGAGACATCTACTAAAAAACTAGAACGTTTGGAAAAGTTAAAATTAAATAAGCGTAATAATATTATAAATGAAAGTGAAAACAGAATTAAAACAAAATATAATCTGGCATCCAGAGGTTTACAAGAACTTATAGAAAATCATAGCTTAGGTAAAATGAATGTAATTTGTAATACATGCGCATCTAAAAACTTTGCTTATGAACGAGCATCTGATAGAAAGTTTAATCACTGCTGTAGAAAAGCAAAATTTATTCCAGACCAACTAAAAAATTATCCACAGTATATGAAAGATTTACTAACTGGAAACGATGTCAACAGCAAAAATTTGAAAGAAAACATACGTCAATATAATAGCGCATTAGCATTTGCGTCAATTGGAGCTCAAATTACACTTCCTCCGGGCCATGGACCGATACTTTCCGTATCCACAGACAAATTTATCATAATATAACATCACTGTACCCAGAAAATGGTAAGACAGAAAAATATGCACAATTATATATAATTGACACGACAGATGCGCTCACAAAACGCATGAATGTAGATAACAACAAAAAATGTAAACCAGAAATAATGCAAAAATTAAATCAAATAATTCGGGAACTCAATCCATACTATGCTGCATTTATGATGCTAAAAGAAGTAGAAGACCAAGAAATAACAAAAGCTAAACAGAAAAATCTATCTGTACCGGAAATAAATTTGTGGATAATGAACGATCGAAACGTAGATATAACATTCCAACCAGCAATGAAGTAGCTGTGGTATTTAGCTCAAATGATGGCGAACCACCGTGTCAAAGAGATATTGCCATTCATCCAAGAGGTCAGAACAGCATAAGAATTAATCCTTATAGTGAAAATTGTGACCCTATTTCGTACCCTTTATTATTCCCGTACGGTGAGGAAGGATGGGGTATTCACCTAAAGCAAGCTGATGGGATCAAAAAACAATCACCGCTTCAGTTTTACATGAATCGATTAGCAGATCGCGATCAATTCAATTTGTGTTTACAGGCCGGCAAACTAACACAACAATACATAGTAGACGAGTACGTAAAAGTTGAAAGCGAAAGATTAAATTATATACGTCAAAATCAGCCTGCTCACAGAGTAGAACTGTACAGTGGCTTAATGGATCATATTAACAATCTAGCTAAAAATGAGGGCGCAAAACCTGGTACAATGGTTATTTTACCATCGACTTTCCAAGGGGGTAGCCGATATATGCAAAAATTATATCAAAACGCTATGGCTATGGTACGTGAATTTGGAAAACCTGATTTGTTTATAACTGTAACGTGCAATCCAAAATGGCACGACATAACTGATCAATTGCAAAGTAGTCAAACCGCATCAGATAGACCCGATATCGTTGCTCGCGTTTTTTATGGTAAAATCAAAAGCATGTTGTACGAGTTCATGCACGAAGACATTTTTGGAAAATTTATTTCATTTATTTACGTTATTGAATTTCAAAAAAGAGGTCTACCACACATGCATTTGTTACTGACACTCAATGAAGATAGTAAAATTCGTAACAAAGACGATATAGACGCAATTGTAAGTGCAGAAATTCCAGACGAAGATGAAGAACCCGAATTATTTCAAATTGTAAAAGCACACATAATACATGGACCATGTGGCATTTTAAATAAAAATTCACCATGTATGAATGACAACAAGTGTACAAAAAAATATCCGAAGAAATTTCGAAAAGAAACGCATGAAAATGTAAACGGATATCCGCTATACAAAAGACGTGACAATAATAGAAAAATGTACATCCTTTGGAAGAATGGAACGACCAAGTACATAGTTGATAATCGATGGATTGTACCATATAATCCGTATCTCCTTAAAAAATACAGAACACATATTAATGTCGAGATTTGCTCCTCGGTTAAAAGTACAAAATATATTTGCGATTATTTATGCAAGGGACACGACTGTGCAAGTATGAAATTAGGTCAATTAGATAGTACAAAAACTGTTCAATGGGATGAAATAAATGGATATTTAGATGCACGTTATGTTTCACCTCCAGAGAGTTGCTGGCGATTACTAGAATATCCAATGCATGATAAATCACACACCATTTTCGAATTAGCAGTTCATTTACAACACCAACAAACTGTCACGTTCTTCCCAGGACAAATTAAACAAGCAGTAGAAAGAGCGGCAAAAAGAAATGCAACACTCACCGTCTGGTTCTTAGTCAATCAATCAGATGTCACAGCAAGACAATATCGATACATGGACATACCCAAATATTACGTATTCATAAGTGACAACACGTGGAAAAAAATACAAAGAGAAAATAAACCACCAATAGGGAGAATGGTATCAGTAAGTCCAAAAGATATTGAAAGATTCCATCTAAGAATGATTTTAGTTCATGCGAAAGGTGCAATGAGCTTTACAGATTTGCGAACAGTTAATGGTACAATTCATAACACCTACAAAGAAGCTGCCCGAGCTAAAGGATTGCTCGCAAGTGATGATGAATGCCAAAAATGTTTGGAAGAAGCAGTTCTAGATAAATTTCCAAATCAATTAAGAGAATTATTCGCATACTTGCTTTGTTTCCACACATCAGTTGATGCAGTTGCATTATGGGAAAAATTTAAAGATGATTTGATGGAAGACTATTTGCAACATTATTCTAAACAAACGGCACAAAATAAATGTCTATCAAGAATCCAGAAGATATTAATAACACAAAGACTCCAATTAAAAGACTTTTGTCTCCCAGAACCAGACCAGGGAAATGAGATAGATGATTCAGACGATCCAATTGACAAAGATGCAGAAAAACTAGAAAGTGAACAAAATGTTGCATTGTTTAACAAAGAACAAGCACAAATTCTACAAAATATTTTAAATGCAGTAAATGATTTAACCTATAAAGAAAGATGTTTCTTTGTTGATGGTCCTGGCGGAACAGGAAAAACCTTTTTATATAATACAATAATAAGTATTATGCGAGGCCAAGGACTAACAGGTCTTGCAGTAGCTTGGACCGGTATAGCTGCTACATTGCTTAAAGACGGACAGACAACACATTCAACATTAAAGCTTCCAATAAATGAAGATAGTATCTGTAAAATTAAAGCAACCAGTAACGCAGGGAAATTGATAAAGAAATCATCACTAATAATATGGGACGAAATTACAATGGCTCCTTCTCATGCATTAAAAGCCGTAAATTTGGTTCTTAAAAATATTATGAATAATTCGATTCCATTTGGGGAAAAAGTTATCATACTAGGAGGTGATTTTCGACAGTGCCTACCAATTGTAAAACATACAAATCACAGAACAACTATAATATAAATATCAATGATAAACAGTCATCTATGGCCACTGTTTAAAAAATATTCATTGACACAAAACATGCGTGTCAATAAAAATGAAAAAGAATTTTCAGAATATCTACTTGATGTTGGTAATGGTATAAAAGATATTGTAACAATACCATCACAATGTTTGACCAAAGCTTCTCTGGCTGACGAACTATTTGGGGAAAATGTTATAATGCCAGAAGATATTTACGCATTTATAAATAGAGCAATTTTATCACCCAAAAATGAAGATACTATGAAATTAAATGATAGTGTACTTGAAAAAATAGCTGGTCCCAGTAAAACTTACTTTAGTGCAGATACGGTTGTATGCGATGAAGACAATAAATTAAATTATCCCATTGAAGTGCTTAATAAAGAAACACCCTCAGGTATGCCACGTCACAAACTAACACTAAAAGTAGGTGCAGTTGTTATGTTATTACGTAATATGAACCCTAAACGCGGTCTGTGTAATGGCACCAGATTAATTGTCAAAGAAATGCGTAATCATTATTTAGATTTAGAGGTCGTTACTGGCCAAAGTAAAGGACAAAGAATTTTTCTTCCTCGTATAGATCTTGCCCCAACAGATAATAATTTGCCATACACTCTAAAACGAAGACAATTTCCTATTAGATTAGCATTTTCCATAACGATAAATAAATCTCAGGGAGAAACATTTGACTTACTAGGAATAAATTTAGAAAAATCTGTTTTTTCTCATGGTCAGCTTTATGTGGCAATGTCAAGGGTAAAATCATTTGATAGTTTAAAAATAAAATTGCCTAAAAACCAAATAGATGAACAAAAAGATGAAGGATACACCTTAAATATAGTTTTCAAAGAAATTCTAAATAAATAATTTAAAATCATTTTCAGTTGCAAATTAAAATAAATAAACAAATATATATTTCAAGAATTTAAAAATAATATATACATTTTTAATAGCAATTTTAAAAGAAATATACAGTTTGAAGTAAAAATAACAAATGAAAGTATCCAATTCACAATAAATAGCAAATGGGTAAATGACAGAAAATATTTTTATAAAACAGATAACAATATTTCTGATCAACACAAAATAAAATTAATATTATTTGACAAAGGGAAATAAATCCGCGGTAGGAATTAACTTTATCACCGCTCAGTCAGATATGTAACGAATGGTGTCATTCTATTTCAGCACGAAAATGAAATGTACAGTCACAATGAAAACACATACATTAATGATATATTTATTTATTATTAGTTCATTATAATTATTATTCTTCTCACATGCAAATTTTCTAAATGAAAGATATATAAATTCGAATACACCGACATTTTTTAAAATTTTAATTTAACTATAAATATTTCAAACCATTTTTGCGTTGAACTATATTCTTGCATGTTTTCAAAGCGTATTCATCTAAGACGTCATAAATATATGAGTGGCCAAAGAGCACTGTTTCGTACAAGTAGTTTAACATTTCATATGACAATTATGAATTAGCAGCAAAAAGTTTTGCTTCAGCCATCTTACTTATATTTTTTGTATATTTTGAATCAAGAAGCAAATATGATTAAAATATATTTAAATACGATCATTTTTAATTTACGCTAACTAGATAAAAGTTGTGTAATTTCGTCGTCATCCTCAACAATAAAATCTTCAAGTTCTAATGCGAATTAATTTGGTTTATATTTACAACCAGAATCAGTTTAAAACTACTTTGTAACGAAACAAAAGTTTTAATATATCAACGATAGTAACGATCTCTAAAAACATACCTCCAAGGGTTGTATTTCCCTTTGTCAAACTATAAACATAACAATATAATAAAGAGAAATATTTTCACACAAAAAAAAATTTTAATAAATCAATTGCTATCAAATGCAGTCACAGATTGAGATTCGTACTGCACCAGAATGAATTAGTCATGCAATAAATAGTCCTTGTAGGACTGTTGTGATGATGAGTAATTTAAAAAAAAAAAATAATAATAACTAAATTGAAAAATAATACGAATACTCACCATGAAATTGTATTTATGAGAAAATGCATTCTTATTTTTCCCACTACAAATATTGATACTGTCTTCATAATACTTATAAGAGGTTCAGCATTCAAAAACCAGCAGAAAAATACATTGGAAAATTTCAACCATTGCTGGTGAATTTAAAACTTATGAATGCTAGATCGTTGCCCCTCTCTATAAGTATTATGAATTAATTAACAGTATCAAAATTGTTTGTAGGAGGGCGCAACGGTCTACATTCATAAGTTTTAAATTCGGTACCAGTAATGGTTTGAAATTTTTCAATGTATTTTTATTAAGTGCACAGATACGGCTGTATACCGTATTATTTAAATAATAATAAATAAAAAATAAACCGGCCAAATCAGTGTACTTAAATCTTTAATAATGAAACCTTAAAACAAAATACATATGAGAGAAAACTGGTCTACTTTTTCCACAATTGTGAGGTTTTAGCGAATACGAGTACAAAATACGCAATGTGTGTATGAGCGTGAGTGTGTTTGCCATCCAATTAATCAAATATTTTCTTAATTTTATTTTTTTCTTTAATTTGCACAAAAAAAATCTATATTATTAAACATATTGTGATGGCAAAAGAATGGATGAATGTATGGATACTGGTTATAATGGTAAGAAATGCTACGATGATGATTATCAAATTATTCTAAAATGTATGTATGATTATTTATTACAAATTAATTATCATATTGTCAAAATTTATTTATATTTTTTAGGGATTAGTCGGGAGTCTAATCTACAGTCTACAAATATATCTGGATCATGTGTACAGAAAGCTACTAAAATAGAATATCTTCTTTTGGAATCGACAATCTCTAACATCAAGAATGAAATTAATTTAAAATTATATAACGCACAAGACACAAATCATTAAATTTGTAAAATTTTACTTTTTTTTACTTTTTTTTTACTATTAACTGAATTAATTTACACTGCTAAAAGAATTATAATTTTACAGATAATTGACAGCATCACTTCTTATCGTGCGCCTTATAAACTTGCTTGGTTGTAATGATTTTTTACAACTTATTATCAAATCATGAATGAACGTCGCTACAGTATTTCTTCATAAAAACAAAAGTTTATAATGAGGTCGAATTACTAAACTAATTAATTGAATGTAGGACGTGAGGATTATCAAATCACATAAATTATTTATATTTTTTTAAGAAAAAGTCGTGATCTCTAAATACCAAATATTCCTATGAGATGAAAGCTTTGGCTTGAAACGAATGGATGGATGAAGATGCGGAGGCAATAGACAAAAAATGCGACCACCGTGTAAACTGTGTTAAAAGTTTAAGGACGGTACATCAGTTCCACACAAGAAATTTTGAAATAAGCAACTAATCAGATCACAGGTAACACGTATTTTGTGTTTTGTTTACAACTTCTGTTTCATCCGTTATACATGTACATATTTTTCTTGCAATGTGATTATATTGTTCCATAGTTTTTTTTATTTTCTTAGAAATTGTTGTCTTTCCAAGGTTATATTGTTTTATTTTGGTTTATACGCACCTTTTCGAATATTGAAAATTTAATTGACGGCAACTTCTTGCCCAGATTTTGCAACGCAAATCGAGTACTTATCCATGCTCAAAAATGGTATGTGCTAGACTTGAAACCTTAAAAATTTAGTTTTCTGGTAGACTTGATTTTGGGATATTTTTTACATATTTGAACTGAATTCGACATATGATTGTTTCGTATTTTGTACTTATTTTTTTATCTGTGAGTTACTATTACTCGTGAAAGTGATTTAGTTACATATTTCTATTTTATTAGTATTCTGATCTTATATTTGAGTACTGATTATTATTATTATTATTATTAACAATCTTTCTAATTTAAAAAACTACCCTTGTGGCTCCTCCTACAGCACTAACATCTTTGGGGGCAAATGGTTTGACGACTTGTAACCGCATTTCACGCGCAAAATATATCACTTACAGAGATCTGCTTCGGCAGAGTGCCACACCCAGTAATGGGTAGAGAGCATGATGATATATTTATTTATTTTTATTAATATTATTATTAATTATTATTTATATTATTTTATTAATCTATATTAAATACGTAAATGTTACTCCCGGCGATATCTCGCACTTCTTAATATTACTTTATGTTAACATTCAGTGCATTTACACACGCTGGAAAAATCGTAATACTTTTTATAAATTATGTCGAATTAATATAATTTATATTTTATTATCTTTATATCTGTTTACACCATACACACACACCTTAAGTGAGCAATAGTTATTCCCGTCGTTTACTCTCTCGCTAGCTAGAATTTCTTTACGTTGACATTCAGAGAGCACATTTCGTCATCTATACTATATTGAAATATTGATTCCATATCTACATGCAGACATACGAGTACACACGTAGACATATCATTCATCTACTACTTTACTACCTCAAATATAAGAATTTCTTTTATTGTTTAGTGTTGTACGTATGTAATGCAATATATTAATATTATTGTTGAGTGTATATGTTCATAATATTAACTATGTTGAATCTAATATATATATTGTCTGTTTATATTTACCTAATGTAGATCTTATTAGAAATAAATATATCTATATACTATGTCATATATGAATTTATATATATATGAATTTATTATAATTTGTGAAGGTAATATTGTATGTATGCATGCATGCATACATACATGTATACATGTATGTATATCTCATGAAGTGTTATTTGAGAATATAGATGTATGTAGTAAATATTTTTACTATACTCTTCTTACTATATGTATAATATTATTATATATTTATTATTTAGTTTAAGTACAACAATATTTATCTTTACTTGGTCATATATTTTTTTAACAAATATTCTTTCCTTTCATATAAATAATATTAACTATTTCTATTTATTTTATTATTTATTTTATTTATTTATTTATTTCAATAACACCAAGTTATATAATAATATACACACACAAGTTTGTGCGCTATTTGTATATTATTTTAATACAGAGAAACACCACACACAACACAACACAACACACTTGCGTGTGTGTGCGCGGGCGCGCGTGGCTGCGTGTTCTCCTTTTTTTATTCTCCGGGGTTTCTCGTCTAAATAACAAGACGAATCCCCAAACTAAGGGCTGAGTCTCAACAGATCGCAGCGTGGCAACTGCTCTACCGAGTACAACACCCCGTCAGGTACGTAAGTCGTCTACAGACAATTCCGAGTCCCAACATCGAAATGTAAATTGTATAACCCATATTCGACTGGTTTTAGGACAGTTAAACAAAATCAGATTAAAATCAGACCGTCAACTGGGTTCCTATAAGCCAGTAAATAGGGCTCGTGTGACTAACGATGCGAACATCGCTAGCCTAATAGTGCAAATAAATTTACATCATTATTTTGAGCCTTTCGACTCTTGGTGGCTCCAAGAAATATCGTTGCCGAAAACTGTGACTAGAAGGGATATGGCCTTAGAGGCGTTCAGGCATAATCCCACGGATGGTAGCTTCGCACCACCGCCCGCTCGAGCGAGTGCGTGAACCAAATGTCCGAATCTGCGGTTCCTCTCGTACTGAGCAGGATTACTATCGCAACGACATGTCATCAGTAGAGTAAAACTAACCTGTCTCACGACGGTCTAAACCCAGCTCACATTCCCTATTGGCGGGTGAACAATCCGACGCTTGGCGAATTCTGCTTCGCAATGATAGGAAGAGCCGACATCGAAGGATCAAAAAGCGACGTCGCTATGAACGCTTGGCCGCCACAAGCCAGTTATCCCTGTGGTAACTTTTCTGACACCTCTTGCTGAAAACTCTTCAAGCCAAAAGGATCGATAGGCCGTGCTTTCGCAGTCTCTGTGCGTACTGAACACCGAGATCAAGCCAGCATTTGCCCTTTTGCTCTACGCGAGGTTTCTGTCCTCGCTGAGCTGGCCTTAGGACACCTGCGTTATTCTTTGACAGATGTACCGCCCCAGTCAAACTCCCCGCCTAGCAGTGTCCTCGAATCGGATCACACCGGGGTATAAAGCGACAAAAGTCCCACATGTGTCACTTTCCAAATATCAGGACCTTGAAAATAATCCCCAACAAAAATGGTTACAAAATACTAAGAATTTAAGATGATGACATATTTCTAAAATATCCAGCGGATGTTGACCTCAAGAGCGTATATTCCTAAACGAATCGAACGCGTTACATCTGATAAGAATGACGTGGACATGCGGTTCGGAATGCAGGAATTTTAGTTGAGTTCGTTTCACGTATTTTTAGAATTATATTATGAAACATTTCAAGAGTTCACTTTAACGCCCTCGTGACAATAGTAATGTGCCCCATTTTTCAGTGATATGTTTCATTTGCAAAAATTTATATTAAACTTTCCTGTATAATGAAATGACGGATTTTCCACTAAACTAGCGTGGGGCCCCACGTTATACGGTCAGACTTTGCCCCACACCAAAGCAAGATTTAAATAATATTTTTTGAGACCCAACGCGCTACAATGGATCCTATAGCATAGGACCCCAAAATTATTCATGTAGACATGGACGCATCAAATAAAATATGTATTTTTTATTTATAAATTACCAAGACAAATATTTTGCTCTGTCTTTTTCCCTCTCACCGCTGTTACATTCGATATTCATTTTCCCTGATATCAAAAATGTGTCAAAAATAATTTCTACCACTATACAGCAAAGTCTAGAGTTACTGCACAAAAAGGTAATTTTTCTGTATTTTTTTGTTTAACTGATGAAAATCGCCGGAATATTAATTCTGAAATTTTTTTATTCGATTAATTTGTTTTTACAATGTAGATTCTTTTTGGTTTTACTGTATATTATCACCCAGGTCAATTTTTGCTTGGTTTTACTATATACTTTAATAGACTATTTGTCAAATTGACGTTTGTCTTAAAACTTTATTTAAGCATGAAATCAATTGAGTAAAGTCTAGAGTTACTGTAAAAAATTTAATTTCTCTCTATTTTTTTATAAACTGTTGAAAATCGCTGGAATATTAATTCTGAAATTTATTTATTCGATAAACTTTTTTTTATAATGTAGATTCTTTTTGGTTTTACTGTATATTACCACCGAGGTAAATTTTTGCTTGGTTTTACTATATACTTTAATAGACTATTTGTCAAATTGACGTTTTGTCTTAAAACTTTATTTGAACATGAAATTTAATTCAGCAAAGTCTAAGTTAATGTAAAATAATGTAATTTTTCACTATTTTTTTTTAAACTGTAGAAAATCGCTGGAATATTAATTCCGATATTTATTTATTCGATTAACTTTTTTTTACAATGTACGAGTAGATTCTTTTTGATTTTACTGTATATTATTGCCGAGGTCAATTTTTGCTTGGTTTTACTATAAACTTTAATAGACTATTTGTCAAATTGACGTTTGTCTTAAAACTTTATTTGAGCATGAAATCAATTGAGCAAAGTCTAGAGTTACTGTAAAAAAATATAATTTCTCTCTATTTTTTTTTTAATTGTTGAAAATCGCTGATATATTAATTCCGATATTTATTTATTCGATTAACTTTTTTTTACAATGTAGATTCTTTTTGGTTTTACTGTATATTATCACGATGTCAATTTTTGTTTGGTTCTACTATATACTTTAACAGACTATTTGTCAAATTAACGTTTTTTCTTAAAACTTTATTTGAACATGAAATCAATTCAAAACAGTTCAAAACATATAACCTCAGTCATCTAATACCAAAATCAATTTACAAAATTTTCACAATTTGTCTAGAAATTGAAATAATTCTATCGAAAAATTCCATGCATAACGTCAAAAATGCCAGCTTAGGTCTATGATTTTTTAAAACCTGGATCGTGTATATAAGAGGTAATGTTGTTTCTTAACTATAGATTTGTCAAATGGACGTTTTAACCTTAAAAACTTTTATACGAACATGAAATCAATTGAAAACCGTTCAAAACATATGTCCTCAATCATCTAATATCTAAATCAAATTAGAAAATTTCTCCAACTTGTCTAGAAATTGAAATATTTATATAAAAATGTTTCATGCAAAACGTCAAAAGTGATTGACAGGTCTGAAAAATATCTGCTTGCGGTCAAATTTCATATGCATAGCAACGCGTGCATGCTTCGATCCTTGAATATTTGCAAAGTTTTTCATTAATTTGCGAAAAATCTGAAATACCCAAAAGGCACTAGTGCCAAACATTCTTTAAATCCTTCAAAAAAAATCACAACATTCGCACAAACCGTTTTAGCTGTAGCCGTGCCTAAAGTTCGGTTGCCGCCCAGATGAATATATAGTGAATTAAGCAGATTAGTAATTAGTATATAGGACTAGCGGTCGGCGTGGCTTTGCTAGGCCTTTTCGCTAGGCTTCGCGGACGCTGAAATAAGATTTAATTGAATTACGATCTAAAATTTTTCATTTCTGTACGTCTGTTCATCAAAAGACCTTGTTATTGACAACAAACACAATAAGTTTCGAAGCTATATCACGAAAACAATTGACGACCAAATAAAATTACAATTCTGCACGTGAGCCCTTCAAGAAACCTTCTATTTGATACTACACACAATAAGTTGTGATGCACTTTCACTAATACAATTACCGATCGGAAAAATAAATATTCTGCACGACACCTCTTCTAAAGCGCTTTTATATGATGTCTAACACGATATGATTCGGGAAACTTTTTTGTCGAATCTATTGGTGAGCGTAAAATTTAAATTTTTTTAAATTCCATCATCAAGTTCTTCTAAAATACGGTATGATTCGGAATATTTTAAGTTTGAAACAATTGAGGATCGTAAAATTTCAACTTTTCATTATTTCATCTGAACAAATTTCAACTTTTTTGTTTATTTCATTAGAATCTTCTAAAGCCCTTTTATATGACACCAACCACGGCATGAGTCGGAATACTTTAAGTTTGAAGCAGTTGATGGTTGTAATTTTTTCTTTCTTATTTCATTTAATAGTTCTTTAAAAACTATTTCATATGAGACCAAACTCGGCATGATTCGGAATACTTTAAATTTAGAACAATTGATGGTCGAAATATATATATATATATATATACGGCGTTCATGTTTCTTCATCCACACCCAACACTCAGTACCATACATCAGTGTAGGTACCAAAACACCATTCTACACACACAATCGAGCATCTTGTAAAAAGAAATGGCGAACTGTAATAGATTACCGACAGTTAAATGACAAGACAAAGGGAGACAAATATCCGCTACTAAACATAACGGACCTTTTAGACAAATTAGGATGTTGTCAGTACTTCACAATACTTGACCTCGCATCTGGATCCATCACATCGAGATGAACGAATATGACATACTAAAGACAGTCTTCAATACTGACGATGGGCATTACGAATTTTTACGTATGCTATTCGGACTGATAAACGCGCCCGCAACATATCAGAGAGTTATGGATAATATTTTACGTGGTTTAACTCATAAAATCTGTTTAGTCTACTTAGATGACATAATAATATTTAGCACAAGTTTTACAAAAATAATTAAACCTCTGAACAAATATGTGAAAAAAGACGCGACTATAGATATCAACATCAAGGTTCAGTGCTTCAACAAATGCAAAAATTTGTCAATCAATCAACCGCTTTTACAATATCCCGAATTTTATCTAACATGTGATGCTACAATATTGCAATCAGAGCTGTCTTATTTCAAGACGACATAGATAATGACCTTCCAGTAGCATACGCGAGCAAAATATTGAATAATTCTGAAATTAACTATTCCATCATTGAAAAAGAACGTTTCGATATCTTTTGGGCATTTCAATATTTTAGAACATAAATTTTTGGCCGTAAATTCAAAATTTATACAAACCGTGGACCATTATAATGGCTTTTCTCGTTAAAACAATGTAGTCCGAAATGAATACATTGGAGACTAAAATTAGAGGAATTTTATTACGAAATAATACGTATACAAGAAGGTAAACTAAATACAAATTCGGATGCATTAAGCCACATCCTCTTTGAAAAAAATTAAGAAATTCAAAATTTATTAAAGCAACCTGAATCACAATCCCCATTAGCACAATACCAACCAAACTTCTACTTTTTTCTGTGAATTTTCTAGAACAAACTATCACTTGCATAGCCCTATAAATTCAATGTGTAATAATTTTAATATTTGTTCTTCGCAACTAGATCTTGCTGATTGTTTGTATTCAAGATATAGAGTTAGATATTTAGTTTAATGTAATTATAATAATTAGCCCATATTTTTCTGGTATCTTAGTTAAACTTACTATTATTATTATTATTTTTCATAATATTTGTATTCTAGTTTATATAAATAAGTTAGAATCCACCATTCCTGCCAAATATACTAAAAAGCCACGCTCTTCTACCCAGACGCTGACGCCGCAGCATCATATTATTATTTAAGTTATATTATTTCATTTCCCACATTGTAACATTAAACTACCTTAATACAGAACTTGTAAACTTTAATATTGAACATAGTTAGTTAAGAATTGTCTCTTGTACTGATTACATCTAAATCTGAATAAAACTCTGTACTTCAAGATACCAAATAAAAATTTATTTTTATTTATGTTTCTAAACCAAGAAATATAACTGGCGCAGTCAAAAGTAGGATGGTTTAAACGAAATATTAGTCATTTCGGTTCGTCTTAACGATTTATTAAACAACGAAAAACATAGAAGATTTGTGCTCCATCACCAACCAGTGAACGAGTAAGAAGACAACTAGAAGCCGAGCGAATATCGTACTCTATTGTCCAGGCCCTGCTGACCACAGAGATCTGCAATTGCTATCCACTCCATATTCAGCGAATCGCCGCAGATCGACTGATGGAACAACATTCTTGTAATTACCTATGTCATTCAGAGATAATCATTCAATAAATTTAGATACCGAATCAGATACAGATTCAGATAGTTCCTCTGACTCACAATTAAATTATACTATAAATAGTGATTCTATAGATTTAAAACTTATAAATCAAATCAGTCCACCAAACTTAATTAAAATGACTAATACTACTCCCGTATTAAAACGAGAATATCTGGACATGATCCCAGAATTTTATGGTGATAACAAATTCTTGCCCGGCTTCGTGCAAGTATGTATGTGAAAAGTTAGTAACCAAATTTTACAATTGATCTCTTCAATTAAAAAATATTTTTCTTCGTGCGTCCAATTTGCATCAGGAAGAAATCAAAGCATACAAAAAAATTCCAGATCAAACATTCGTTTATGTCACGTCACATTAACACTTCGTAAAGTACCAATATGCTCACGCGCAAACCATGGCCTAGTGTATCGCTTTCACTAGTACAGAGATAGTTCGTATATACGTAGTTCGAATCAAATCTAGGATTATGTTTGTCTAGGAATAAGGGGTTTTAGTCGCAGTTTAAACCAGTTCTACGTAATACGAGTTTAAATCAGAACTAATGGATATTCTATGAATACGGCTGCTAATTTCTAATATTGCGCACTTTGTCTACAATAATAAATTTTATAACAGTTATTATCAAATTGTGTAATTTTGTTGTAGTGATCCGTTAATGAACCGCAATGAACGATAAAAAGCTCTTAAATTGCATAAGGCTTCTAGTCAGAAGAAGTATGCATAATTTCTATATCTATTTTAATTTCTAACATTGCTCTCCTTGTCCACAATAATAAATTTTATAACAGTTATTGACTTTTAATCACAAGAAGTTTGCATTATTTATAAATCTATTACATTTTCTAACATTACTGTCGTTGCCAACAATAATAAAATATATAACAGTTATTATCAAATTGTGTAATTTTGTTGTAGTGATCTGTTCATTATCCGTAATGAACGATGAAAATCTTCTTAAATTGCACAAGACTTTTAGTCAGAAGAAATTTGCATTATTAATAAATCTATTTTTCTAGAACATTGCTTTTTTTGTCCACAATAATTAATTATATAACAACTATTATCAAACTGTTTCCACTAAAACATTCTTTCTTTTAGGGGGTTGAGGGGAGGCGGAACTTGATAATCTTAATTTCGCGTACAGCATTTTAAAGTAGAGACTAAACAGTTTCTTTTTCTGAAAGAAACGGCCAATTTTGTAGAAACATCGCCAACAACTCCCAAATGCATATGCAGTTTTAAACATACATAACTCTGTGTCAACTCATCGTAGAAACTTCGTTTTTTATGTGCTTATGTGCTATACGGAATTAAATAAACTTTATCGCTCTGATGGTGAATTGAGCCAAAGTAATATTCTTAGCTCCGACAAATCGTCAAAGTTGGACGTTTTCTTCATTAAAAACATTTTTTCTTTTAGGGGGTTAAAGAGGGGAAGAAACGGTTCACCCTAATATCGCATATATCCCCTTAGTTAAAACACAGCCATTATGATGGTATGAAAAGTGGGAACATTTAACGAATTTTAAGTATTTCTTTTTTTTCTTACCAGTGTATTATCAGATACACTGCGATGATCTTACCTGGTCTCCGAATGTCAACATGAAGAATTTCTTGCAAGTCCGAGTAAACGGCGGGAGTTACTTTGACTGTCTTAGTCATAGACTCCACCCGGATCAGTCCATAGGGTCCGGATCCAAGTGCTTAGGCACAGGGTGACAATATGCGAACATAAAGCCTCTATGTCATCAAGACCGCACAGCAGCCTTCTCGTGGCGGCGCTGTTTCATTTACAAATGTTGTGCGGATCGCTGCCGACGTTGGGAGCCGTCCATCTACAGCGAAGGAGTCTGCAGTCCCAATCCGCCGCTTTACGTTTCTGCAGGCACGAAAAGTAAAAAGAAAACAAGCAGAACCCAGGCCGGAACCCCGTCTCCTGGGCCTGCAGAAATAAACAGTGGACAACAGGAAAATCCTGTCACCACCTCTACTCTGCAGCCAACTTGCATAAAGCAACCAATTCCGATACCAACACCGGTCAAACATCAGTGCACAAGCTGCACCAAGACCTTCAAAACGCTCCGGGGCTTGGGAGTGCACCGCACTAACAAGCACCGAGCCGAAGTGAATGAGGCCATCGTGCTGCTCTCTAAGAAGATAAGATGGAGTGCCGAAGAAATGCGCCTCCTCGCGCAAGAGGAGGCTCTAGCAACAGTTGAAGGAGTCGCCTTCATCAATCAATATCTGACGCAGCGAGTTCCGGAACGATCCCTTGAATCCATCAAGGGGGATCAGACGTCGCAAGGTCTATAAGGATATGGTCCTTACCGCCGTCACCGACGCCCGGACCGAACTTTCTCCTAGGCGACCTCCATCAACCAGAGCTGCAACCGCAGTCCCATTCACCTCAGCAGCTCCATCACCACCGCCTTCACCACCATCACCAGGACCCTCGGCTGGAGCAGAGATCGAGGACAACGAGGACCCGCTGAGGAAGGCCCTCCAAAGGATGGCCGACCTCATCCGGGACGCAGGGACCGAGAGCCACAAAGCCCAGCAGCTTGGGCCATGACCCCAATCCAGGAGTCATGGCATGGCTGCAGTCCGCGATTCCGCTTCCAGTCGAGGGACCCGGCCAGAGGGGGCGACCACCACCACCACCAGGCCAGCAGCAGAACCACAACAACCCGAGACGTCGCGCGGAGACGCGCAGGAACAGAAGACGCCGTGACTACGCCCGGATACAGGAGCTCTGGAAATCCAACCAGAGCAGGGCCGCTCATGGAGTCATAGTGGTAAACGGCTTCAGGCTCGCCACTCCCTGGAGGAGCTGCAGCCCTTCTGGAGCGACATGCTCGCTCGTCCATCGAAGGGCTATCCACTTCCAGGACAGGGCGAAGTCCAGCCCGACCCGGCCTTGGCCAACATCTCCAGCCAGGAGATCGATCAACACCAGGTCCCGACACACTCAGCCGCCAGTCCGGACGGCATCACGGCGTCCCGATGGAAGGCCGTTCCACCGCTGATTCGCTACCTTCTCTTTAACATCGTGCTACACAACGGGGGCTTCCCCCCGAACTCCTGGTCACGCGGACAATCTTCCTTCCGAAGACCGAGGAACCGTCATCACCAGCCGAGTACCGGCCCATCTCGGTCGGATCGCTTGTCGTCCGCCAGCTCCATAGGATCCTAGCCGCTCGGCTACAGAAGAGCTCTCCACTGGATGACCGTCAACGGGGCTTTGTCTCGTCGGACGGCTGTGTGGAGAATACTGCCATCCTAGACGCAGATATTCATGCCAGCCGGAGACACCTCCGCGAGCTTCATGTCAGCGTCTTAGACATAACCAAGGCGTTCGACAGCCTCAGTCATGACGCTCTACTGGCTATCGTCATCCGGAAGGGTCTTCCACCGGGCTTCAACTCCTACGTGGCCCGACTCTACCATCAGTCGGCCACAGTGTTGGAAGCCCGAGGCCAACGATCGGCACCTAGGAGATCAACCAAGGAATTCGGCAAAGCGACCCACTCTCCCCGCTGCTCTTCAATATCGCCATCGACACCATCCTGGCAGCGCTTCCGAAGGAAGTCGGATTCCAGATGGGCCCAGAGCGCGTTACAGCTCTGGCCTTTGCCGACGACCTCATCCTGGTGGCAAGCTCCAAGTGGAGGTTGCAGACAGCGCTCACCAGGGCGGAGCAGAAAGCGGGAAAGATGGGGTTCGTCTTCAGCACAAAGAAGAGTTCCACCCTATCCTTCATACCGGCCGGCAAGGTCATCTCGGACCCTCATTTCACCATCCGTGAGGGTCTCTTGCCGGCGGTCCAAGTGTTGGACAGGTAGAAATACTTAGGAGTTGACTAGAAGAAGACCTGACGGAGGTGCTCAATAACATCACGCGAGCACCCCTCAAGCCCCAACAGCGCATCACAATCACGTCTTACCTCGTGCCCAGGTTCTACTATTCCATGGTCCTGGGCAAGATAACGGCGGGGCGATTGCTCGCGCTGGACCGGCAACTGAGGAAGGCCATCCGTCAGTGGCTTCGGTTTCCACACGATATACCAGAGGCCTATTTTCACTCGGCTCCAGTGGACGGGGGAATGGGAGTCCCCTCTCTATTGCAGACAATACCAGCTCTCACTCTCGCAAGGATATAAAAACTCAGCGTCTCACCCTACGCCCTCGCTAGAGTCGCGTTTGACTCCGAGCGGGTCCAATCGTAGATCCACTGGGCTAGGGCTCAGGCCAAAAATCAAGGGCTGAACCCAGATGCACCCAAGGCCACAGCTCGTCAACGTCTTTGGACAACGCGGCTTCACAAAGCCACGGGCGGCGTGGAGCTCAGTGAGAATGCGAAGAGCGCACTCTCGTCTCAAAGGGTCTCCCGTTCCTCCCATGCCATCCCAGGGAGGGACTATGTCCAGTACCACCATCTACGCATCAACACCATCCCGACCCGAATGAGGACGTCCCGCGGCAAACAACGCCGCACAAAACGCACTCGGTATCGGGCCGGATGCAGAGCGGCAGAGACAGCAGCGCACGTCATCCAGTGCTGCTGACGCACTCATGGCGGAAGAGTACTGAGGCATAACGCCGTCGCCAAGACCGTGGCCCATGCCTTGCGAGAGTAGGGCTGGCAGATTACAGAGGAGCTCCATATTTACACTAAGAAGGGATTACGCAAGCCCAACATCGTGGCATGCCGAGGATCCGAGGCGATGATAGTCGACGCCCAGGTTGTCACCGGCGCGGTGGCTCTTCCACCTCCCACAAGAGGAAGAAGGCCTACTACGCCGATGACAGCGAGGTCGTCAACGCTATCGCCACCAGCCTCAAGCTCCCGGCCAACCAGGTCGCCACCACCACTTGCACAATCTCCTGGCGCGGGGTCTGGTGCGAAGATTCGCACAAAGACCTAAGCGCGCTAGGGTTGCGCGACTCCATGTTACGATCACTGACTACAAGAGTCCTCCAGGGCTCTCATACCAATTGGACCCGCTTTATGCAAATGACTGCCAGAACAACGGCGCGGCGTAAGAGACAGGGGATCGAGTAACTCCCTGTTGCTCCGCTAGGGGAGGGAGCTAGCTGCTTCCCGAAAATTCGCCACCAGTGTCCCGTGCCCCCATTAGTGGTGTGTATGATTTAAGTGCGTGGCGTATGATGATTCGCTCGGAAGTCCCGCGTTATTTATCTGACACGTATCTAGATGAAGCATGGTGATGTGGCATATGCCTACATATATTTTTAATTGTATCTGTTCTGTATTTTATCATATATAACCTTTGTAACTGCCAATGTATGTAAGACTAGTATTGTACTAAAAACGCAGCCAATACACGATTTTTTTTATTTTATTTTTTTATATTAGACACAAAAAAGGAAATTATATTTAATCAATATAGTTTATTATATTATCAGAAGTGTTGCAATAGTCCGAACGAATGTTGGAGTTCTGAATGTGAATGTTAAGACATTTTAGTAAGAGGCGGGAATAACTATGACTTTCTTAACACCTGAGTCATAGCCTCCACCCGGATCAGTCCTTAGGATCTGGGTCCAAGTGCTTAGGCACAGGTGACAATTTTCAATTATATAGCCTTTATGTTACCTAGACTGCTCAGCAACCTACTCGAAGCGGCGGTGTTTCACGTTACAAATGTAAGGTGAATCGATGCCGAAGTTGGGAGCCGTCCGTATACTCCAGCGAAGGAGTCGGTCGAAGGGGTTATCCTACGGGGCTTCACCATGTAGACTGTCCGAAAAATACGGAGGGCACACTGGTGCGGGGTCTGCGTCCCCAATCCACCGCTTAGTTTTCGCAGGCACACTATTGGAAAAGAAAATAAGCAGAAGCCAGGCCGGAATCCCATCTCCTGGTCTTGCGCGAACAGTTAGTGGGCATTAGCTTTTGCTACTTCGACAACAATACCGATAGAGTTTGCGTGCAAAACCTGTGCGCGCACCTTCAAAATGTACCAGGGCTTGGGAGTGCATTGCTCTTCCCAGCAGCGGTCGGAAGTGAACGAGGCCATCGTGCTGCCCTTCAAGAAGGTGCGTTGGAGCAAGGAAGAACTGCTCCTCCTCGCGCTGGGGGAGACCGACGCAACAGTCAACGGGGTCGCCTTTATCAATCAACACCTGAAGGAGAGAGTCCTAGGCAGAACCCTCGAATTCATCAAGTGGGTTCGACGGTATTATTCTTGCTCGAGCAACCCCAGGTCCTTACACACTTGCCCATCAATACAGACGGAATCACGGCGTCTCTATGGAAAGCTGTTCCTCCGCTCATCCGATACCTCCTCTTCAGTGTCGTTTTACTCAGCGGCGGCTTACCCGCCGAGCTCCTGATTACGCGGCCGCCAGCTCCAAAAAATCCTGTGGGGGTGAACCAGGGAGTTTTCCAAGGCGATCTACTCTCCCCGCTACTCTTTAACATCGCCGTAGACACCACTCTGACGGCGCTTTTAGTCGACTTTCAAATAGGTCCAGAGCGAGTCTCAGCTCTAGCCTTCGTCGACGACCTTTTCTTGGTGGCAAGCTCCAAGTGGGGCAGCTAGCGCTCATCAAGGCGGAGCAGGAACGGGGAAGATGGGATTTTCCTTCAGCGCGGCGAATAACTCTACCCTGTCCTGCATACCAGCCGGTAAGACCAAGAAGATGAAGATTATTACAGGCTCCCACTTTACCATCCGTGAGGGCCTCTTACCGGCGGTACAAATGTTCGCCAGGTGGAAGTGTCCTGGGGTCGAGTACGACTCGGGTAGATGAGCATTGAAGAAGACCTGAGGAAGGTATTCTCCAACATCACCAGAGCACTCCTCAAGCAACAGCAGCGCTTAAGATCGACACGACCTATGTTCTACTACTCTATCGTTCTGGACACTCTAGGAGAGCACTCTCATCACATTGGATCTCCCGTTCCTCCCATTCCATCCCAGGAAGCCGATAGAAACGGACTCGGCATTGGGCCGGATGCTGGGCATCCGAGACAGCAGCGCACGTCATCTAGCGCTGCTAGAGCACGCATGGTGGTCGCATCCTGCGTCACAATTCCATAGCCACAATAGTGGTCCACGTCTTGCGAGAAGAGGGCTGGGACGTATGAGCCATCGTGGTACGCCGCGGAGATGAAGCCGTCATCCTTCATGCCCAGATTGTCACCGCCAGAACAGCTCTGTCCACCTCCCACAAGAGGAATAGAGCATATTACGACGATGACAAAGAGGTCATCAATCACGTGGCAGCCAGCTTCAACCTCCCGGTCAGCCAAGTCGCCATCACAACCTGCACGATCTCCTGGCGCGGGGTCTGATGCGAGGTATCGCACAAAGACCTCTCCGCGCTATGGCTGCAAGACTCGATGTTCCGGATGCTAACGACGAAAGTCCTCCAGGGCTCCCACACCAGCTGGACGAGATTCAACCAGATGGCAGTCAGAACACCGGCGCAGCGTTCCAGGCAGGGGATTGGGTTGACACCATGCTGTTCGCCACTTATATCTTGTACCCATGCTGTGTAGTATTGTGTGTGTAGTGTAACGCAATAAAATTAGAAATTTATGTGTAGTGTGCTAAGTGATAGTTAAGTAATATACGATATGTGGCATGTTCCTCGGTAGGTATATATCTAGATATTTTGTAAGATTATGTTTGTATAACTCAGGGTGAATATTGTACGAAAGCGTACAAAAGCAGCCAATATACTATTTTATTTTATTTTAAAAATGTAAATACTAGAGTCAATCAACCATTTTGAAAACGAGACGATTATGTTCATTAGATTTCAGGAAAGTATATTTGCTTATTTAGAAGAAATTTAATTATTTTAATTTGTTTTATTACTTTAAGTTTTAGTGCACTTATGCAATCACAATATGCTTTACATAATACTCACATATTTTATTTGTTAGAAATAAATTTATTTTATCTTTTGTTCATTTAAATATATAACATATATAAAAATAATCTATAGAGGGTCAAAATACTTGGTATAATACCCAGTAAACATGTTTCCTCCTTGCGATGTCGTTCAATATCCCACACAGATCTCATCTGAGAAGTTAACAAATAACATTTATGGATTGTCTTTAAGACGTTACTAATATTATTGTATAATATTTGATATCGCAGATACTAGATTAACATCACTGCTATATTCAATATTTTAGTCAGTGGGATATTGACATGGGTGATAATTATTTTTATACGCCTTTATTACTTCTTTCAACTATAAATTTTAATAGTAATATGCAAATGAGATGTGATGGAAATAATTCGGCATAAATATAATTTAAATATTTTGAATCTACTCAAAGTTTGTAAACTGAACCCAAATTAAAATTTGTATATAGTAATATGACGATACATAATTTATTATTAGTTAAAATTGTTTTCTAAAATCTTGATATTGCCTATGTGTAGTGAACATGTGTATATTGTAAATATAAAATTTATTTAATATGAAATAATAATTGGTAGCAAAAATGTAAACATAGTAAATTCATGTAAACGTAAGTACTTTGTTTTCTGACATAGTCCCGTGACTATTCCCTTGTATTTTCATTGGTCTGCGGAGATTCCCGCGATGCAAGATACATGCGCAATGCGCAATGTGCTATTCTACAGATTGACTGCAAATACTTTAATGAATAAATAATAAAAACATAAAAAGTTTTGCGTTAATTTTAATAATATAGTGAATTTTATATCAATTTAAACGGTAAATAACTTTGTTATTTATTTACTAGAGTTTTTGCATTAGGTATTGCGTTGTTTCGCAAATATAACCATGATTTCATCACCTGTTGCATATATGAGCATCAAATTTAAATATAAATAGTTTTATAAAATTTTTATTCTATTTATGATATATTCCTTTAATATGTCATAGCAATGGCATTGCCACGTCAGTCGTAAAGTATAGTAATAATTGTGTAATTTGCAGATTTAATATAGACAATGATAATGAAAACACTGCGACATCAACAAATTTGGTAAGTTAAAGAATTTAAATGCAATTAAATAAAATACATATACTTAAAATTTCCTATACAAAAACAATTTCGTACTAATGCCATTACTTCATCAATAATATGTTAATATGTACTCATTGATAACTAAATTAGTTCTATTATATTGATTTTACTACAATTATTTTTCAGATGAATTGTGTTGTAAAATTCCTGAACAATGCAGACGACGTGGACTTGTCAGTAGTACCGATATCCTAGCTCAGTAAGAAAGAAACAGAATGCCACTGGACGAGAACAGGAAATATTCTAAAATTAATAAGAAAATCAGCAAAACATGAAGAAAATTGGACAAAATATCCTGTTAAGATTTACAAGAAATATGGTAATTTTTTTAAATATCTTATGCTAAGCTAATTATTTTTAAATGGTGTGTTTTCCTATATTTTAGTAATTTATGACGAAGCTTTGGCTAAAGAAAAATCTCTAATGTACACATCAAATGACACGGATCCAGAAAGTCAACAGAGCAATAGGAAAAGGAAACAGAAAAAGTTACTAGAACGCTATGATTCATCAGGTTGGTTGAAAATAAATTATAATACTACATATATAATCTAAGTAACATAACAAAGTGGCGAGAACCAAAGTTTCTTATCAGAGGTTTCGAATAATTAAAAATTTCACTTGTTTGGTTTCCGCGTAATCTGTTATGTAATTTATATATATTTTTTTTGTTCGTAAGTACCCGTTATGTTAAATATGATATTTACTTTTTGTATGTTATTAAGTGTAATATATTTATTTTTTGAACGTAACTGTAATGGTCAATGAAAAATAATATATGTACCTGATTTATAAGTATATGTATATACAATTTAATTTACGTGACCTTTTTACAATTTAATGGGAACCAAAATTATAGGGGGGCGGTGCGGCTTAGGATAAAAAAATTGAATAACTTCTTTACATCTACGGCATGTTGCTCAGATGAAAGTGAAACAATTCACTTGACATCTCTATAACATTTACGCACTATGTTAAATAGATGTTATTGAAAGAAATCTCTGCAACATCACAAAAAAATGTAACAAGGGGCGGACATTAGCAGGCGTTGGGAGTACTCTGAGATGTTTTTGTTGCATTATTACAAAATATCGCAGTGTGATAAACAACATCTGTGCTACATTATAAGAACTGAATTTTGTTTACTGCAAAGCTACAAGGCCTTCTAACCTAAATTACCCTAACCGAACTTAACCTAAACCTAATCCAACCTTTTTTATGTAGATGATATTATCATAAGAAACCGATCTTATATGAAGAACGGTACTGTGATATTCTTTCTCACTAAAACCTCCTCCCTGTGATCTACCAATACCCTGGAACCGCTCGCGAATTACATCAGGATGTTGGTATCATCAGGCGCGTACAGTCTATCTAGATATGAGCAGAACACGTAAATTATTTTCAACCTTTAATTCCAACCCTGCCTTCTTTTATCAGCCTCCTTAATTTTAATAATATTTGTTATGAAATCGTCTATAATTTACCAGTAAGATTCGTCGTTCAACATTAAACGTATTAAATTTTCTGTATTAACAATTACTATCAAATCCTCTGTTTTTTTAGGTAGATCATTCCATTTTGTACAAACAAAAAAATGTATGTTCTACAGTATCCGTAGCCAAAAACAATAATTACAAATATCATCATTAATTTTACGTATTCTTTTTAAATAGCTTTCAAAACAAAAATGACATGACATAGCTTGCATTAGATAAAAATTTAATTCTCCATGTTTCCTATTTAACCATTGAACAATATCACGAATTAATTTTCTTGTCTATTCTTATTTTTTTACTTAAACTTTCGATGCTGAAACATTTAATCGTAATTTTTCAATTAGATCAATTGACGGTAAACATGCCAAACCTAAAATAGCGTCCTCAGGAAAAGTACAATAACCACAACAAATACTGAAAGCAATCTTTCTTTGAATCGAAGGTAAATTCTCTTCTAGGTTTTTCAATTTTTAAAACATTAGCCCAAATTTGTGAATTTAACTGTATCAATTGTGCTTATCTTCCCTAAAACCAAATTGTAAATTTGATAATCCCTCCTTATTTGCCACTGCATCCCGTTATTTAAATGCGATAAGAAGTTCGAATAATTTCCCCAAAGTATTTAATAAACAAATTGGTCTTTATGATGTTGGTAAATTTTGTAATTTATTTGGTTTTTAAAAAATACTAATGACCAATTTCCATTTTTCACTATTTGATTCATAACGTTCAAAAAATTTTCAGAATATAATTTTGTTATTAATTTAATTACTTCAGGAGGAATAAAAACAAGCCTCGGAGTCTTCTTAATTTTAATTATATGTACTGCCTTTCCTAATTCATTTATAGTGAACAAAAATTGATCCTCAACTATATATTGAATAGGAATCCAATTAGATTCGCAATGTTTTGGAAATAAATTATGAAATACTTCTAAAGCCTTTTCCCATCCCCAAATTTGAGGAAGTTCTCTACAATGAAGCCGTTTTGTTACAATTTTATAACAATCACCCCAAGGAGTATCATTAGTTCGTAAATCTTTTCTTGCATTTTTAAATTTTTTCTTAATTCGAAATATTCACCTGTTCTCTTTGTAAATAAATAAATAAATACATAAATATATCATCACGCCTTTTACCCATTACTGAGTGTGGCACTCTGCTTCCCAAAGAAATGTTTTTTTTTCCTATAATTTACAATTTCTTCATTCCACCAATATACAGGACGTCGTTCAGGATTGCAAAATGGTAAAGCACAACAATTTTTTAAATAATTTTACAAAGTAAGATGTTGCTTTTGCGCTAAGCTCACTAGCTATGTTATTGGTACTAGCTTTCTCACCATCTGCTGCAAGCAATACTTTTCGCACATCATCCCAAGCAGATGAACGAGCGGCAACAGGCTAGGTACCCCTAGCAAGAGACCGTTTTAAAGCTGTAAGTGTGTATCTAGTATACAATTGCTACCGGCTAAGCACCACTGACTGATTATAACTATTGGAAGTTGAAGGCATCCTAACGGAAGCCCACAGAGAGGGTCTCATTTGAGGTAGATCCTCCTACCCCCCGTAACCCCCCGCCTAAGCGGCAACATGGGCATGATGATACGCCATCCCCCAGACCGCGAGTTTCTCCTCTCCCTACTCACCAGCATCGAGATTCTCCTCTCCTCCCCACCCAGCCTTGCGCCTGTGCATCACTCAGGAGCGGTTTCTACCATCAGGCCCACAGTGATAAAGGGGACCCTTTCTTTTCCCCCTTTGCGAAGTCCGAGTCACACTCCTGACGACGATGAGGTGACTCATCTCAATAAGAAGATGGACCTTATGCCCTCATCGCCGCCAGTAGGACTGCTGACCCTTCCACCAAGTCCTTGCAGACTTGTTTGTCTGGCACACTAAATGACTTCGACGCCGCCACTGTCTCCTGGCTAAACCACGTGCTCCCCTCTAAACGTTTGAAGCGCCCTTCAAGGACTTCGACCACCTCCACCGACCAACACTAGACAGAGGAGAGCCGCTGAATATAAAAGTGTCAGGATCTCTTCGTTAAAAAGCGAGCAGACCTGGCACAGAAAATATTCAACGGCTCTCCTCTTCTGGAAAGCGAAGTCCAGCCGAGTCTGGACGATGTGGACAACCTGTTTCTAGAATTATTCGAGGCGCGTTCCAGCGACCATCATCTCCCCCGTCATCGCAGACGACATCGAGGAAGCGAAGAAAACCTGGAAAAACACCTCGCCAGGGCCCGACGGTGTTTCAGTTTCGCAAGTCAAGGCTTGAAGATCTCCGGAGTTCCCATCCCCCCCCATATCCGACCTCTCCAGAATCAAGTACTTAGGACTAGAGTTCTTCGCCGTCGGTGCAGCCAAGCCCACTGTAGTCAACCTGACCAACTGGCTGCGTAACCTGAGGCGCGCGCCCCTCAAGCCGGACCAGAAGTTCCAACTCCTGAAGATATTCCTGGTGCCTCGGATGTATCATGGCCTACAGAGCCCAGCCGTCACCGGGAAGCTATTGGCTAATTGCGAAAGAGCCATCAAACTGTCCGTCAAGCAGATCCTCCACCTCTCCGACGACACCGCCGACGCCTTCCTCTATTCGAAGGCGATGGATGGAGGGCTTGGTGTTCCTCAACTGCGCTTGGTTATCCCGAAGATCTTCCGAGACATGGTTGTCTTTCTAGAAGAGGCGGGTCAGTATTTCAAGGACATCTCCCGTTTACCACCTACTCTCTCTTTCCGCCGACGGGTGCTTCGTCTCGCTCCTGAGGCAAGTCCCGATGCCATCTGGCGTGAGAGAGTTAGGGAGAGTGTTCTTAGTCAAGTCCTTCAAGATGCCACGGACGACTTCGCGAACCGCTCCTGGCTCATGCACAGGCCCAAGGGCTGGACAGCGAGGGACTTCGTACGCGCCGTCCAGCTTAAGACTAACACGGGGCCTGTAGTACGTCCCAGCCCCCAACAGGCAGTGCCGTGCTAGATGCGACCGAATGGAATCCTTATGTCACGTCTTACAAGGTCGGTCGCATTTCCAGGCACAATGAAATTATGGGTAAGTTGGCGGGGCATGTGCGCTCCTGAGGCTGGCCAGCCGAGTTGGAGCTCAGAGTACATCATTCCGACGGACGGCTCTACATCCCGGACTTCGCCATCCCCCAGCCAGACAATAAACTCGTCATCTGCGATGTACAAGTCTGTTGGGAGGGACCGTGTACACTAGCCAAGTCGTGGGGAGGACGCGGCTGGTGTACGACCATATCCATTTTCGGGAAGCGGCCGTTCGAAGGTAGCCAGGGAAGAACTTCATCTGCCTCCCTGTCCTGGTAGGCGCCCAAGGTATCTGGCCAAGGGCTAACTGACCCACTACTGATGTTTTGCAGCTCCTACAGTAGATCCGCAGCTTGGGCGTGCATTCTGCTTTGAAGTGGGGCAGTTCACTGCTCCACTTCTTCATGTCAAGTACCTGGAGGAAGCAACGAATGCAACACACAATCCAACCACCTGAGGCCGCAGCTCCAAAGACCCAGAGGTCCTCCCCAGCCAACCAAGATGAGGACTCCCCCTTCAGCGCGACTCCTCTGCCCAAATGATATATATATATACTTTCGAGGAGGAGGAGGAGAAGAAAGAGAAGGAGGAGGAGGAGTGGGAGGAGGAGGAGGTCTATTTTCGGACGTATTAAAGATAGTAATATCAGGCGACGGGGCTGTGCTCACCATACCTGTCACACTGGCCGCCGATCTCGCGTCTTCCAGTGGGGCAGATCCAGTCATGGATTTTCTTGTCTCATACCTCTCAAATGATGAGATTGGTAACTGGGTCGGCTTTCTGAATATGACAATAAATGGTGAGGCCCCCGGCGCCCTTTATTCTTTATTAGATGTTTTGCTTCAGACATCCCGTAATCGTCCTCATCGAGTTAGAAAAGTAGCTCCTAAGACGGTGTCCTCCGGTGTTCCTTCTGTCAACACATCAGCGGGTGCGCCTGAAATCATTGTTAAATCTTGCAATCGGCGTAATTCTGAGCGCGCCGGACACTTCAAACGTGTCTAGGACGCTTACGCACGTGACCGTCGTGTTCTTGTTTCATCTCTGTTTAGGGATTCTTCGTTTAAAGCCCCCCAAATCTTATCCATGAAGGAAAAAATAGAGCGCGAGTACAATAATATCTTTGACCAAGCCTCGCCGCCGTATCTCCAACCTGTTGAGGTTGTCGGTTACGGCGACAACATCAATCATAGACTAATTACTCTTGAGGAAGTTAAGGAGGTTATAGGTCATCTCCAGTTGATGCTTTGTTCGGGGTTTGTCCCTGAGGTTTTTAAGAATTGCAGGACCACCCTTATCCCCAAAACTGGAGTTCCTGACTGCAACGTATGTGATAAACCTCGCTGTCAATTGTGGCAAGATGGCTTTTCCGAATTTCGAAGCTGTGCGAACGCCGTTTACCTGCCTCCAAGACCAAACTTACAACCGCAATCACTTCGATCGAGGCGAAATGTAAGAATGGGTAGGTAATCCTTAAAGAAATGGGAACAGCAACGGGCTTGACTAGCCATTAAGTTCGGCACATTAGAGAGCAGCCGGAATACAGGCTAAATGGCAACAAAAGGAACGGTCTTTGCAGACCTTCTTCAAGGCAGAGAATTCCTCTATACTCCGTCCATTTTCACCACCACATAAGACGCTTTCATCTGGTCCACCGAATGTCTCTCATATTGTTACCTTGCCGTCCCAAACTAAGGCGGTGGTTATTTCTGACGTCCAAAACAATTGGGAAACAAGTTATCCACTCGCTTATCATTGTGGGGGCACGAGGCATTTGGTCCTGTGCAAATCAAGGAACCACGGAACTGCTTCGTTTTTCTTAACACTCCGCGCTCAAGTGGCGAAGCAAATCCATCGTAGATTCAAGGCGTCGGTTTGGCGAAGAAGACCACCCAGATCCGAAGAAGCTGCTATGCCCAGGGACTTAGGCCAAGCCGGACCACCGGATTACTTTCAACTTCTAGGACATTTGTTGAAGCTTCCCCTTTCAATGAAATATTTATTATCTGTAATATTTAAGTTATTTAAATGTGACCTGTAATAATGATATTAATGTTGAGCTGTAAATACATATATAATATTATATGTAAACCCACTGGCCGGGTTAAATATAAGGCCATAATGTAATTTTGAAATTGAACAATACAAGATTATTTACAAAAATAGAAATTATATTTATTCAGTATGGTGCTTTGAATGTTAGAGTGGAAAAATTGTAGCAAGAGCAGGTAAACGACGGGAGTAACTCTGACTCTCTTAATGTAATGTTGCGCAGAGGCGATATCATAATCAATGAAGGTCTACTGGGGTCGGAGCACGCTATCCTCATTTTTATAGAAAGCAATTTTCTGGGAGATAGCTGACTGTTTTTATATCAGTCTTTTGGTTAAAGTTATATCTTTGCGCTTTCTGCCCTTTTCAGGGTTTTATGCCCATTCAACTAGCGTTGCATAAGGTAGATAGACGAACCACCTCCCCGTGGTGACCTCGGGCAACGAGCAGTGGCTGGCCAGGTATTCTTTGCACGTTTATCGTTACGAGCTATAAGTGCCCACTGTCGGCTAAGCACCACTATCTATCATAAATAGATAAGTAGGAACCGGAGGCAAACCGGGAAATACTTATCTAGGCGTTCCACTGCCAATTATTTTATTCGCTAGCTTAGCTTTAGCTAAGCTACTGTTTTATTTAAGATCTTTCCGACCCACCGCCTTCTAGGTTGTGTGTGGCTTCTGATCAGCAAGGTTCAATCCTGAGAGTAGGATAAAGTCTTTTTATACACTCTAAAGTGCTGGGAGCTAGTGTACTCCCCCAGCACACCTACTCTTCCTTTTGGGAAAACACAGCGGTGCTGTTGCCGCTCCCTGCCAAACATCGAGGCAGGGCACCCAATTTACACTACCATGACTGGTGTGCGATGCGTCGGTGGTTCGGTGCTTAAGGATGAGAACGGCCTTAAGCACCACCAGAGATACAGGTGCAAAGGAGCAAACTATGTTCCTGTTTGTCCAGAATGCGGTAAGGGTTACCTTACCGCGGCCGGTCTACAACAACACCGTAGACAGGCCCACCCCGCCGCTTATAACTCCTCTATGGAGCAGGAGGTATCTTCCCGGCGGCGCAATAAGGCCTGGACACTGCTCGAGACCGAGCTGATGGCGTCCCATGAAGTTGCCTTTAAAGGCGGAAAACTTCAGATAAACAACTTTCTGGCCGATAAAATGGGTCGCTCTATTGACTCCAGTAAAAGTAAGAGGGAGCAATCGGTGTACAAAGATCTGGTCGCGAGGCTCAAAGCGGAACGTGTGGATCAGGAGGATGAGTTTGGAACTCCTCCCTCCAGTCCAGTGAATGATAGGGATGTCTTTCATGACTCCCTATCATTTTTAGACGATCGCTCATCAATGCCTGACGAACTTAGTGGAAATTGTTCCCAACGGTTCGATAACGTAGGCATTGACGATCATATGGGAGAGAAGGCTGAAACCGCGGCAACCCGAGTGGTTGACCCAGCCACTCCCGGCCCTTCGGGCAGTAAGGAGCAGGATCCCGTCAGGGACTATCTCTGCTCCTTAGTATTTCATTCTGAGATTGGCGAGCATGCATCTCTTCTCGAGCAACTACTTGGCGGTTGCCCCGATGCGCTTTCAGCCCTTCTCAATATGTTGCGTTCTAAACCAACAAAAGATCCACGTCCCCCTCGCCGCACCGATTGCCCTGTTACTAGCAGCAACGTCAACGCTGCCAATTGCGCCGTCCCTGCTCCCGCTAGAGCGAGAAAAGCCCACAAGGGGTCTGCGGCCCACAACGCCCGGGCCGCAGCATATAAAAACACGCAAGACGTGTTCAATAGAGACAAACGGAAGCTGGTTGCTTCGTTGTTCAGTGCGTCACCCCTGGGGACCCCTGCGATTCACCCCGCGATCGAAGAGGTTGAGGCTGCTTATAGCGACATCTTTGGGCGTGAATCACCACGTGATGCCCAGCCGGTCACCGTGGTTGATTATGGGAGCGATAGCACATACTCCCCGATCACGATTGACGAGATTAAAGAAGTGGTGAGTGGTTTAAGGCCTAGTGCCGCCGGCCCAGATGGGCTCAACGTTAAACAGTTAAGGGCTATGAGTCCTATAGCCCTTGCAATACTGTTTAACGGTATTTTATTAACAGGAGTTGTTCCGAAACAACTCAAGGAGTGTCGTACTACCCTGATTCCTAAATCAGGCGACCTCCTTCTAGTTCAAAATTGGCGGCCAATCACCATCGCTTCTCTCCTCCTTCGTATGTTCAACAAGATCGTTGCCCGTCGCTTAAGCTTGATAAGTCTCAACCTAGCGCAAAAAGGGTTCCGGAAGATTGACGGCTGTCTGGCCAATACTATGCTACTCCACACCCTTATCAAAGAGCATCGAGCGAAGGCTTCGCCTTACTCTGTTTGCACGCTCGATTTGAAAAAGGCTTTCGACTCGGTATCTACGTCCTCGATACCGAGAGCTCTAAGGCGTGTTGGAGTACACGCTCGTACAATCCGTATGATTGAGGAGCAATATACGGATTGTAGCACAACTGTCACCTGTGCAAAGTCGACCGGACCCATACCGGTGCGCAGAGGGGTGAAACAGGGCGATCCTCTTTCGCCAATCCTGTTTAATATCATAATGGACGAGCTGCTCACCCAAGTTGACCACAACTTGGGGCTTCAAGTTGGCGAGGTGAAGATTGCGGTTCTCGCGTATGCTGATGACTTGCTGGTGGTTGGCCCGGACACTCTGTCTGTCCAAAGAACCCTCGATGGCATTTGTGCCTTTTTATCCGAGCGGGGCCTGTCCGTTAACCCCAGCAAGTGTACTGCCCTAGTCACCAAGAGGGTACCCTCCAAGAAAAAGCTGTTCTGCGTGACGCAGCCCGTTCTTTTTGTAGACGGGTGTCCCCTGCGTCAAATCACCCCAGATGATCAGTTTAAATATCTGAGGAAGAACTTTGATTATCTTGGAGTGGAGCGTTTTACAGCTAATAAGTTCGAGACCGTAATGAATAACCTCGCCAAATGCCCGCTGAAGCCCCAGCAGAAATACCATCTTATCTGCACTCACATCGTTCCTACGGCACTACACGATATGCAATATCCTGGCATAACGTCTGCCACCCTGAGTGCTTGCGATTTGGCAATCCGCAAAGCCGTTAAAGCAGCCCTCCACCTTCCTAGCTCTACGCCTAACGCTTTCTTTTACGCAGATAAGAAAGACGGCGAATTAGGCCTCTTATGCCTGCGTGAGCGCATCCCGATCGTCTTGATGCGAAGGTTGGAGAAGCTGCGGCTGTCTGATGATTTGTTCGCTTCATCAGCCATCGCTTGCACTCAGGGGCAAGTAGTCATGCAAAGACTACGGAGAGTTATGGGGAGTGTCAACACTCCAGCGCACGCCGCTTCTACACAGAAGTTGGCTCTAGAGTAGTCAATCTCGAGCAACGGGATGCACCAGTGCAGCGCGGCCCAGTCCAATCAGTGGATAAGTTATTCACCTAAGTATTGGTCTGGGCGTGACTACGTGCGCGCGGTGCAGCTCAGAGCGAATATGTTGCCGGTGCGCGGGGCTCCCCATAACCCTAAACATCTCCGTAAGTGCCGTACGAACTGTGGTCGGGTTGAGTCAGTGTCGCATGTCCTTCAGGGCTGTAAAGTGACCCACTGGTCTCGCATCGAGCGCCACAATCGCATTGTAAAGGCGATTTCGAAAGTGGCTGCTAAAAGAGGATACGAGGTAGAGATGGAGCCTCGGGTAGTAGGTACTGACGGGGCTCTTAAGAAGCCGGACCTTATCCTGCGTAAGGACGACCATATCATCGTTTCCGATGTGGCCATAAAGTGGGAAGGTCCGCAGCCTCTTTCGTCAGAGTACAACCGAAAGGTTAACTACTACTCGAGCACCGCTTTTATCACTAAAGTGCGCTCCAGATACGGTGCCGAGAAGGCAATCACCGTAGCGCCGTTCATCCTTGGCGCCCGGGGGTCCTGGTGTACCCTTAATAGGACCCTCGAAGCTCTCCTCCGTATACCTCAAAGTGACCTCAACACCATGGTCACTGACACGCTAAAAGGGGGCTGGTCAATCCATGCTGACTTTTATAGGAGAACCTGGCGCATGTCGGCGCCGTAATAGTTCTCCTCCCCCTCACGT
Source organism: Pterostichus madidus (assembly GCA_911728475.2). NCBI lineage: Eukaryota > Metazoa > Arthropoda > Insecta > Coleoptera > Carabidae > Pterostichus > Pterostichus madidus. The sequence goes on from OU452315.1 coordinate 17,646,341, forward strand.
GTCCAGCCAAAGCCTGGCTATGCTTCATACCACTTCTGTGGTTTCCCCTTTTGGGGAATTTCAACGGCGGGATAGAGTAAGCCCCCAATATAGTTGTTTTATCTCTATATATAGTGAGGGCTTAGTGCACTATTTTAATGTGTTGTGCATGACATGGCGTGTTTTGTCACGCTGTGTTTTTACATGTCATGTACATTTTAATGTGTAGGCCAAGCAATTCTGACTTGGCTTTTTATTATGGCGTAAATATCCAGTGAATGAACCACCTCCCCGGGGTCCATTCGGAAACGAACGAGGGCATGCGAGGCGGGTGTTGCGAGCCCGCTGTTTGAGCTATAAGTACCACTCGACGGCTAAGTACCTTCACTGGATTCGACCGGTATTCTGAACTCGGAGGCAAGCCGAGGGAGGAATACCGATGCGTTCATTTTGAAAGGCATCCACGTTTTGCGCAGGTTTTTACCCTACTTGGCTATTGTGTTTTGTTCCTATGTTGAAATGTCCTTTATAACGACGGCCGTTCAGCCGAAATGTTTTTGGACCCTCAGTCCACTAATTAATTATAGGCATAAAAATGTAGAGGCTATATTATAATCAATGAAGGATTATCGGGGTCGGAGCACGCTATCTTTACATTTTTTGTTAAAGCAAGAAAGATAGTTGACTGTTACTACAGTCTTGGTTAAATTTTTATTTTTGCGCTTAAAAACTGTGGTTCGCTCAGGTGGAAAACGTGGTTTCCTAGTTGATATTGAGCCTCATATCGTTGACGCCTTACATTGTCGGGGCACGCGGTGCGTGGTGTCACTTGAACGCTACTATTGCTAGCAAACTTAATATGTCACGCCAAGACCAGGAAATTACGATACTTGACACACTGAAAGGCGGGTGGTCGATTCACACTAGCTTTAACACAAATACTTGGCGTAAAAAGTGATGCGGTATCGCCTCCACTTTGCCCACTAGCAACGTGTCATAGCCATAGCGGTGTAGTCTCGTCTTAGTCGTATTCAGCAAGGACAAGAGGAAGCTGGTTGCTTCCTTGTTCAATGGATCATCCCTGGAGGCCTCTGCGCTTTAACCCGCCATAGAAGAGGTCGAGACTGCTTATTGCGACATTTTTGGGCGGGAATCACTACCTGTTGACCAGCCGGCCACAGTGGTTGATTACGGGAATGTTACGTATTCCTTGATTACGATTAAGGAGATAAAGGAAGTGTGGTTCTTGGTTTGAGGCCTAGTGCCGCTGGTCTAGATGGGCTTAATGTTAAACAGTTAAGGGCTATGAGTCCTTTAGCCCTTTCTATACTGTTTAACGGTATTTTATTAACTGGAGTTGTATTCAAAGAACTTAAGGAGTATCACACCACACTGATCCTTTATTCAGGCGACCACTTTTTGGTCAAGAATTAGCGGCCAATCATAATCTTTTCTCTTCGCATTCGTACATTTAATAGAATCATTGCCAGTTGCTTGAGCATACTTAAACTCAACCTAGCGCAAAAAGGGTTCCGGAAGATTGCTGGCTGTCTCGTCAATACGATGCTACTCCACAGCCTTATCAAAGAGTATCGAGCTAAAGCCGCGCCTTATACGATCTGTACGCTCGATCTCAAAAAGGCTTTTGAGTCAGTATCAACGTTCTCGATACAGAGAGCTCCAAGGCGTGTGGGAGTACAATTCGCATAATTAAGGAGCCATATGCGGATTATAGCACTGTCATCACATGACGACTGGTAACCGCACTTCACGCGTAAAATATATCACTTACCGAGATCTGCTTTAGCAGAGTGCCACACCCAGTAATGGGTAGAAGGCGTGATGATATATTTATTTATTTATTTATCACTTATGCAACATCATCGACCGGACTCATACCGATGCGCAAAGGGATAAAACAAGGCGATCCTCTTTCGCCAGTCCTTTTGAACATCATAATGGACGAACTGCTCACCCAAGTTGACCACAATTTGGGGCTTCAAATGGGCGACGTAAAAATTGCGGTTCTCGCATACGCTGACGACTTATTGGTGGTGGGTCCGGACATTTTGGCTGTCCAGAAAATGCTCGATGGCATTTGTACCCTCCAAGAAGAAGTTGCTCTGGGACGCAGCCCGTTCTTTCTAAAGACGGGCGTCCCAGATAATCAGTTTAAGTACCTGGGGAAGAACTTAGACCTTCTTGGAGTGGAGACATTAACAACTTGTAAGATCGAGACCGCTATGAATAACCTTGCAAAATGCACGTTGACGCCGCAACAGATATTCCACCTAATCTGAACACATAGTCCTGACAGCTTTGTATGATATGCAATATCCTGGCATTACATCGGCCATCCTGAGTGCTTGCGATTTGGAAATTCGTAAAGCCGTAAAAGCAGCCTTCCACCTTCCTTGTTCAACGCCAAACGCCTTCTTCTATGCTGAAAAGAATGATAGCCTTCTACTATAGTTTATTTTTCCTATAGATCCTGAAGATTTAGTACACTATTTTAATATGTTGTACATGACGTAGTGTGTTTTGCCACGCTATGGTCTTTATGCCATGTATATTATAATGTGTACGCCAAGCAATTTCTGACTTAGTCTCTTTAAAGTGTCGTAAATATCCAGTGAATAAACCACCTCCCTAGGGTCCATTCAGAAAAGAACGTTTGCATGCTGGGCGGGTGTTGCGAGCTCGCTATAAGTACCATTCGCCGGTTAAGGACCTTCACTGGATTCGTCCGGTATTCCGAACTTCGAGGCAAACCCCCGAGGGAGTGATGCATTCATTTTTGAAAAGAATGCACATTATCGCAGCAGGTTTTCCTGCTTGGCTATTGTGTTTTATTCTCGTATTTGTTGAAATATCCCCGAACGACGGCCATATAGCCGAAATGTCTTAGGACTTTTAGTTCATTGATTAGTCATAGACACAAAAATATAAAGTTTACTTATTCAATATAGTTTTTTTTAGACGCACTGCACTGATCCCAACGAATATTGGAGCTCTAAAAGTCAATGTGAAAAAATTCTTATATGCGTGGGTAATCGGCGGGCGTACCATTGAGAAACAATTAACAAAAACTGGTGTTTAAGTACAAAAGAAAATAATAATAAAGATTATTCAAAAATACTGATACTATACTGTGGACAAAACTAAATCAAGAAATCCAATTAAGATTTATGTAGTAAATAAATAATTATCAGAAATAAAATCATACCAAGATGGGTTACTGTGTTCTGCAGGAGCAATCAGGACTGCGGTAAAGGTAAAAACCTAACAGACAACACGACAATATAGCGTAACACGACGTATTACGATTCGATGGCCAACGAAACGCGATACCCGACGCAACACAAAATTAACGTATATCAACGCGCAGACCTAACAGCTTCAACGACACACAAGTTACACAACTTGTGACAACAATGTCAACACTAATGAATAAATCAACAACAAAACTTAACCGGATTTGTACAAGATAATGTAAGCACTCGTAAAGCGTGATTGTATAGACTAATGTAAATAAACTAAAATAATCGCCGTAAATTCAAATACAAAAATAGACAAAAACAATAACAAATGGTCCTGCGATTTTTCCTCGCTACGCCAGAAATTATTCCAAGCCAATGTCCAGGCTCAACGATACGTCACAGCAAGGCAATCAGTCCAAAGTAACAGCACGAATAATGATGAAAACGAAAAACGAAGACGATAAAGAAGAAAATAACATAAAATAGAAGCCTGAAATAGCACAAGTCACAATTAAGTTCGTGTCTGACGGCGAGACAAAACTGAATTACAAAATAATTCCAAACAAAATAATTACCGAAAACAAACTAGTTTTACTTCTCAATAATGAATGCTTGAATTACCTGAGTTCTTAGGCGGCTTTACGGTAGGAAAAAATATTGAAATTCTTGTCGGAATCACATCCGGGTAATCCGACGAATACTAAATATTCACTATGGTCGGCACTACTCTCAAATCCAGTCAAACTGAATTATTTTGCAATCAAACTGAACTAACTTCAAACACGCAACAATAATATAACGAGTAGATCAATCTTCCGACTTGAAAATTACATTTTGACTCACAATTCGCGACTCTAACAATTTGTTAAAAGTAGTTAATGCGAAACTAATCAGGTAATTACGTGCATTACATTAAAAAAAATATTACAGTCTCGGCCGCTAAACCTATCACCTTCTGGCGACATCTATTCCAAAACAAATTCAAGAAAGCGGAGGACACTATTTTGCCGACAGATTAAAATTAAGAAAATAATTTACAATTAAATATTTACAGGTTATAAAATAAATGGCAAGAAGGAAAGATCACAAAATAAATAAATTTTAAAGATAACTAGATTCTTAATCATAAAAATAATAAGCAAGGTGAGCAGAAGATGAACTAACTTTAAACAATGACAGACCCTAAATTCACGGCATGCTTTTACTAATTCGAGAATCAGAATAACGTGTTTAACCTGAATTAAAATTAGAAAAGAAACAGAATGATTTTAAATTATTATTACGGGATTAAATATTACCAAAGAAACAACATAAAATTAAAGTTAGAAGTACAGAATTTTAGTCTACCAATATTTACCAAAAAAAATAGTTTTTAGGCAGAAGAAAGGAAGCAGAAAATAAATTTGAGGGAAAAGTAATAAAGCTAAAATGGAACGTAACAACACAAATATGTAAATATTATTAATTCAATATAGTTTATTGTATTATCAGAAGCACTGCAATGATCCAAACGATTGCTGGTGCTCTGAATGTCAACATGAAGAATTTATAGCAAGCGCGGGTAAACGGCGGAAGAAACTTTGACTCCCTTATATATTATTCAATATAGTTTATTGTTTTATCAGAAGCACTGTGATTTGACGGCTGGTAACCGCACTTCACGAGCAAAATATATCACTTACCTAGATCTGCTTCGGCAGAGTGCCTCGCCCAGTAATGGGTAGCAGGCGTGATGATATATTTATTATATATTTATTTATATTCTTAGAAGCACTGCAATAGTCCTAATGCATGCTGATGCCTTAATTGTTAACGTGAAGAAATTGTAGCAAGCACGGCTAAACGGTGAGAGTAACTTTGACTCTCCTTAATATAGACACAAAACTGTAAATTTCGTTTATTTAATATAGTTTTCAGAAGTATTGTGAAGTCCACAACGAGTATTGTTGCTCCGAATAACAACGTGAAGAATTTTTTGCAAGCACGGGTAAATGGCGGTAGTAACTTTAACTTTCTTAATATAGTCAAAAAAAAGTAAAAATTATTAATTTAAAACAGCTTATTATATAATCAGAAGCTTAGCGGTGATCCCAACGCATGTTATTGTTTTGAATGTCAATGTGAAGAAATGCTAGTAAGCAAGAGTAAACGGCGTGTGTAGCTTGGACTCTCGTAATATAGGCACAAAAATGTAAATTATACGTATGCAGTATAGTTTGTTATATTATCAGGTCTTGCAATGATTCCAGCGAATGTTGGTGCTCTGAATGTCATTGTGAAGAAATTTTTACAAGCACGGGTAAACGGCGGGAGTATCTTTGAATCTCTTATAATATAGATAAAAAAAATTAGATTTTATTTATTCACTCTAGTTTGTTATATTATCAGAAGCACTGCAATGATCCTCACGATTGCAGGTGCTCTGAATATCAACGTGAAAAATTTCTAGCAAGTGCGGGTAAACGGCGGGATTAACTTTGACTCTCTTATGACTCTTTATCGGAAGGTTGGCTACTCAAAAGCCGAATTTATTTCCGCGATATGGGCTATGTATGGCGCAAACAAGGGCATTATTGTCGTCCCGTTCATCTTGGGCACCCACGGCGATTAGTTCTCTTTAAACCGCTCCCGTGTGTCGTTTCTTCATATCCCGAAGAACGATTTATACACCATGGTGACTGACATTCTGAAAGGCGGGTGGTCAATTCATTCCGACTTTTATAAGGACCTGGCGAAAACAAGCCTCCCGAGCTCCCTGTCCCTAGTAAGCGCACAATGATTGCTATAGCTACCTATTTTCCTCCTTGAAACGTTTCTCGTGCTCGTTACTAAGGAATTAGGAGTTTATCCCCCGACGCTACAGTTTGGTTTTCGACATTGGTGCCAGTTGCGGGGTAGTGCTTACTTTTAATACGTTGTCCTTGGGGTTGCCCCCGGTTTTAATATGTTTAAGGTAGTCGATCGACTAAAGCCACAATCGAGGCGGCTAGGATATCGGAAGTGATTGTTGTCACTTCATTTTACAATCGTGAGCAGTAATAAGACCAAGATCTTTGACTTCGGGCAAAAGTCAGCCTTTTGTCTTTTGTAATTTGTAAAGATCGAATACGCATTATTTTGCTAGGTATACATAAATTGTTGTATTTTCTTTATTACAATATGTACTTTTTTAATGTCTAAGCCAAGCTTTTTTACTTCGCCTTTTTAATGTGTCGTCAAATCCAGCGAATGAACCATCTCCCCGGGGTCCATTCCGAAACGAACAAAGGCATGCTAGGCGGTTGTCGCGAACCCGCTGTCTGAGCTATAAATACCTCTCGACGGCTAAGGATCTTTACTGGATTTTTTGGACTCCCAATTTCGGAGGTAATCCGAAGGAGGGTTCCCGTTTATGTAGGCATTTTAAAAAGGCATACATGTTTTCTTTTTTGCTTGGCTATTTTTCCTTGCCCCTGTCTATTTAACCGACATGTCTCTTGATTTAAAATAGACACAATTTTATGCAGAGGCTTTGCGCAAGGTGATACTGTAACCAATGGGTGGTTACGTGTCTGCAATCTGAATTTTAAGCAATCAGGCTGTTTGCAACTTTGCGCAGAGGCAATATCATAATGAATGGGTGGTTAAGTGCCGGCAATCTACATATAAATATAAATCATAAATCTAAAATATTAGATTACAATCGGCTAGGCTGTATTGATTCGTTACAACTACTACATTTTTTTTAATCATCTATATTAGACTATCTCTAGTTTTTTATAGACTAAGTTGACGGGACAGTGTGTATTCGTAGACACACTGAGTTAAAAAGTACCAACTCTTTTCAATCATCCAATCTCCCCGCAGTCTAACGGACTAAAGCATACTAGACAACTCTTGCAAGGCGCCACTATAAAATTATAAGTTTTCCTTTGTACGGCTAAGTACCACCACTAGTATCGACCAGAACAAGGGGGCATACCGAATGAAGTTTTCTGTTCACAAGGGTTATTTTTAAAACTACTACATTGACAAGTTGACGGGACAGTGTGCATACTTAGACACACTGATACCAGAGTTAAAAAAGTACCAGCGCTTCTCAATCATCCAGTAACATATGTATTTAGTGAATGAACCACCTTCCCGCGGTCCATTCGACAACGAACTAAGGCATACTAGGCAACTCTTACAAGACACCACTATTAAATTATAAGTTTTCCTTTGTGGGCTAAGTACCACTACTAGTATCGACCAGAACTTTGAGATTGTGGGCATACTGAACGAAGTTTTCTGTTCACGAAGGTTAATTTTTGTTAGTAAACACGTTCGCGTGACCTACAAAGAGTTTTTTTGGCGCTCCAGGTTAGTCTTTCATTCCGGCTGGACAACCAAACAATTTTTATAACCACCAAGTTATGCCAATTGCCTCTTACGAGTAAAGTTGAACTGTGACTGCGGATTTAGCACCCAAAAATTCTATAAAATGCCACGAGTTTTACCGTGTCTCACCAAGGCCAACTGTTAGACAGAGTAAGCAGATAGTTTGTTTTGCTTGAACATCATGCACGGTGGATCCGGCATTATCAGTGTGTGCTATTAGCTAGCAGAGGTGTAGTGTTAGTCCAAGTCTCCTATTACAATATATTTCTATTTTAAGATCGTATAGTTTCTCCTTGGACAGGAACCATTAAATTTCCTTATAAATGAAAGAATTTCACAGATAAATTCTCACCACGTTATTAACTCGTACTTTACTGACAAGTTACGAAATTTAAAACAAAATGAGCTACATTAAAGCAGTGGGACGTATCACACGTCTCAACTGACACCATTCGTTGAAGACGATACCAAGCTGAAGTACTACTTGTTCTTTAACGAAGAAAACATGGCTGCCCTAGATAGCAACAACAGTGCACTTCATAGAAGTGTTGGCCTTCGTTCCGAATCAAAACATCAGGCCAATTGGGGGAGGATGTAACGGGCGCTATTTAAATTCAAATAGAAGAAAATCTTGTATATAGATATTGTGTAACCTGTAGTTTTTTGTCTGAAGTTTAACGTTTTGAGAACAAGTCGCAAAAATAAAGAACTTTTGAAATCTTATTAAAAAGTCTGTTTTGAAAACTGAACCCAAAACTGGAGCAGTGCAGTAGGACTTCTGAGATTGACATAAATCGCATGTGCAATTTTCGAATTCCCGATTAAATCGGGAAATCCGAACAGTTGGTAGTGACCAACCCGCAAAGTGCGAGAGCCAGAGCGAATATCGAGTTGCATCAGCGCAGCTTTCCACGTTGACACCAACCTCAGTTCCGAGCAGAGAAAAAAATTTCATCGCAGCTAGCATAGGAAGTCCTGCGAGAGGAACCACATCGTCCAAACTTATAGGCACACTAGAATTTAGAGGAAAAAGAATAATGAAAAATGTAATTTGTATGTAAGTGCTCATTCCTTTACATAAATCTCAAAATTTCGGTTTTACAAGTTAAAAACAAATAACGAATAGAATTAGCAAACTAGATTTATAAAATAGAATAAGTAAAGTAGTTTTATGATAGCCGCAGACATTGATAATATTCTAAATTTATTAAATATCATAAATTTAAATATTTTTGATAATTATCAAAATTTTATTCAAATATTTGCAAACGCTGCTGACGCAGCATTAAACAATTTTCTAATACGTACAGTCTTAGGCAAACTAACTGGTCGTGGTTTAATTTTAATCGGATCTAGAACAGAATTAACTACTTGGCAAGATATTAGAGATGCACTTAATCTTAGTTTCGGCGATCAAAGAAATATAGATTAGTTCAGGATTTAATTTTATTGGGACCTGTCAAAAATGAAACATCTTACAATTTTGGTATGCGATGCCAAGATGCTATAAGTTTACTCTTTCCAAATTATAAAGTTCTTGCTCTAAAAACATACATCCGAGGCCTACCAGCCAATATTGAGACAAACGTAAGATAAAGAGATTCTGACAGTCTTGAAAAAGCCATGAATCTCGTAGTCGAGGAAGAAAATTTCCTTTACTCGACACAACGACAAAACACACTAAATTTACAAACAGGTTATAGACTACCACAAAGACTTGCACCTACCAGACATAACTATAACTCACAGAAAATACGAATGTTCCACAATATTTGCATTATAATAATAATTCAACACCACAAATACCATCTCACTTCCAACAAAGAACACCTCATCCAATACCACCTAAACTAAATCATTTCTATAATATAAATAATCAACTAAATTACCGAACGATGCATTTTGCACAATGACCACCCCAAATACGTCCCAGCAATTTAACACCTCAACAAAGACCACCTTTTAATATCTTTACTCCCCAACAAATACCAAATTTTTCCCAAAATTATAATCGATCTAATCCAAACCAACAACAACATGAACACAAATCCAAACCAATGAATACCTCATCTAGTCATTCTAGAATAAAAACTCAAAAACCTTTTCCCTCAACTGCACTATTCACTCAAAATGTTTACGATGCAGAAAACTACGTAAATCCAAACGAAATCCCATATCAATATGAATACTCTGATAATTATTCACATGAACACCCTGTTACGGTAAAAGTAGATATTGCGGGAAATGTACACATTATCCGGTAAATGTGCACATTTGCCTCCTCGTTTGGGTAATGTGCATTCAACTGACATTTACAATTTCAAAGAAGGGAAATGTACATTGAATTCACAATGACCATGTCTTTTTGGTAAATGTGAGGATACAAAATACGATATCGCAAGTGCTAGTTATGTGGTGCGCATGCGCACTTGTAGTGGTACGCGAACTACCGTTTCGGCTAGTTCAGTAGGCGCTGGTATTTCACGTTACACATTTCGTGCAAGTGCTCTATCTATAATGTTAATGTTATTATGTTTATGTATCCTACAATAACTACATTACAAATTAATGCCATAGTACTGAAGATTTCTGGATATAATTTAAGATAGTTAGAGAAATAAGACTCAGGTAAGTTAAAATTATCATAATTATAGATTTAAAATTTTAATTTTTTTACAAAAAAAATATTTTTTTAGTTAGAATTTTTGAAAAAAAAGAAAAATTTAAAAACCAACTAGAACAGATTGTATCACAAAAAAACAAAAATAATATTTATTTAAACTAACATCAGTATGAAAAAATATTATTGGAAGTAAAGGCAGCAAAATTAAAAGAAAAGAATAAAAGTGATGTAGATTACCGCCGGCTAAAAAGATACGATATAATAGTGGTAGGGAAGGATGAAAAATTAATAAGTCCATTAAAAGAAGGGGGTAGCATAAAATATTTTGCAACAATTGAAGAAACTTATGGAATTATACACGATGCTCATTTGGGAACTGGCCATGGTGGCCGAAACAGATTAGTGAAAGAAATGAATAACAAATACGACAACACTACTACTGAAGGAGTTATGTTGTATTTATCTTTATGTGAAGCATGTCAAAAAAAGGCAAATGGCAAGAAAAAAGGAATTGTGATAAAACCAATTTTGACGAGTGAAATGAATTCTAGGTGTCAAGTGGATCTTATAGATTTACAGACACAACCAGATAATGAATTTAAATTGATTTTAAATTATCAAGATCATTTAACCAAATTTGTTGTACTGCGCCCACTAAAACCAAAAATTGCGTCAGAAGTATAAAAACAACTTATGGACATTTTCACTCTTTTGGGAGCCCCATCCATTCTCCAATGTGATAATGGTAGGGAGTTTGCAAATAAAATTATCCAAGAATTAGCAAATATGTGGGATGGTGTGAAAAAAATACACGGGAAGCCTCGCCATTCCCAAAGCCAGGGCTCGATAGAGCGAGCGAATCAAGATGTTCAAAATATGCTTACAACCTGGCTTATCACTAACCAAACAACCAAGTGGTCAGAAGGTTTAAAATATGTTCAACTGATGAAAAATAGAGCTTTTCATGAGGGTATAAAGCAAACTCCCTATGAAGCTTTATTCGGAACAAGAATGAAATTGGGTTTGAAAACATCAAATTTACCTACGGAATCTGTTGAACAGCTGGAAACAGAAGAATAGTTAGAGCAATTACTAGAAGGAGTACACACAGCCAATTCATCACATAGCAAAGTCGCAGAAAACGATGAATTTTCCATTGAAACGTTAGACATAATTTTAGATGATGGTTTATTATGCAACCAAATTAAAGATAAAGATGGAACTTTTGAGTTAGATTCTGTTTTAAACGAGAAGAAAATTTAAATTGATAATGCTCGAAAGAAAGCAAGAGAAAATTTAGAAAATCAAGCTATCAATATGTGTAATCTTTCGAAAGAAAAATTTCCTGCTGCTCTGATTGGTGACAATGTTAGAGTTTCCATTCCAGACGTTGATCGTGGTAAAACGGATCCAAAAAATTTGATTTGCGTTGTTTTGTCTAGAGATGACGATAAAAATTTATATAAATTAGGAACTAAACAGGGAGTTTTAAAACAATCTTATTCTAGGCATGAATTCGCCATTTGCGAACAAAAGTTTATATCATACGAAGATGTTCCTCAAGATGTTGAGAAATCGGTAAGAGAAATTATAGGAATGCAGTCCCTTACTGGTGGATAAGGTTTTAAAAGATGCATCTGTAAAGGAACATGTTCCTCAAAAAAATGCAGTTGTAAAAATGCTGGAATATTATGTAATTCCAAGTACCACAATAGCAATTCTTGCTCAAATAAATAAAACTTTTTTCATTATGAAATTTCTATATGTTCCTTTATAGTTTTATAAAATTTAACTGTTATAATATAAAAAAGTACGTTATTATTATTATTTGTTTGATTTCCATCGTATTGGTCCTGAAAAACTAGGACGGAAACTGTATTTACGAATATTGGGATCATAACCTACGACATATTATATAATATGCAAAGAAAAGTATGTTTTGTTTGTCATTTACATTTTTTAATTAAAATAATTTTCGTTATTAAAGCCTTTTGTATTATGTTTATTTAAATAAATATTTTTTTACTGCAACATCATTTTTAATTTATTTGTATTCTAACTTTTCTTAAAACATGAAGGTAAGAGTATACATTTACCTAAACGTGAAGGCAAGAGTACACATTTTCCGGGAAATGTACATATACATTATATTCAGTTCACATATACCTAACTTTTTGAGGAATGGACACATTTTACGGTAAAAGTGTACATTTCCCGAGAGTGTACTTTTACCGTAACACACCCTATATATGATAATTACGACACCGGCTATAACAACTCTCACGCCGAGTATGAAACAGTATCGGATTACAATAACGAATATGACAACACTAACTACAATGAACAAGAATCTCACAATTCGGAGATACATTTTCTTCAAGCCCCCGATGCTACCAATCAAACGTAATACAAGTAAATGTTTTAAAAGCAAATATGTCATACATTTGTATCTTCGATATTGGCTTTCAAATTCTATAATAACTTTATTTTTGAAGAAAATTTTTTTATTCAAACCGCACATAATATTTCATTGCATAATGAATTAGCAGAAATTTTTCCCTCAATTTCATAAGTTTTATCTATTTCAAAAATAAAATACAAATAAATATATCATCACGCCTTTTACAAATTACTGGGTGTGGCACTCTATCGAAGCACATCTCGGTAAGTGCGCGTGAAGTGCGGTTACCAGCCGTCAAATCACGATAGACTAATAGGCGTTGATTTACTTAAACAATTAAATGCAAACGTTAATGTCAACTTAAAACAATTAACAACAACCTAATCTTTGAACCTGATAACAATCAAATAAATTCGAGAACACATATTGCAAACTACTCTATTATTATATCACCTCGTGTAGAACAAGTAATAAAACCACCTGTTAAAAGAAATAACGGTATAGGTATTTTAAATCACACAAAAATTTTGGAAAGAGCGTAGAAATTCCAAAAACACTTATAAATGTTTCAAATAATTTTGCTATTACAACAGTTACGAATATAACTGAAAATCCAGTTAAAATCAATTTTTTTCAACCATATGGTATTGTAGCCCTAAATCCCATGAAAAAAAAATTGTCAAAAAGATGAAAATTGATGATGAACTAAATACAGATCTTGAAAATTTGCCTAAACAAAATTTGTAAAATATTAGAGTTGACCATTGTAACTATGAAGAGAAAGATGCAATTAGAACTCTTTGTTTATTTTGAAAATATACCCCTAAGTTTTACAAACAAAATTACCCACAAAATCAAATTAAATGTAAAATCATAGACAGGAAGTTAAAAAAATATCAAAAATATTGGATCAAGGTCCTATATGGATCGTAAAAAGATGGACTCATCAGGAACTCAAGAACACTCCATCAACTTTTCAAGAAGCTATGGACAACGTGTTACGAGGTTTACAACACGAAAGTATTCGAAAGATTAAGAAAAAGTAACTTTAAAATTCAACTAGACAAATAAGAATTTCTCCAAAAATCAGTTCAATATTTAGGACGTGTAATTACCCCCAATGGTGTAAAACGCAACCTAGACAAAATTTCTGTTATCGAAAACTCTCCAACCCCAAAAACGCAAAGAGATATTAAGAGCTATTTGGTTTATTAGGTTATTACCGACGTTTTGTTAAACATTTTGCAAAGATAACAAAACCAATGACAAAATGTTTAAAGAAAGATGTAAAAATAGTACTTAACAATAATTTGTAAATTCTTTCAACACATGCAAAGAACTTCTGATCAATGACCATATATTACAGTACCACGATTTTGATAAACTGTTTATATTAACCACTGATGCAAGCAACTTTGCGCTAGGTGCTGTTCTCTCACAAGGACAAATACTAAACGACAGACCCATAGCATGCGCGTCGGGAATATTAAATAAACAGAAACTCGATACGCCACTATCGAAAAAGAACTACTCGCGATAGTAGGGGCATGTAAACAATTTAGTCCCTATTTATATGGTCAAAATTCACAATAGTTACAGACCACCATCCCGAGTACAATCCCTGTATCCAAAAAGAAACCTAAATTCCAAATTATACATAATATACAATTAAAACGTCAAAACATCCCTAACCTTACACAAAGCTTAAACGATAACGATAGTGATAAAAACAGTTCTGCCTCATCAACCAACACACTACGGCGATCGATAAAATAAACGACAGAATGAAAATAGCTGATGAAATTATAAATAATAAAATGAACCAAATTCTTATATTTCCAAATTTATATAATAAATCAAACGTTTCAAATAAAAGGCATGAAAATAAAAAAAAAGTAAAAGTTAAAATTCCAAAAAATAATAACAAAAAATTTATTTTGGGTTTTTAAGTAATTATACTGATTCAAAAAATACCTACCATATGTATTTTTATACAGATAAATTAAATCAAGATATCTGCAAAGTTTACTTAAATAAATTTTTGGAAAGAGGTCCCAAATTAATTAGATGTATAAAAAGACTAAACACGGTTACAGATAAAGATGAAAAAATTATGCTAACCAAATGTCATCTTGAAGGGAAAACAAACCACCGCGATATAAACGAAACTGTAGAATATTTAAAAAGATATTACTATTGGAAACATATGAAAGCAACCATCGCTAACTGAACTATATTAATTCTTGCGACATTAAATGCGCAGCTGTACAATGTAGACGTGTTTATTGTGCTCCGGCTAATCACCTGTTGTCATCTCCAAGTTAAAATGCCGACTACACGGAATAATACTAAATCGACAACTGATCCAGTTACTGTCATCGATGGGGATGATACTATCCAGTCCATTATCACCTCTGAGGATTTTATGCAACGAATGGCAACTACACTATCTGTTATGATGAAGGCCGAATTTCATGACATCTTAAGTAAGCTGACTGAACGCATTGTAACACTCGAAGCTGAAAATGCGAATTTGCGCCAGCATTTTGATGACGCAAGTTTTAAAATTGATGCTCTCGAGCAATATTCTCGGCGAAATAATATACGCGTGTATGGTGTGCCCGAAGTTGTCAATGAGAACACCGATGAAGTTGTCTTAAACATCTGTAAAGACAAACTAAGCATTCAGCTCAGCTCCTCCGACATCGATCGCTCTCACTGTGTAGGAAAGTCCACCCCCGGTAAGCAACGTCCCATAATTGTGAAATTTGTGCGCCATAATGTTAAATCGATAGTGTTTAATAATAAATCTAAACTAGCCAAATCCAAAGTAGTGATAAAAGAAGATTTGACTAAAACCCGGCAAGAAATTTACAGATATGCGCCAACCAAGTTTACATTTAAGCGAGTGTGGACTCGCGATGGTCAAATTTATGCTAGGGTCAATGACACTTCTCATAAAATCAGCTGTTTGAAGGACGTCGATAAACTTGCAATAAAATAACTGATTGATTTAGTCGACATACACACTTACACACAATTATTGTACACTGTAAAATTACCTTGTTTATTTAATTTAGTTTATTTACTTTTTTTATTTGCTTTAATTTATATTTCATTCATATTCATTACATTATATTTCAAATATCTCGCTATTTATGAATCTGTTCTCGTTTGCTCATATTAATTCTCGTTCACTGTTTACTGGATTTGATGCTTTGAAGCAACATATTATTAATAATAATTTCGATTTGGTAGGTATCAGTGAAACGTGGCTCAATAAATATATTAATTCTGATATTGTCAACATAAACAATTATTCCTTGATTCGATGTGACAGAGATACACGAGGTGGAGGTGTGGCCATCTATATTAAATCGACAATTAAATTTAACTTGATAACTGAATACAATTTCACAAATGACATAGAGCATATTTGGATTAGTTTTAAAGTTAAAAGTTTTTCTTTTGCGTTCGGTGTAGTATATAGACCACCTAAAGCTAATTGCCTCTCTTTTCTTGATGAATTGGAAACTATGTACTCTACTTTGATAGTCAATCATGACTATATTGTAAATGTTGGTGACGTCAATATTAATATGTTGAATTTAGAGAACAATATTGTATCTAAATTTAATGATTTATTAAATAGTTTTTCTCTAGTTCAAGTAATCAAAGAACCTACTAGAATCACTGGTAGTAGTGCTACATTGCTTGATATTATTGTGACAAATTGTGACTTAGTTGTTTCTCATGGTACGATTAACGTGGATATCTCGGATCATCTTTTAATTTACATGAACATAAATGTTGAGAAACTACCTATGGTACCTAAATTCATTACAATTAGAGACTTTAATTCCCTTGACCTTGATTCCTTCACATCAGATCTAGTTTCCCTAAATTTAGATCATATTTATTCACTTGATGATATTGATGAAAAAGTTAGTTATTTAAATACATGTCTGTTGAATTTGTTTAGCCAGCATGCGCCTTTAAAAATTATCAAAATTAAAAAACCAAAATTACCGTGGATCACTGACACTATTAAGGAAATGATGAAATTACGTGACAATGCACTTCGTCGATACTGAAGTAGTAAAAATATTGAGCACTGGAAATACTATAAAGACTTACGTAATTACACCACTAGTGCCATAAGGCGAGAAAAAAGAGCTTATTTTGATTTTAAGTTAAAATCAGCTAATAGTAAAGATGCGTGGTCTACTTTGCGACGCCATGACATACATCCAAAGCAGGTAACGACCATACCTAACCATCTGAGGGACGTAGAACAAATAAATAATTACTTTGCTGCACAATATAATACTAATAATATCTCACCTGAGTTATTGCATTTTTATCGTAGTATGAAATTAAATTCTGAATCCCCTAATTTCACATTTGATTTATGCGACGACTTAGAGGTTAATAAATGTATTATTTCTATTAAAAGTAAAGCTGTAGGTGTTGATGAACTCTCTATTAAAATGATTAATTTATGTATACCGTATATAACTCCTCACCTTGTGCACATTTTTAATCACTGTATTAAAAATTCCGTTATTCCAGCAGTCTGGAAAATATCTCTTATTACTCCTTTAGCTAAAAACAAAAACCCTTCCACTTTTAATGATTTACGACCCATTAGTATTCTTCCAGTTTTGTCCAAAGTGTTTGAAAAACTATTACATGTACGCCTATCACATTATTGTCAATTTTTTTTACCATGTACGCAATCTGGCTTCAGAAAAGGATTCAGTACATCCACAGCCCTTACACATGTTACCAATGATATTATGGAAGCAACAGATAGCGGTAAAGTAACTACATTAGTTCTGCCGGATTATAGCAAAGCTTTTGATACCATTAGCCATTCTCTCCTTATTGCTAAACTACATTACTTTAATTTTAGCGACAATGCTGTAACTTTACTGCAGGCTTACTTAGACGCCAGATATCAGTCGGTAAAACTTGATAATAATACTTCGTCTTTATTACCAATACCTTCTGGAGTACCTCAGGGTTCTATCCTTGGGCCCCTTCTTTTTTCTCTATATACCTCTGACCTTAGTAAAATTATTCATTTCTGTTCTTTCCACCTATATGCTGACGACACGCAATTATATCTTTCTTACCATCCTCAAGATGTTATTCATCATATTTCTCAAATAAATGATGACCTTTCGAATCTTATTGAGCTTTCTGAGAAACATTCTCTCCATATAAATGCATCTAAATGTGTAGTTATGATGTTTGGCAATAAAAATCAGAGAGCAGCAATTAATAGTTTTGTAGATGTCCATATAAACGGTAATAAGCTTCCTGTGTCAAACCGCAGCAAGAATCTGGGCCTGATAATAAGTGATGATATGCGTTATATTGAAAACACGACTTCCTTAATCCAAAAATCCTATTGCACTCTAAAATGCTTATGGCAACATAGAGATTTCCTTAGCGAAAAAATTAAAATTAACCTCGCCGAGTCACTTGTTCTTTTCTATTTCAATTATTGTGATGTTGTATACTGATCATATCTTAATAAGTCACAATGTCAAAGAATCCAGAGAGTTCAGAATACCTGTATTCGTTTTATTTATGGCTTACGAAAGTATGACCACGTCAGCAGTAAAATAAGCAATTTAGGCTGGTTGAACATGTCCAACAGACGTAAACTTCATTATTTATGTTTTGTTCATTAAATTTTGTATACTAAAGAACCTAATTACCTTTTTCGTCAACCCAAACCCAGAGATTCTATACATTCCCTCAACACCCGTTTTAAATTTCAACTACAAATTCCCAAATTTTCTACTGCTAGATTCAAATCCTCTTTCACCTATTATGCTCCCAAAGTTTATAATGAATTAACACAAGAATTAAAAACTTTAAACATGATTTCGTTTAAACGATCCGTGAGAAACAAACTATTTAGTAATCAGCTCACGTGTATATAGTTGTGATTAAATAATACTTGCGCCTAAAATGTCCTAAATATATCAACGAATTTGTATTGATGTAAATATTTGTTCTTTTAAATTTTTCTTAATATCTAATATGTTATGTAATTATTGTACAACTGCTTTAAATATTTATATGTAATCAACTTTACTAATGGTTAAGTGGAAGAACAGCGTAAGCTCTACTTCGCCATTATGGAATAAAAATAAATTTATTATTATTATTATTTGGCAGAGAGCAAAGTATGCTAGTAAAACGCCTTATGCTCCATTAATGAACACAGAAACCGCGACAAGACCGTTCCAAATAATTCACATGGACGTTTTTACTTACGATAACAAAAATTATTTAACTTTAGTAGATGCAATTACAAAATTTGCTCAAGCAATTTTCATTGAAGGTAAAGCCGCAATTTACATTAGCAACGGCTTAATAAAATATTTCACATCATTAGATGTACCAGAAAATCTAATAGTAGATAACGGAAAAAATTTAATGATAGTACAGTAAAAGAATGTTTAAAATTACATAAAAAAAATTCACTTCATTACCCCTTTGTATCATGAATGTAATTATATTGTTGAACGTTTTCATTCAACATTAATAGAACACTTACTAATATCAAGAGAAATGTATCCCGACGATCGTAGCAATCTCATGAATTATGCTATTATTGGATATAATAACGCAATCCGCAGTTTAACTAATTACACACCATTTGAAATAGCCTTTGGACATACGAACTCAAGAAACCCAAATGAAATATTTATTCCAAATTCATTCTATTTATAATGATTGTGTTAAAAATCATAAAAAGAAATTAAAGCATATTTATCAAAATGTGTCTGATAAACTAGAACTCCAAAATAAAAACCAGTAACTAAACATAATACAAAAGGAAACACGAACAAAGAATTTAAATTACGACAAACTGTTTATAAACAAAACTCATTTTCAAAAATATCTAAAGAACTCAAAAACTCAACTCACAATTATCATTTTTACTAAATAATTCGTATTATTGAAGATAAGGTTGAAACTCAAATAAAACAATTAAATCCATTCTTTAATCATAAAACATCTAAATGATGTATCATAGATGGACTTGGCTCAATCATAAAATCTATAACTGATAATCTTGATCATAGCGATGCTGAAAAATATGATAGAATCATTACTAAGTTATCTGAAGACCAAAATAACATTAAAACCATTTTTAAGGATCAAATGACAATCCTTCAGACATCTACTCAAAAATATAATGAAAATATTACAACCCTTTCACATAATCAGTTAGTACTAGATCCAAGGATTGAACAATTAGAAAAAGTTATTAATAGTACTTTAATAAGAAATGTTGAAATATACAATTATGTATTTTTACAAACAGTCATCTCTTAATACACTTCAAGTCTACAAATTATATATGATATACTAGAAAAAAATTAAGTAGCAATAACATTTTCAAAATTAAATACTTTTCAGAATTCCATCCTCGAGCCTAATAATTTGTTTTCTGAAATAGAACTTATTTATAGACAACTAGAAAAGAATTAATTTCCCTTCGAACCAACATTGAAAAATTTACAATTATTTGAAAAAAATAATTGAAATTAAAAGTTATAGTAAAGGAAATCAAATTACATTTTTATTAGAAATTCAAAGTGTGGAAACCGAAATATTTAATTATTATCACTTATATTCCTTACCTACTCCAAATCAAAATAACTTTAAAATTATTACACCACATTCAAACTACCTTATCTCCAATGAGCAAATGTATGCATTTTTCGACACAAAAATGCGAAGAAATAGTATCAGAAGTGTTCCTATGCCATGAAGTCGATACATCCCAAATAGACGACAACGTACAATGTGAAATCCAACTTCTGAAGCATGTTGCAAATACCACGAATTGTAAACAAATGTATACCCAAATACCCAAAATCAAGATCCAAAAAGTCGAGAAGAGTCAATGGATCATCATTATCCCAAATGGTATCATTGCAACCCAAAAATGTGGCCTATACACAAACAACGTCCCCTTAAACGAAAGTTACCTACTTGACTTTAGAACTAAATATTGTTAATTTAATAATAAATTCCCAGTGAAATGAGACGAGCTAAAATTATTGCACTATTAACACCAGGGAAACTATCGGCCAATTGCGTTACTTAATATATTAGATAAGCTACTTGAAAGACTTCACTATAACAAGATTGCCCCTCGTATACTTGAAAAAATCCCTGTAAAACCAGCAGGATACCGACCTAACCGCAGTTGCACCGAGCAGGTTCTGGTATTAATTTCATATAGTGAGGCCGGATTTCAGAAAAAGGTAAAAACTTCAGTTGCCTTCATAGACTTATCGGCCGCCTATGATACCGTGTGGAGACAAGACCTTACTTATAAACTTATCAGTGTAATTCCCTGTCTACAAAGACTAACTTGGTTAATGACATGCTCTCAAATAGAACCTACCAGGTAATCATGGATAATTGTAAGAGCAAAGTGAATTAATTAAACAACGGTCTTCCGCAAGGATCCGTCTTGGCACCACTACTATTCAGTTTGTACATCGCAGACATACCAGAAATCTCCTCAAAGAAATTTGGCAATGCGGACACTTGGGCAGTAGCCACCCAACACAATATTATTGAAGACACTGAAATAACATTATCTTCGGATCTTACAATCCTAGGTCAATATTTCCGTAAGTGGAAGTTGCAGTTAAATATAAACAACACAAAAACCTGCTGTTTTCATCTAGACAATAAGTTGGCTCACAAAGAACTCAACATATTCCTTGATAAAAGGCGCCTTAATCACACTAAATTCCCTAAATACCTGGGAGTGACGTTAGACAGAACTCTTACATTTGAAGTATATCTGACAAATGTTGCTGCTAAAATTAAATCCCGTAACAACATACTTCATAAATTTTGCGGCACTACTTGGGGCTCCTCAGCTGAAACTCTGCGTATCTCCGCACTCTGTCTGGTTTACTCAGCTGCAGAGTATGCTGCTCCTGTCTGGATAAATACACCCACACAAACAAAGTTGATGTGCAACTAAACAATACCATGCGCATAATCACAGGAACTACACGATCTACCGCAACTTACTGGTTACCTGCTCTTAGCCACATTGTACCGCCAAATCTCAGAAGAAGATCTGCTCTAAAGAAAGAATATAATAAAATAATCAACTTCCAATTATCCACACAGAATAACCTCAGAGATCTCGAACGTAAAAGATTGAAGTCTAGGAAACCATCTCTAGATACGGGTAAGAACTTATCTGAAAATAATTTAAACCTTCTTGAATCCTGGCAAACAGAATGGTCGGACAAGTCATCTGTACTCTCTCAAACTTTGCCGTGCATTATACAAAAACCTCTTGGCTTCAAACTTCCAAGGAAAATGTGGACAAGCCTCAACAGAGTACGTACAAATCACGGTAAATGTGCGGATTCCCTATATAAATGGGGTAAACAGACGTATATATATTTATAAGTCATTTAAAACCATCCACAACATTTAATCGCTCAAAGTTTGAGTAGTAGATTGCAAAAATATCTTCAATTAGTCATTAGCGGAGTAAACCAAATCCGAAGCAATGCGTTGAATACGCGGTTATTTGCGCAGTTGTATGAAGAAACTGACGAGAACTTTAATCAATTACTCCTTCACACTGAAATACGCTGGCTGTCGAAAAGATAATGTTTGACTAGATTTTTTAAACTTTTTGAGACTGTTTTAAAGTTTTTGGATGCTAAAGATACAATTTTAAAAGAAAATTTAATCAAGTGGAAACCAGACATTGCGTATTTAACCGATTTGTTTATTAAATATATTGAGGTTAACTTGCAGTTACAAGGTGACAGCCTGAATTTAATTAAAACAAAGTCCATCATTTTAGTGTTTCTTGACAGAATTAAGCAAAACATAGGACGACTCGAATTTTCCCAGGTTCCCAATTTGTCATAGACAAACTGTCAGGAAGATGACGTTTCAACTTACGTTCAACATTTAAATGCCCTTTATTCAGATTTTAAAACTAGGTTTGAAGATGATTTGACTCTGACAATACCACAATGGATAATGAATCCATATGGTGAAACGGATGTTACATTACAAGAGGAACTGATCGGAATAAGCACTAACGACGGACTTAGGTACAGTTTAGAAACGGATATCAGCAATTCTGGCTTCAAAAAGACATACCTTTTACTTATCCCGAGTTATTGAATATTGCGAGAAAGATTTTAATTGCTCTTCCATCCTCATATCTAGTGGAAAGGGGTTTCAGCGATGTTGCAAATCTCCTAACAAAAAAAAAAGAAAAAGAATGTATATCACTAACCGAAGAGATTTGAGATTAAACCTAACTAAATTGATGCCAAATGTTGAAAATTTATCAGGTTCATCCCTCCAACTAAAAGTATTTATTTTTTGCTTAGCCATATATATATGGAACAGATACTAAATATTAATTTGGTTCATTTGAATTATAATTTAATTAGTAAATGTCTAAAATAGCACTATACCAGCTGTCAAAAATACATTTGAACTTGATAAATGAGCAAAAATTCAATATTAGGTAAGCAGGGGGTCTACCAAAAACCGAAAAACATGTCAAGCGATCCACGAAACAAAAAAGTTTGTGGACCGCTACTGTAGTACAACAAGCAATATTTATAATTATATCAGTTGCAGCAAAACAAAAAAATGTTAGTGCGACATTTAGATGCAAAAACAGCATTTTTATATAGGCATTGAAAGGGTGTAAGCAAGAAAATAAACTAGATCACATTTTCTTACTTAAGAAAAGTCTTTATGGACTACAGATCCATATTTATATGCAGGAAAGATTGGAGAGGAATGATGTTTTGTACTTGTTTACGTTGATGATTTAATCATTTAATCAAGCAAGGTACAACAAACAATTGAATATTCGAAATTTGAAATGCGAGATTTGGGCAAGATCAATCATTACTTACGGCTAAAGAATGATAAGGATCCGAATGTATTGTGCAGAATTAGTCAGACAAATTACATCGATGAAATGGCGTGGTTAATTAGACTAAGTGATGCAAAATCGTTAAATGTTCCACTCACAACAAATTAAATTCTACTCAATAATAGAAATTACTAGCAACTGATTGGATGCCTGCTTTATATTTCGATAAGCAGTCGACCAGATATCTCGACGAGTGTGTCAATACTGGCACAAAAAGTCAGTAAACCAAAGCAGCGGAACTGGAACGAATTGAAGCGCATAGTCAAATATTTAATTGGCGCAGATAGAGCAGATTGGAAGTCCAATAGCGGCTATGCTTTTGGTCTTGTGTGAATGAGGCGGATTGTTGAAGTTGATATTCACACATTGGCATAAAATAAAATTTGTTAAAATAAATAAAAAATATAATTTTGATGTGTCAAAAGAATTTTATTCTAATTCAAATAAATTTAACTAATCACGCTACTGGATTTAGGATATAGCCAATAAGGTGCATCTGAAAAAAAATTTATGTTGTGTATCAAAGTAAAAAATTCTATTCTGCTGTAACATATGTAAAAAATCCCACAAAATTGTTAAATAAAATTCAAGAAAATAATCAAATAAAAATAATGTTATTCCCTTATGATTATAAGGTCCTAATAATGTTTAAATTTCTTTATTTAAAATTAGTAATATATTCATTTAAATAATATTAAATCGTGATGGAATAAACCAATAAAATATCGGAATTAATAATAATCCTAAATAAATTTGTTATTATTTTTAATTTCTAATATTAAAGATATTTTTATTATTTTTAATTAAATTAAAAATCCTAATTTAATTAAAAATATATAATAATTTATAATATTAAATACAAAAAAGCTACAAAATTAGACGAAATATGTGTATTGTGTGTTGTGCACCTGACAAAGAATTTATATTGTGTATCTGCTGTTATATGGAGTAAATCTAAAGCATTTTCCGGGGTATCTTTTGACGATAAGTAAAAGTTAAGAAAGTTAAAGGCCAAAGAGGGGTTGACAAAGATTACTCAACGTCAGAGACCAAAATCATCCTCAGAGGCGGACATAGAGATTCAAATATTACGGAGACATTGGCAATAAACTACGTTCATATAAACCAAATAAAAATAAAGTGCTTATCGTCAAGGGTATACAATTACATTTGTATTTATATAAACAAATTAAAAATATAACTAACAACTCGCCAATAAACTCTGTTATATTGTAAATAAATTAAATAAATTAAAATACCTCTTCAAATCTACCTCGGCAAGTGCTACAATACACTAATGTAATTCCTAAAAATATAGTAAAAAATAATCTTCGGAGTGCTTCGAAGTATTAATTAATTAATTTCTATAAGATTATGATGGCTCATTTAACTGTTATTCCTGAAATTAATAAGATTAAAGTATTAAGGAAAATATTGTCGGAAATCGGACAAAAATAATGAAAAACTCATGATATGTTGTTAACGTGTCGATTAATTTTTAACCATCTTCAGAACTATGTTATGGGAAATTACCCCGTGTGTTTCCGCTACTGTGGTAATCGTCGCGAAGTTATTATACTTTTAATTTGTTTCACTATATATATATATATATATATATATATATATATATATATATATATATATATATATATATATATATATATATATATATATATTTATTAACACTTATACTACAATTTAAATAAAAAAATAAATAAATAAATATATCATCACGCCTTCTACCCATTACTGGGTGTGGCACTCTGCTACAGCAGATCTCGGTAAGTGATATATTTTTTGCGCGTGAAGTGCGGTTACCAGTCGTCAAATCACGGCCCCCAAACATGTTAGTGGTGGAGGAGCCACAGGGATAATTTAAAATATACAAATATACAAAATAGAATTTAAAACGATAAAATGGTACTGATTTTTGAAGAAGTTGAATTTGAGTCTTTGATTTAGTGATGTTGAGAGTTT
The DNA here is from genome assembly GCA_911728475.2 of Pterostichus madidus. Taxonomy (NCBI): domain Eukaryota; kingdom Metazoa; phylum Arthropoda; class Insecta; order Coleoptera; family Carabidae; genus Pterostichus; species Pterostichus madidus. The sequence continues at coordinate 17,671,924 of OU452315.1, forward strand.
AAAATGATCTGATGTTGAGATTTAGAGAGTTTGAGATGATCTGATGTTGAGATTTAGAGAGTTTGAGATGATCTGATGTTGCGATTTAGAGAGTTTGAGATGATCTGATGTTGAGATTTAGAGAGTTTGAGATGATCTGTTGTTGAGATTTAGAGAGTTTGAGATGATCTGTATTTCTCTTTTGATATTTTTCTTATAAAAAAGACTTCTTGACCAACCCTTAAAAGGAGGGGTTGTCAAAAGGGACCAATTGGGTGTACTACCACCCACTTGGGAGGCTGACATTGGTAGTTGGAAATTTGGAAAGGGAATGATCTGGTCGAGGTCACAAGAGTAATAATTTTGGGTTAGAACTCAAGGATTCTTAGAACGAGGAATGTCGAAAAAAAAGGTTCAAAGAGACATAAAAATTTAGGAAAGGCTACATGAAGGGTAGTCGTCTTAGAAACTTTGGACAAGGACATCTTTACAAAAATCAAAGGAATGCAATATTAAAGTTAGAATTTAGGGTTTGAATGGTCTGTGACGAATTTCGAAGGAAATGCAACAAGAGTTTTACAAAATCATAAAAAATGTCACAAGCAATTTTATATACTTAAAACTACCGGATATATGAAATGAATCTAACTATGTCTAAAAAAACATTATGAATATGAGATAATATACTTATAAACTAAAAGAAATAATTAATAATTGATTGATACAGTATACATAAAATAACTATGATTAAGAATACTAAAAATAATAATGTAAAGTAATATGCTTAAAGACTAAAAGTTGGTTAACTAATATTTGATTAATTGATATTTAAATAAAAGTAATGGTTATGGGGCTGGCTCCATGACAACTACAAGAAGAAAAAAATTATTACAATCATATGTATAATTTTCAAAATTTAAAGAACAAAAAGAAAAATACATAGGGTCACTCGGGGTAATTTTAAGACACGTAAAAATTGAGGTAAAAGTGAGACATATTTATTATTCTGTTGAATATTTTAAATTTAGCGCGCTCGTATCACAGAAAGGATATTTCAATGTTAAATCTTAGGTTGGTAAAATTAGACAAGGTTGCATGGCCGAAAATACCCTAGAAAAAATTACTAAACTTTTGACACAAATTCTAACCTGAAAAATTAATATTCGTCGTTCCATAATTTCGTCTCTGGACGCAAACAACCAAACAGTCATACAAAGTGTTATATACTGTATAAAACTTCAATTCAATGACATTGCAACTGACATAAGGTATATAAGTTATTTTATTAATTAATAAAGATATTTAATAAAATATGAAAGGGGTAAAAATGAGACATAAATTGGGGCAAATATAATACATAATGTGGGGTAAATATGAGACAAAAATAACAAAACTTTTGTGTTGTAGTATTTAAAAATGAGAAATTATAAAAAGAAGGAAGCGAAATACAACGAAGAAACGGTCAGAAAAGCTATAAACAAAATAAATGAAGGATTCAGTATACGGGCGGCAGCGAGACTATATAACATAGATAAATCCTATTTATGTAGGTTAAAGTTAAAGGGCCCTCTCAAAACAAGAGGCATTAAGACTGCATTAACAGAGGAACAAGAAACTACATTGTCAAATCATTTAAAAACCATGGCCAAATGGGGATATTCATTAACAAAATCAGAAGTTTGTGACGTAGTACAACAATATGTGACAGAAAATGACATAAAAACTCGTTTCAAGAACAATCGTCCTGGCAGTGATTGGTTTTTTGCCTTTCGTAAAAGACAAAATTTAAATATACGCAAACTAGAACCTCTAGAAATAAATCGGCGAAAAAATACTGCTGATCCTTTTTTAATTTACGAATTTTACGATATATTAGAACAAGTTAGTAATGAGTTGGGGATTAAGAATGATCCTACTAAATTTTGGAATTTAGATGAAACCGGAATTTGTCTTGATCCGACAAAAATTAGAGGTGTAGTTGGCAGAGGACAAAAAGCTCATAGAAACATTCAAGGTTCCGGAAAAGACAATATTACAGCTTTAGCTTGCTGCTCTGCATCCGGAGAAATTTTACCTCCTTTGATTATATATCAAGCAGCTCGTTTATGGACTGCATGGAGAGGCGAAAAAGATTTAAGAGGAACGTTTTATGCAGTTTCCAATAAAGGTTTTATAACAACAGAAATTTTTGAAGACTACTTTATAAAATTTTGTATTGTTGTCAAAGAACGTCCATTGATACTTGTATTAGATGGCCATGTGACTCATTTATCATCAAAAACTATTGAAAAAGCCATTTCAGAAAATATAACCATAATTAAACTTCCATCCCATACAACAGATCTTTTGCAACCCTTAGATAGGTGTGGCTTCAGACCTCTTAAGTCTGCATGGGAAAAAGCTTTGTCAACTTGGCAAAGGGAAAATCAGCGAAGTTTAACCAAATCAGAATTCGTCGATCTTCTGTCAACCATTTGGAATAATGCTTTAAACCCATCTGTTATTCAATCAGGATTTTTGAACACGGGAATATTTCCTATTAATAGGAACAAGTATCCAAAAGATCGTTTTGATTTGGATAAACTTAAACGTTACGAAGAAAGAAATATTTCTGGTGAAAACAACGAGGTAGAATTTATTTCCAATATTCCAGGAACATCAACTCAATCTTCTTCAGACAATTCCAAAGAAACAACAGATTCAAGTAGCGTTAATAGTTTTGAACATCTATTATTGAGAAAAATATCAAAAACAGAAGCTCCAACAAAGAAAAGGAGACGAGTAGATCCAAAATGTAATGTAATTACCTCTGAAGAATTTTTAAACTTCATTAAAGAGAAAGAAAAAGTTGTAGCTAGTAAGAAAAAGCTTGTAGCCGTTTCAAAACCGAAGATGGAAAAAAATAAAAAAAAACAAAAACCTGTCAGTTCAGATTCAGAGGAAGAAAGTTGGGTTGAAAGTGGAAATAGTGATGATGACGTGAGCATATTCAATGTTTCTGATGCAGAAATAGAAGAAGACATTAAAGAAAAAGAAGAGCAAAAAAATAACTTTCCCAGTGATGTAACTGAGGGTACCTTTCTCTTGTGTAAAGTTTATGGCAAGAAAAAAGTATATAAATATGGATGTATTGTACAAAAAGTTTTCGGAAAATCTGAATTTGAAGTAGTTTTTTTGAGAAACACGGGTCCAAGTAAACAACAGTTTGTAGTTAAGGAATCTGATGTTTCTACCATTGTAAAAGATGATATTGTAAAGATATTACCAGTCCCGAAATGCTCAAAATCAGGGGACCAGATTAAATATATATTTGAAGAGAAAATTGATGTAGATGAATTATAAATTTATAATTCATCTACATAAATTTTCTCTTATATTTTGTACTTCGAAGAAATGTATATTTTTTGTTAATAAAAGTACCATATGCTGTAATTTTTTCAGTAAAAAAATATATTACATGAATGAGACACTACCTAGTATGTCTTTAATTTGCCCCAAACCGAGTAAATATCAAAATAACACACGTTTTTAGTTATGTCTTACTTTTTCCCAAGCCCGTCTTATTTTTGCCCCACAACACGGGGAAAAATGAGACACGATTTTATTGTTGTAGTTTGTTTATTTTTAAGAAATCATAAAAAATTCATTCGAAAACAGCATTATCTGCTCAAATTACCCCTATTAAACCATTTAAGTCCTACAAAATTGCGATAATTAAATCTTAATTTAACATATTTTAAAATTTGTCTCATATTTACCCCGAGTGACCCTACCTTCAACAAGTATCAAATAACATTCTAGGTGATTATGTTAAAATGTTAATAAAGATGTTTTTTATCGAGAGACAACTGAGTGACTGTGAAACGAATAACGTCCTTGTGAAAGACAACGGCATGATTGCCAACCCAGTTAAGAAAAAACAGTTGTTATGAACAATAATGTAGATGGCGACACCACAATTATAGGTCAAAAATAATTATTTTAAATGTTATTTAAGTTATCAATGTCAGTCCTTAGGTGTTAATACTATTGTTGTCTAATTTAATATGAAACATTTATAAAAATAACCTTTTTTGTAAATTTTGTTCTGTATCTAAAATTTTAACATTCTTGAAATCAAAAAGTATGTCAAGTATTAAAATGGTGTGATGTTAATGCTGTTTTATCTACAATGGCTGGTACCACGAGCTCTGTTTTTGGGTGTTTTAAGAGCGTTGTTTTTGGGTGTTCTAAATATACGTACTACGAGCTCTGTTTTTGGCTGTTTTTGCATGTTTTAAGTCAACTGTTTAGTAACATGTTCTAAAACTGCCTAGAGTTGTTTTAAGCAGTGTTTTAAGACAAACATGGCTGACGTCTATGATACAAATTGTACGATTCGCCCAGTAATTAAAGTAAATACGCATTGAAAATGAGAAATTTTATTTAAAGAACACAAGAATCCATTTATTGTGTTGGATGTGAGAGTATTTATACAAAAATACCGTTTTGCCAAAGAAACAGCGAAGAATATAATATAGTGAAAAATGTTTTCTCGTGAAATGCAAGTTTTGGTGACACTGCGGTACTTCGTCAAAGAAATGAAGATGATAAGGATAAGTAAAATTTAAATTAAATGTACGCGCCAGTTATTCAGTATCTGTGCGCAGTCGCAAATCGCATGAATTTCTGCTTCTTTACAGCTGTCAGATGACACAATACATAACCACAATGCTGTGTTTTGTAGTTCGGTGTAATTTAAATTACATTAAATGTACAAATAGGTATGTATATTATAACAATTCATTTTATTGTCTTCAGGTGATCTACACGACATTTCTCAAAAGTACGACAGCAGAATTATAAGAAATGGAAACCTATATAGTTCTGGCATCGCATCTCTAGATATTCATCAAATTGTACAATTTAGTGAAAACCAGACAAGAATTTTACAGTATAGCAGACCACTACTCTTTATCGAATGTGATTATTGTCATAATTAATATACTTTTTGTTAATTCGTGCGCTTTTTATAATGAAAACTATCCGTTTTCTGATTTTATTTGATTAATTGTAACATAAGTGAATATTGTTAATAACTAAGTTTTATTATTAATAATTTACAAAAATATGTATTGTACACAATTTTCGTTTAATTTTTTAAGTGCTACCGTTTTCGCATGTACCAAATTATTTCAAAACACATTCATTATTTCCAGGTATGTAGTTTTCTATTATACCTTTTCTTTAATTCGGTTATTCAGTCAGCAAATTATTTTCCTCGGATGTTCAATTATCCGTTTTAATCTTTATGGCTGCCATTCTCTTTCTAAAATACAATAATAACATATTAATGTATGTGATTAGGTGCAAAATATTAGAATCAAAATATGTTCCTGTTAAATACTTATGTTTTAATTGTGGAAGCGCCTTTTACAGTTCACCCAAGGAGCAATTAGTGTTCTTTCATGAGTTTAACGAAGTACCTGACATCTAAAAATCATAACCTTTCAAACTGCTTTCATATTGAATTGGAAACTGTCAAAAATATTCACGAAACGCGCATGCGTATTGCGCCTTTTACAACGTTGTCATATATATTTTCTTGTTTACATGGTTTTAGCTAAAACAGACTTAAAACAATGCTCGTGGTAAGCATTATTTTAAGAGTGTTTTAAGATGTCGTCATGGTTTTAACTAAAACACCCAAAAACAGTGTTTTAGTAATATGCTCGTGGTACCAGCCATAGACTTCACTTTTACAATCACATATGTGATTTTAACTCTATTACCTAAGTTCTGTTTTGTTTGACCTTATGTACTATCACAATCTTTACATTGCAATTTATAAACTGTAAAAGGAGTGTATTCTATTGCTGTTTTATCTTTAAGTCTTGTGACAATTATATTCAGTTTGTTAGTATTGTATAGTGCTATTTTGATATTTTCTGTTTCTAATATTTTACAAAGTCTTTCAGTTAAATTAGGAATAAAAGGAAATTTGAAATACAATTCTTGTTCACTAGTGCCTCTGACAACTGCTTTTCTATTACTATCGTTACTAAATTAAATTTTAGTATAAAATCTTTCGGGTCGTCATTTTCTATCAAGTCATGCTTTAATTTATTTAAATTTTGTTTCCTAAAACTACAGTGGCAAATATTCGAAATTCTGTGTTTCATACCATTAATTATACTATTGTTTGTTTTTGATTTAACGTATGTTCTGACTGATAATATAATATTCTGTTGGATGAACTACTACTTTTTCTATACTAGTCTGTTAAAATAGTTACGTTCGTTTGTCTAATAAAGAAGAATTTAAGAAAGGCAGGCTATTATTCGTTTCACATTTCAACGTAAACTGAACATGTTTGTTAAATTTGTTTACATACTCTAATATATCAACTTTGAACTAGCTAGGAATAGCTAGAACAATGTCATCAACATACAATTTTATAAATGGTATATGTAGGTACTGAGAAATCCTTCATAATATCAGTTAGTATCTTATTCATAATTCAGTTAGCAAAAATAGGAGAAGCAGGGTTCCCCATCGCTGTACCAAACAATTGTTAATAAAGTATTAAGTAAGGGAATTTGTAATGGATTAAATGTTTGAATTCCTATTGAAGGTAATATATTACCAAGTTCTACTACTGGAGATAATCTTCTATAAAAAAAAAATCTTTTAGAAAAATACGTCTGCAGTAATAAATAAAATGGTTCCTCATCGTAAACCTATAATTACTACATAAATATGTAATCCTTTAAAAGTACCCTCTCGTTATTATTGAATTATTGTCAATAAAGTAACTAAGGTCCCAATTAGTAATAAATTTATATTATATTGGTGAAATCATTTTAATGATCTTTTTTCTATAATTATTGCTCCTATTAATGATCAAGAACTATAATTTACTAATTGATAAGAATTATTTGAATATTTTGACATTAAAATTACTTCTCTTGACTATATAATGTTCTTAAAATAGCAAATAAATATGATTGAATAATTAATACAGCAAATTCTAATGTTAATAATAATAACTGAATAATAATTAGTAATGAAATTAAAGATGAATTTATGATTGGACCAGTATTTCCTAATAAAGCTAATAATAAATGTTCAGCAATTACATTAGCTGCTAATCGTACAGCTAAAGAGCCATGTCGAATTAAATTTCTAATTGTTTCAATACATACTATAAAATGTACTAAAACCGAAGCAATACCTTGAGGAACAAGATAAGCAAATATATGTTCATTATTATTAATACATTCAAATAATATAAAACTTAGTCATAATGGTAAAGCTAAAGATAAAGTTATTGATAAAGAGTTGAATTTGTATAAACATATGGAAAGAACTCTACAAAATTAATAAATAAAATTAAAGAAAATAATGAATTAAAAATAAATGTTATTCCTTTATGATTATAAGGTCCTAATATGTTTTAATTTCTTTATGTAAAGTTAATAATATGTTAATTTTAAAAATATTACATCGTGATGAAATAAATTAATAAAATATCGGAATTAATAACAATCGTGCAAATTTTCTTAATCAATCTATTGGGATATTTAAAATGTATGTGGAAGGATCGAATGAAGAAAATAAATTTGTTAATATTTTCAATTTAATTTTCGAAATACCTTACAAAATTATTTAAAAGATTTTAGCAATTTTTTTTGGAATAAATACAGTCTTAAAATAATTTTCAAATGTAATGAAGGCATTTATGAATTACTTAATAGACTTTTATATTTTTTTTTGGGAGAATTTAGAGCCTTCATAACTTTTATTAAAAAAAAAAACATACACACAATAATCTACATAATACTTTAGATGTTAGTGGTGAATGAGACACAGGCATGTTTTTAAATTGGTGAAAATGTTTTGTCGGCTGTAGGGATCGAACCAGGGTTCTTAGGATCCATAGGCCGACTTGATACCACTGAGCCATTACTACTAAAAAAAAATAATATTTAAATAATAAATATTATAATGTATTGTGTTAAACATCATTTAGAGATAGTGTTAACTCTTGCTAAATATTAACATTATTAAACATTTTACATTGCATTGTTATAACAAATACGATCTAATAATGGGTTCATTATTTTAAAGCTTTTTCATTATCCAACACTTTTGAATAATGAGCCATATTTTGTATCGTATAATGAATGTATTATTTAATGGTTGTAGATAAAATATAATTATTGACTTATTGATAATTATTTTTGGTACCGAAGGTATTAAGGGCATTACTAAACGTTTATTTTAATTAACTATTTGTTGAAATATAATTAAATATCGATACTGATGGCGAATCACATTTAGAAAGTATAAAATATTTAATTATGAGTATATAGTACACTCCTTACTACAAAGGAAGAAATGGAAGAAAAGGTACATGTATTGTTACTCACTAAGCCTTCTGTCAGCTCAGCAAATCCTGCAACAATAGAAAAAATATATTAGTACAGTTTCAACTCAAATCACGCACTCTACAAAATAGCCAAATTATGAGAATAAAATGTCTGTGAAATTATTTATTTGTGTGGCTGGCACTTGGTGAAGTATATTAAAAAATATTTTAAATAAAAGCACTTTTGTATCATAGCAATACACCTGACGATGACTGAAGAGTCGAAACGCGTAGTGTAAAAATAAAATTAATAAATTTGTGAAAATTACCAAGTGTTTTTATTTAAAATATTTTAAAATGTCTGTGATTACTAGATACAATTCAACGAATTTTAAAACTATCAGAAATTCATACATAAATTTTAAAAATACAATTGTTCATGAAGAGAATATTTAACAGTGATTTAATAACCAATTATTCAATATTTAAATAACTGACAGTCCAAATCTCAAAAAATTTTAGCTTAAATTTAGCTAATGCTAAATTTTGGATTTATTAAATTAGATAAACCATATTCCCAAAAAAGTTTAACTAATTTTTTTTATAATGTTCTAACTATTTAATTTTCGGAAAGAGAATTGAATTAAATTTTTTAAGTCAGACTAGCATAAGATTCGCTAATCCAAAATTCAGGATTATCAAAAAACATTTTGAGAATCTGGCTGTAAATGAATATATAACTATAGCTGTTACCTACTACTTGAAGGCAATTTTAAACAATTTTTAATACCGCACACTATATTTTCATTAAACATATCTAGCAAAAACTTCAGAATCAATTTTTAATTTATTATGAATTTACTAAATATTATTTTTTCTAAAAACAAAACTTGTTCAGTGCAAAATCAAATCTTTTATGCATTGAAATACATAGAAAACATTACATATGCAGATAAATAAATAAATATACTATATATATTAAATTTATAACTGTTCAAATATGAAAAAAATGCTAAAATACTGTTCTATATTGTATTATACTACCACATTTTAATTATTGTGGAACTATATTATTAGCTTGTAATAAAGTACAACTACAAAAATTACAGAAAATGCAGCACAAAGCAATGCGATGTATATTAAAATGTAACAAATATATTAGAATTAAAGATATGTTACACTCTCTGCAATGGCTTGATGTTTCTCAGATTATTAACTATAATGCTTTAATATTTACATATAAAATAGTTAATGGATTAGTACCTCAATATCTAATGGACAACATTATGTATAATAAAGATATCCACAAGTATAATACCAGGGGAATTATGAATTTGTATGTGGAAAATGTAAAAAGAGATTCTATATGCCTCAAATGTGTTCATAACTTTAATAACTTAAGTGATGACATTAAAAAAATTACTTCATTGTCAATATTTAAAAGTAGAATTAAGGATTTTATGTTAACTACCTCATGTTATTCAATTACTTAGTTATTTGTATTTATTTTTTAAGCATTTCTATTATATGTATTCTCTTTTGTATTTTGTGTAAACTGGCTTAAAGCTAAATAAATACATATTATTATTATATTTACCGCATATTGTTTAAAATTACATTTAACAATTAATTTAAAGTCGTTTTTTCCAAATTTAATTATTGAAATGCAGTATTTGTATGTCCTTATATCCTAATAAATGCTGTATATACCCAATCATGTAACAAAATAAATATACTTTTTATGGATCAAAATTTATATTTCCAGGTGAAATTTATATTAAAATGCTTAGAATACCATCTATATTTACGAAATACGCTATGTTTTATTAATATTTACTGATATTTTAACCCAAAACCACTAAATATCAGTCAACACAACACGGTATTTCTTCAATTAACTTGTAAAAACAATTGAATTTCATATGGCTGTCATAATGCTTGCGTGCGGAACCAATCACAGTGTTTTTAAGCACGTTTCTATGTATTTTTAAACAAAAATTATTTTTATTTCAAATATTGTATTTTTCCTGTATTAAATGAAAAATAATGTTTCAAATTCGATATGTATTATTTCTACTAGTTTTCAAAGTAATTTCAAATTAATTTAAATTTGTTTAACGAGTATTCAAGATATAAAAATCCAAAACTATACAGGTGGTTTATATTTTGGAGCAAAAGTACAAGAAAGGAAAATTATTAACTTATCTTTAAGGGTATACAATTACTTTTATATTTATATAAACAAATTAAGAATATAACTGACAACTCGTCTTTAAACTACATTACATTGGAAATAAATTTAATTTAAAAATACCCCTCTAAATCTACCCCGGCAAATGCCGCAATACAGTAATGTAATAACTAGGCGTAATTGTATAGATATTAGATCTTTATTTTAAAAAAGTTTCAAATTATATAAAAAATATCTGAGGATATCGGAATATGAACCTGAGACCTCAATTTATAAAAATTTAATGAAGAAATATGAATAAAAATTGACTAATGAACTTATTTTTTGCAATAAAACCTTAAGATTACCAAAATGAATAAATCAAACAAATAAAGTTCTCAGCAACTACAGTTCCTTACTACTAATAAAAATGTGTTTAAATGTTCCGTGAGTGTTATCTGTCTCAAAAATAACTAAACTGTATGAATGAACATTTACAAAATGAAATGTAACTATACGTAAGACAATAATAAAATCATAACATTTACTACTACGTGCATAGAATTTTGATTAGAATAATAATGAAATCTAAAAGTATTTTCAAATGTGTAAAACAATGTACATCATGACGTAGGTTACTTTTTAAAATAAAATAATAAAGCACTTAGCTGAGGCCTCAACAGGCAAGAACTGGTGGCAGCTGAATTCATAACCCGTAGATAGACCTTGAACTCGCGAGACCATCGCTCGACAATCCGGCGTTGCATTCGGGAACCCAGACGATGTTGTCGATACCTCGCCGTGAAGCACAACGTTGGTGGACAGCGAAGAGATTACGAGTTTTCGCCATCACATTTAATCCTAAGTGCGCTCAACACGGCAACTCATTTGCACAAAACCGAACATTCAATAGAACTCAAGTTTCTGCGTTTAAATCCGCAACCGGGTATCACAACACTTGCAATCTAACAACGCAGAAACCACTCGTAAATAGCGAAAACGAAATCGATTCAATTCCTTAACCACCAAGACTCGGTTCTTCTACGCCAAAAACCTCACTTTTCAAGAGTCAAAATTCAACTGGTATGTTGGTGACAAAAATATCACGAGCTCGGAAAAAAATGAGAAAAAAAATAACAAAGTAGTAGAAGGAAGTGAGACGGAGAATTATTTTTAGCGGTAAACGGCAGTGTGGTTGCAAATACCAACTAAAAAACACTTTACAACACCCAACTTTGGAAATAAACAACGCAAGTTTCAGTAAAATACAGCAGATTAAATTTCTAATAAATATGAGTGTATCTAAGAATAAATAATTAACCCAATGGGAGCAACAAGTTATAATTGACAGGTACACAGAATATTTTAAATTTAAGTTTTAATTCACGGCAAAAAGTGCGCGACATGTAGACCAGCTTTTACTTCAAACGCATGCGCCATCGCCATCGCCATCCAGCGGCGAAGAGAGACTAAACGATAATTAAGCGCTGTAAAAAAGACGTAAATAAAGTATGAAACATATTCACTAAATAAAGGAAACTAGATCAATTAAATGGGAGAGATTTGAAGATTAAATCATAGGTAAGTATGAAAATATGTTAACTCTAATTTTTCAATAAGATGACTCGACTCTAATTCACACCTATAATTTTTAGGTTACTCAAGTAAAGAACGAGGACTGAATTACAAGGAATAAGAAAGGAAAAAGAGAATTTGTAATAAGGGATGAAATCCATTTGCAATTAGCAATAGCTGTAATAAAAATGACAGATTTTAAAAGTCAAGATGAAGGTTATTTATTTATAAAATAAATTACAAAAAATCTGTAATAATATCGTCATTTTTAAGTATATCTTGAATAAATTTACAATTAGAGTGTTGTTAATAGTTTTATTTGTCATTGTAGGAAATGATAGCAATCATTCCAAAACCAGGAATCCTTCTGGTTACAAAACTTATTCAAGATGATTTTCTATGGTCTGTAAGTGTTCAAAAAGACCTCTTAGAAGTTAAAGCAATAATTTGAAATAAAAAAAAATACGACGAGAAAGGCCACAGACGTGGTATAAACATCTAGCAAACGTGTTGTCAAATTACTGATAAAAAACTCCTTTTCAAAGTAATTTAAGTGTTATTTGAATGAAATACAGTATTATTTGTTAAAATAAAGATGTATTTAATTATACTTTAGGTGTATTACTACCTGTCAATTGATTTATAGCCGTTAATTTTGTACAAATATATAGAGCAAGTACTTTCCGTCTATTTTAAAGTGAAAAAACTAAAATGGTCCCGTACATTTACTATAGATCAAAAACTAGTCCTCTAAAGAACTTCTGCAGACGTTATCTATAAAGCAGAACGCGGAAGAAAGAAAATTAAGACAAAAATTCGAAGAACTCTATATAACGATGCTGTGAAATGTAAAAGAGTTTGTTTTCAGGTGGTTTTATTCGGATGCCACCAAAGAGGGGCCATAATCCACCATGACTCGAAAGAAGGAGGATTTTTCGTAGTCGCTGGGATCTGAAAACAAAGATAAAATAACTATAAAAGAGTTTAAATAAAAATTAACTTTGAAATATATAATAATATATATTTTATTTGACGACTGGTAACCGCACTTCACGCGCAAAATATATCAATTACCGAGCTCTGCTTCAGCAGAGTGCAACACCCAGTAATGGGTAGAAGGCGTGATGATATATTTATTTATTTATATTAAATTGCAAGTACTTTACGTTAGTAGCAATAAATGAGTAGGTGAAAAAATTATTAATAATTTTTATTATATTTCATTAAATTCCGCAATCAAAATGAAAGATGTAGCGATATTTGCAGTATTATGATAAATACTTTGGTCTTATAATTTTTTGGCAGACACTTTTTATCAACAAAAAACTGATTTTACATGTTAACTGCCTATGCCAACATTTACGAAACGAGAACTGTCTGAGAACTGAATAAATTAACACAATAGTTAGGGAATTTGGCAGAAAAATTTTCAAAAAAATTATTTTTAATTTTTTTTAATTCGGTTTATAAAAAGATGATATGTAGGAGACCAAGTTACAGAAGAAAATTCAAGCAAAATTCGACCTAACGAGAAATATAGAAATAAAACTGTAAACGGATTTTTGAAGTTTTTGCTGTTCAAATTAAGAACCCGAACATTTTGAACGCTTTTTTTGTAATATGATCTACATAAATGTCAAATATCAATTTACTATCAAGAATCACATCAAAATCTTTGACTTATTTCTATTCGAGAAGCAGACTGCACAACATTTAGAAGCATTGATTGATAATTTATTTGGAACACTGTAATCTACAAAATTATTTATATCCGATTGAAGATTCTTACAATCGTTAACAGATTGAATTGTGTAATAGATTTTCGAATCATCAGCATACAATAAATACTTAGTACGCGAAAAGAATTGGGATGACACGAATGACAAAAATATTGAAGAGTAAAAGCCCAGGACTCTTGTGGAACACAATAAGTAACAATGCTATCACGTGACTGATATCCTTGAGGTACAACGCATTGAGTTCTATCAGTTAGGTACGAACCGTTAACACCAATTCTAGCTAATTTATGAAGTAAAATCTTGTTATTATTTTATTTTATCCTTGGAATAAATTCAGTATACTCTACCGAGTTTGTATCGACAGTCCGACCTGAAAAAAGCCGAGTTGTTGAGGAGTTACAAAAAGTTTAACTGTAGCCAAAAATGACGTGAAAATTAAAGATTCGAAAATTTTCTCAAAAACACATAGTTTCGAAATGGGTAGGTAATTTTCTATTAAGTTTTTACTGAAGAATCATTATTATTTACAAAGACAGATTTTTGTAAAAAGATCGAGAAAAGATTACAAGTTTTAAAACCGGAGTTTGATATTGTGTTATTATATTGCATTTGTAAAGAAATATTATATTTTTGCAAAGATGACACAAATGACAAAAATTTGTTACTGTTAAATTATCTATAAATTTGCAGTCGTTCATAACAACAAAGAATGACACTGATATAAAATATCGAAATTGAAATGTAGGTATAATTAATATGTTCAGTATTAACATCAATAAACAGCTATATGAATTTAATTTATTCATCTCTAATTTCGAATGATCCTTTTGCCTACTCTGTTCCAGATTTCTGACGCCGCCACTGGTCAAGTTAGAAATTTGCAGGCAGAGTAGCCGCTCATGTCACATTTATTAAAATTTACTCTTATTCAGATTCATGATATTAATCAAATTTGATGCTAATTAACACAATTTTTAACTTTGATTAAAATAAACTTATTACAAGAATTGGAAAGTAAATAATAGTTATTTATTATACAAGTGTTTTATTAGGTATATAAAACACGCAAGAAAAGTTTAAACACGAGACAGAAGGTCGAGTGTTTAATAGTCTTAAGTGTTTTATAAACCAATAAAACACAAGTGTAATACAACATTTTATCCACTATTCATTATTATAGGTCTCGAAGAAGATTGGTCGTAACGTTTAACGTTGATTCAGTTATATATATATATATATATATATATATATAGCTTCTCAAAATACGGTAGATCGTGAAATGGTTGCTAAGTAATAAGTTGTTTACAGTGTTTTATGGAATATAAAACACTAGTGTTTTATGAGCCATATAATTCACTAAAATCAGTGTAATTATGTCTTTATTATATATGAGTTGTGGATAAAAAATATTATGTGGTCACCACAGTAGTGGAATCATGTAAAAATGAGTAGAAATGAATAGTAGTATCTCCCGTCAAACAGGATTATGCAAAAATGAATAGTGAAAACGATATCGTTTTGTGTTAGTTAAATTGTCATTTCTATACTCAATGTTCATGTCACATGTCAAACCGAGTATCTTTAAGAACTCAACCACGCAAATACGCAAATGTGAAAAATCACGATGATTAAATAAACTCAATGTTCATTGTTACTCACTATTTACTTCTTTGTTTAATTCATTTATATTTTTATAAGTCGTTCTTTGTTTCAGAAGTCATTCATACTTTTTTTATCAATTTGCACTTAATGCTTGCTGTTTAGAATTGAATGAAATTAATGACAGTGGCGCTTGACACAGGAAAGGTAAAAATATTAAGGCGTAGTCAAAATTATCTATTTTCATGCATTCTTTTATGACTTCTTTAATAATGAGGCGTATTATGCAAAAAAGGCGAAACCTTATTTTATATGAATAAATATTAACTACCTACAACATATATATTCGTGTAATAAATTCGTCAAATTAAGGCCGTGGTTCTTGAAACACACAATTTTGAAATTGACTATTGTAGTATTTATAATTAAGTTTAAAAAATAAATAAATATATCACCATACCTTTCACTCATTACTTGGCCCGGCACTGTACTGTAGCAAATCTCAGTGAATGATATATTTATAAAGTGCGGTTATCGGCCTTCCAATCACAGAGAGCCACAGGGGTAATTTTAATGTTTTGAAAACTGTTTTTCGGTTGTGGGAATCGCATCCTTGTTTTTAAATCCATAGTTTTTAATTCAACAACTACAAACTTCAATACCCTGACCTCATATTTTTTTTTACAAAAATTCATATTAAATTGACATTAATTTAATTTAAATCGCATAGGAATCAGCGTGCTATGACAGAAACAAATGAAAAAATCATAATATTTTTGTTTGTTTGTTTCATTATTAAATGTAAATACAACTATTTTGTGAAAAAAAATAAAAATAAATGTTATTAGTCAGTGGGACGAAATCGCTAAATATCTTCCGTTTTCCCTCTTCTTCGTCCAATGTATAATAGCATTTCTTCTTTTTCCATTTCCTGTCCAACGTCCATTGCACTGCAAATATTTTAGCAATGAATTTGACAAAAATGTTGCGAGGCTTCTTAGAATTTCTGTTAATCTGAGGAAAACGATGAGCTACGTCAATATCAGTGACTTTAACATCAATATTAACAAACGTAGAAAAAACATTAACCAATCCAAATACATTTTCAGCTGTTTTTTCCGGAACATTGCTTATGACTATGTTGTATTGATTTAATTCCTCAACATTTTTCTTTACGATTTTTATAAGTTAGTTTTTAAAACAACATTTTCTTTTTTCACTACATTCAGTAATTTCCTTCATTTTATCAGTTAAGATTTTCATATTAAGTGATCTTGTCACTACAGAAATTAACTGACTTTTGAATATCGGTGCATTTTTCATTAATATCCTTCAAAATTTTCTTTTTCATTTCTATAAAACATGACGGTAAAGGATGTGTCACATTCTTCTAAATTGGAGGCAAGTGCAGGGAAACATTCTTCACAGTACCAAACTACAGATTTAGATTGAAATAAATGAGAAGAGTCAATACCTGCACACGGCGCCGCGCCGCATGGAACTCCTTATTGCACTTACCACACTTTACTCTGCGGTACCGCTGGCTAACACCTTTTTCACATTTATGAGCATTTCGACATTTTAAGCAATTGACGAAAAAAAAGAAAAGAAATAACAAGTTAGAACAGCACAATAAATTAAATTAACACAGAAACAGCTGACTGTTGTCAATCAACGATATGTATATAAACCACTACATTTATTATAATAACTTGATAAATTTACCAGAAATTAAGGTAACAAATTTATATATTGACACTTAAAGCTTATCTGTACAATAACAGCAAAAAATTCATAATTCCGAAGAAATAAAACTGTGAAAAATTTTGAAATAAATCTTTCCAAAAATTCACGTGCTGTCTCTCACTTACGCTACTACTATTCAATTATTTACCAGAAGTTCACTTCTACAATCTTGATACATAAATAATAATATTCTTATTTAAGTTGTTTAGTGTAATATTGTAATTTAGTTGCTGATAAACATCCTGCTTCAAAACTACTTTCTTTTCAAGCGTATGCACAGTCAGGCAGTTGGCAACACTACTTATTATCTTCTCACATGTTTTCATTCAACTACGAGGTTAACAGAATGTCATTTCGTTCGTGGTATCGTAGTCGTTTCATTCCACTATAGCATCCGTTAAATAGAAGTGTGTTAAATATTATAACGAATTTTATTATTAAATTTTTTTATTGCAATAACGAAATAAGAGGTAAGTTTACGTTTTGATAATACGATGATATCGTATTTTAAAGATAAGAAAAAAACTGTGCGTGAATTTGAACATAACTACGTATCTAAAATTACCTAAAAGTTTGTATATTGCTGTTGTTGTGAATTATATGTTAAGTCAATTAATCATGAATTCAAAATGTTTGGCTGGAAGTGCGAAAAATAGTGTATATACCACAGAATTAAAGAGCGTTTAATGATTATTTTATGTGAAATAAACTTCGCCATCAAGATTAAATTAAGCACAATTCAGTTTTTTTTAAGTCAATTTTGTTCACTTTTATTTATTATTGTATTGCAGAGTGCCGGACGCAGTAATGGGTAAAAGGCGTGAAAATATATTTATTTATTTTATTTGTATTGTGTGTGCTCTGTGTCTAGTAACCCTAGCCAGTACTAAAAAATAAAACTATGTAGTTATGCATTTTAATTGTACTAAATAATTCGTTTTTCTGCAACTGTCAAAAAACAAATGACATTTTTATATCGCTATGGATACTCGAAATTTGTGTTTTTTTCACAAGTGAAAAATCTATTTTTTTACACGTGAAAAAATTACCTTTTTCATTGATATGTCAAATTATAAAATCGTTGACACTTTTTTTAAATTTATTTATGAAACATTTTCACATTCCTTTGGTTACAACACATAAAATTCATACTATATGGGGTAGGTGACTCAGTGGTATCGAATCGCCCTGTGGATCCTGAAAACCCTGGTTCGTTTCCGACAGCCGACCAAACAATTTCATCACATTAAAATTATCCCCACCACTAATATCTTTCACGCTCATAAATATATCAATTACCGAGATCTCCTTCGGCAGAGTTTCACACCCAGTAATGTGTAACAGTCGTGATGATATATTTATTTATTTATTTAAATTCATATTATTTTGGATTTTGTTACTTCAATCTATTTAAATAAATCAGTAATCATCAATAATATTCTTTTTTTTGACAAAAATTTGTTTGTATTTCGTGGGCGAAATTTTATTTTTTTTGGCGCGTTCGATTTATTTTTTTGTCTCGACCTGACAGTCCCGACCAAACGTAACATTCTCGTGCGCAACCAAAACCACTCATTTTGCGCATTTAATACAAAAATAACTATTTTTTTCCTGTTACAGAGTATGACAAATCAATATGACAGCCATATCTAATGCAGAAGCTAGAAATATTTAATATTTTTCCGTATTTATCAACTGGTATGTAAAGAGTTTTTTATTATCGCTATTGAACTTCTAAGATACCAAAAATAACACTTTAAGATTGAGTAATAAATCATAATTCGTACAATACATGTTGTTTAGTCTATTCTTTATCTCTCTGATCGTGGCTATAATTGCAATTGGCGAACGTTGTGAATTTGATAGTAATTGTAGATAATAACACAGTGTATATATTTTTCTTATCTTTGAAAGTATAGAACACTTGCAACGGAAGATGAAATCTAATCTTTTAGGTTATCCGGTGTATGATAAATGTATATTTCGATATTTTTGGAAGAACGATAAAAACTTATGTCAAGGAAAATTGTTTCAGATTAATATTAAAAAAGTTTTTCTTATTTGTTTTTAGTTTTATCTATACAGGTTGTCTCATTTTAATATATTTCCTTGAATATCTCGAAAACTATATATCGTAATAAAAGTGTGCAAAAACAAAACATTCATAATTTTGAGGACATGCGATTCTGGCAAAATATCCCCCCTGATCCCCAGGGAAAGGAAATCTTTAATGAGAAGCCCTATTTTTCTTCCTGATTCGGAAAGAGCGTAAAAAATGATGTAGGGTTTATCTGGAGACTTTTTTTGTATTCCCAATAAGTGGTGCTGTAATCGTCAAAATTTGTTTTTTTCTTGTTTCAAAAAAGTGCGCAATCAATATTCTGTTAATAAGTGGATAAATTACGATGTTTATTGTTTCAATAAATACCTAATCTTGTAGAAATACTACCCCTCAACATTCGAGGGGTATGGGGGAAAGGAACTTTAAAAACCGAAAATGAAAAAATAGATTTATCTTAGATTAGACATGCTGAAATTTAGTTCGATTTTCCATTTATAGTTTTTAATGTTTCTTTCCCCGTTCTCCCCAGGTGGTGAGGGGCAATATTTCTACAAGGTTAAGTATTTATTAAAACAATAAACGCTGTAATTTATCTAATTAACAGAATATTGATTGAGTAATTTTTTGAAAAAAAAATCTAATTTTGGCGATTACCTACAGCATCACATGTTGGGAATACAAAAAAGTTTTACGCTCTTTCCGAATCTGCAATAAAAAATATGGATTCATATTAGGGATTTCAAAGTTGGGAGTTAGAGGGTGATATTTTGTCAAAATCGGATGGCCTCCTCAAAACTACGAAGATTTAGTTTTAGCACTATTTTTGTTACGATGCATCCTTTTCAAGGTATTCAAGGGAATAGATTGAAATGGGACATCCACTAGATGTACGGTTTAAAGGCCCAAATTTAGAGATGTAATTCACCCTCAATTCACACTTACCTCACACCTAATTTGCACTCAATTGGTAAAAATTCAGTAATTTGGAATTCAGACATTAGGCTACTCAAATTGAAGTGACAAATGAGAGAGAATTAAGTGTAACTTGAGTAACATCTGTGTGTAGTCTGTAGGTACCCTACACGTTACTCAAATCAACAGACATACATTATAATAAAATTGTCAATTATTGCTTTTCCTAAAAAAAAATAAATTTAAATAGTTTTTAAAAATTTGTGAACGCTATCTTACAAAGATTTAGCGATATAGACTTAAATTATAAAAGTTTGTACTTCTAAATTAAGAAGTATTTTTTTTTTTAGGATATTAAAAAATGGATTTTGATTTAAAGTTTTAAAAGTTAACCCTCTCTTTCGCTCCTCTGGGAGCTAGGGCGACATTTTGTCAGAATCGGATGTCCTCCTCAAAACTATGTAGGTTTTGTTTCTGCACACGTTTTGTTACGTTTTCGAGATATTCAAGGAAATAGATTAAAATGGGAGATTCTGTATAATAAATAGGTAATTTGCTACTATTAGTTACATTTCAAAATTTATAATCTCTTAAGTTAAGAGGTAAACTTAGGCTCATCAACAATAATCATTATATGGCAAAGGCTTTAGCCGGGTAAGATTGTCAAATCTGCCCCCAAAGGAAATCAAACGGGGAAATGATTTCTATCTTATTTACCCGAAAATAAAATTTTTGGAACTGTTTTTAGCCAAGTATATCAAAAACGTAAACTACTTACTTAAAAATAACTTTTAGTAAAAGAAAAATAAATAAAAGTTCATTTAATACAGAATTATCAAGATTTATAAATGTTTATTATCTGTATATATTTTGAAAAGAAACTGCTCATTAGATGAAGATTTCCATGCCGCCTCGAGCGGTACAAAAACTTTTATGCTGGTGCTATCGGTTGAGCAACATTAGCGCTACTTTACTGTCAAAATATTTAGGAATGTTCACTGAAAATTAATATTGAACTCAAAACGTATAATATCTACTTAAATATTTAACAAATACAAAAAAGGTTAAATAGAAAGCTCATCATTTGGCAAAGTGCAGTATAGCTTCCCCGACGTAATGTTAGGTTGGTAAAATTTAGTGAATTTCAAAACTCTAAAAAATTATTAAATAAACTAGTGTTTCTAAACCGTTATTTGAAAAATATTTTCTAGCTTCAAACCTCAAGCATGATGTAACCTATTATTATCAGAAAATAAAAAATAATTCTTTTTAACCTAATCAAAGCTTATCTCAGTCTTTGTTATACATTTATAGCATTTATACTCCTTTGCGATGAGCTTCCAATCTTTCAAACAGATCTAGGATCACTGATAAGTAAATGTCATTACAATAGTGGGGAAAATTTTAAAAAGAGGTCGGTGATACTGCATAAAATAATAAAGTAAGTAAAAATATATTTTGTTGAGGTTTTATAAAAAAATTAAATTAAAAAATTGTCTGATAGATGCCAAGAGATGCGATATAATATCTGGTGATAGAAATTTGAACTACAATACGAAAGTATGTATAGTGGCGGTTACATGTGATTTAGACATACTACATACAGTTTTAAATTATGAAAGTAGTAAAAAGAGGCAAAAGTGACTAGCGTACTGTATTTACAAATGTCACTCAAATACGGGACGCGAAGGAAGTTAGTTTTCACGTTTTGCACAAGAAATGTGAAAATACTGTGAAAATAGTATCATATGTCGGTGTCAAACTTATATTTAATAACAAAGCATGCAAATTTGTTATTCGATCAAGAAAAAAATATTTCCAACGGCCTGATTTGTTAGGCCCACTAGGCCTGCTTTGAATGCCATGAATTCAGTGATCCTAAAATACTGGTACGGCGATGAGTTCCACTAAAATCTAATATAATGGCCTGCTGCTGTTGGCCGTAAGTTCTACGGATTTAGAGTTTTTTTGTTAAAAGTGCGAGTGATGCGAGCTAAGCTGGAGAATTAATGACCAGAGTTAAGTAATTTAAAATAAAATGATAGGTACTAGGTCAACAGCTAGGAAAGATAAAAATAGAAAAATTTGTCTAGCGCAATATTCCTTCAGTATACATGATTTTGGAGCCGCTGGAAATATTTAATTTTGTTGTTACAGACTACCATGCTGCCATCTATAAAAAAACAACACAAACTGGACCAGGCCGTATAATGCACTAGTACCATTCCAATTATTACGAGAGTATGCTCAGGCCATTTCGTGGATAGTAACTACATATTATCAGGTATTTATAAATAATATCAACATAATTTGGAAGATAAGACTTTAAGATCTAAAATTATAATTTTCTAATATCCTGCTTTCCTTATTATTTTAAGCTTCAAATCAAAATTTTACCGCATTTATTCTGCATCTAAACCAATGAACTAAATTAATTTTGCCTCCTTCGTAACGGCACAAAATAGAACTGAAAATGAGGAAAATTACCTCAAAACAAAATTAAACATGTGTGATTTTTTAAATTATCAGTTGTAGGTAAAATGTTGTTTATAACACATCGAAAAAGGTTACGTACATGTACAGGTTTCCACACTCGGTAAGTCTCGTGCGTTAAACGTTTTTGACAAAAATAGTTGCACAAAATTCACTTTGTAAACCTGGTATAAAAAATTTAATTTTCTGTATTTATGAAATATAAATATGTCTGTGTCAAACTTATATTGTATGTAAATGAAAGTTTGTTGAAAATACTTTTTATTTGGGACGTGTGGCTGCAGAGGCAGACTTTGGCCTAGGCTAAAGAGGCAATAGCCTAGGGCCCAAAAATTTTAGGGCCCGGATTTAAACTTTTAGTTTATGCTTGTTTTGACTATTTATTTTTATGATTTTATGTTATGTTTGATATGTATTAGTTGTACAGAATTTTATATTATTTATATTGGCAGCCCAGCAATCTGTCATTTCTGTTAGCGAACGCCTTTCAAGTTTATTTCTTTATTAAGTATTTGTTTACAAAGCTTGTTTGTCTACTTGTTTTTGTTTCATATACAAATTTATTTTATTATATCATATATAAATTTATTTAACGCTTCCTGTAACAAATACCACTGGAGAAAGATCTTTTTCTGTACTGAAACGCGTAAAAAACTATTTACGTAGTACGCTCGCACAAGAAAAGTTAATAGCTTTATCACTATTATGCATAGAGCACGATAACGTTGACAAAATGGATTGTTGTGCAATAATTAATAAATTCGCGGAAATTAAAACGCGAAAACGAAATATTTAAATAAAATTTTCAAATAAAATATTCAATATTTAATGTGTGAATTTTGTTACATCGAAATATAATGTATGTATTTTGAAATGTGCAATTTAATTTTTTTTTATGTTATATTTTTGTTATTATATTACATATAGATAATTGAAATATATAATTTTAGTCCCTTATATGGTAGTAGGTATATATTTCCCAAAATTTGAAGCTTGAAATAAATTTTTGAAGAGCATGGAAAAATCGGCAAAAGTATCTAGTTTTCATCTATGAGTGGCGAAAATGATAATCTTCATGATTTTAGACTGTTTTGATCACTTTTTTGGACACAGATTTAAGAAACAAAATTTTTAAGTTGAAAAAAATGCTTGAGTTTGGTTTATTCTACATTTTGATGGCGGCATCTCGTTTGCTATCGAAAAACTGAAATATTTTGTCTCGTATCAATCTATCTAAAAAGTTATGCTTCTTTAGCAAAAGTGGGTAGAAAAAATAATTAATATTTGAAATTTACCAATTTTTTAATCTAAAACAAGGCATCCTACGAAAAAAAAAAATATGTAACAAAAATTATTGGGATTCATCAAAAACCACGTGTAATTTTGTTCTGAATTTTTTGACACATTTTAAAAAAATTAGCTTTTTTTGGACTTTCAGGAAAATTTGAAATGTGTCAGAAAGTTCTAAAAAAAACCATATGTTTTCCTTGGTAAATTCTAAACAATTTCTGTTTTTTGAATTTTTTCTAGAAATTTGATCCTTTTCGAGTAAAAAAATCATGAAATAATAGAATTATAAAATTTTTCACACAAAAAAAAATAATTTTTAAAATGAATCAAAATTTTCTGAACAAAATCACTCGTATTCTTTTATACATTATAATCATTTTTTGTTACATAATTTATATCGTGCGATGCGTTGTTTTTGAGTAAAAATTTGGTAGATTTCAAATATGAATTATTTTTTCGACTCACTTTTGCTAAAAAAGGGTAACTTTTTAGATAAATTGACACGAGACAAAATATTTAAGTTTTTCAACAAGAAACCGAGATGCTGCCATCAAAATGTAAAATAAACCAAACTCAATCATTTTTCTCAACTTTAAAATCTTGTTTCTTAAATCTGTGGCCAAAAAAGTGGCTAAAGCACTCCAAAATCATGAAAATTATCAATTTCGCCATTCGTAGTTGAAAACTAGATACTTTTTCTCATTTCTTCATGTCCTTTAAAAATTTATTTGACGCTTCAAATTTTGGAGAGCGTGGGGTGTCCGTTTCCCAGAGAATGCCCCATATATATATATATATATAAAATAGTTTATTTTATGTTACACTGTACAACAGAAATTGAATTCCAATTACTGTACAGGGCCGAGCTAACCGAGCAGCAGAGTGGCTATTCTTATACTTTCTAGCTTTGAGTGGGATTCGATCCCCACAGCCGACAAAACATTTTCACCAATTTAAAATTATCCCTGTAGGTCCCCCACCGCTGACATCTTTGGGGGCCGTGATTTGACGGCTGGTAACCGCACTTCACGCGCATAAATATATCACTTACCAAGATCTGCTTCGGCAGAGTGCCACACCCAGTAATGGGTAATAGGCGTGATGAGAGATATATATATATATATATATAAAGGGCCCGAAATAAATATTTTGCCTAGGGCCCGAAATACTTTAAATCCGCCTCTGTGTGGCTGTACTGATTTTCACATTGTACACAGCGCACTCTCACTGATAGTAAATTGCTATATTCTTGCTGTGTATTTGTTATTTGAATATTTTTATAAAATAAATAGAAATAGAAAATAGTATATTAAGAAACTAGTTTCATAAATCTGTTAACAGATGACAGGTCTTATGAAACGTGTTCTTCATACAATGTTTTCTATTGAAGTATTTTTTTTTTATTTAGTCAAATCACGGCCCCCAAGGATTTGAGTGGAGGAGGGCCACAAGGATAATTTTAATGTTGTGAAAATTGTTTGTCGGCTGTGAGAATCGATCTCGGGATCTCAAATCCACAGGCCGACTCGATTCCACTGAGCCACCTATCTCAGAAAATGGAATACAGTACGATATACCGGGCATACAAATGAAATATGTAACATGGAATGTTGATTGTTGCTTCCCTAATTAAATTAAATAACAAATATTTTGAATTAAAAATTGCATCTAATGAGTACCTACTTGTTGCTCAATTGTTTCTTATAAAAGAGTAAGAAGCAAACGAAAAATGGCATTTATAATAGTATATTAAAATACAAGTTATAGAAGGCAACGTATTCTAGCACGAGTGTTTTATACTATTTTCTCTGTTTTGTTTTTTTTTTACATAATTTGTAAAAAGATTCAAATTTCCAATAATAAATTCAAATTACAATATTCATTTCCTATTTTTATTTTATTCATTATTATTATTTAAATCACTTTCATTTAATAATTTAAAATTGTAATTAATTTCATAATATCATAGTCAATTAACTACCTGCTACCTAATTGTTATAGTTTAGTTGATAATAATTCAATTACATCATTATTTTGGCTGATATTTGTTAGTACAAGAAATATTATTATTCAATTTTAAAACTAGTTAAGCAGTTGGTTCCTTTAGAATGCATTAAATTGAAAGTCGAGAAAATGCGTACTATCCCATTTTTATTTGTGTATCTGTTATATACACTTTTAATAGCTAATTACTACTCGAAAGAATTTAATTTTGTTATTATATTTGCGTCGAATAAAATATCACAAAATGTGCCGATTTACCGATATGATTTGAAATTTCTAAATTGTGAATGTTAAATTTATGTATACTAGGTTCACAGAATGTATCTTTGAGAAAATTTAACGCTAGTTCTTTTTCTTTAACTATCAGGGAAATTGAACAAACCATAAACTTACTTATTTTGATCTTTATCAAAATAAATTGAACTTTAAGTATATAATATCATTTTCGCACATTATTTTTAATAGGTCAGTTCAAAATTTTACGAAATTATATGTAACTCAATAATATTCTGATTTGAATCAAAGATTTATTTAGTACATTCAAGTCTGACTGCGACTCCGTCAGCGCGCGCGTAAATGATAGTAACATAACTGTGCGAGATAAGTAATGCATACTAATTATTCACACTTCAAACTACAAAACTAATACCAGCATAGAAATAAACACTTTGATAATAATATATGTAAAATAAATAAATATATCATCACGCCTTTTACCCATTACTGGGTGTAGCACTCTGCCGAAGCAGATCTCGGTAAGTGATATATTTATGCGCGTGAAGTGCGGTTACCAGCCGTCAAATCACGGCCCCCAAAGATGTTAGTGGTGGAGGAGCCACAGGGATAGTTTTTCAACTTATAAAAATTGTTTGTCGTTTATGGGAATCGAACCATGGTTCTCAGGAGCCACAGGCCGACTTCATACCACTGAGCTAGCCACCCCAGAATTACGAAGTTCCTTATTTAGCTTATCCTACATGTTTTCATTTTTATTCTATATATTCAAATATGACCATTTTTTACCCAGCCGCAAAGAGCACTCGAAAAAAAATTGTACCAATCATTTCATTTAAATCAAGTGTATAATATTCTGAAAGAACTGACTTTAGACTATTCAGTTTATCGAACGGGTTAATCGAACCAATTGGCTGTGAAACCTCAGACGAACACCCTTGAAGCCTAACCAGAAGTTCACCATGTTGAAGGTGTTCCTGGTGCCACGCATGTACCATGGTCCTTCCGTCACCGGAAAGCTGTTGTCGGAATGTGATCGGGCAATCCATCTCACCGATCATACCGCCGACGTGTTCTTGTACGGGAAGATCGAGTATGGAGGGCTGGTAGTCAATCGAACCAGGGTTCTTAAGATCCACAGGCCGACTCAAATACCATTGAGACATTACCCCATTAATGAATCATGTGGTTTACAATAAAAATTATTTTGTTTCATTGTTTTCCACAGCATTCTCAATCCGTAGTTTTCTTTATAAAAGCGATTTTTTGTTTGCTTCTTACTTTTGTATAAAAAAACAATTGAGCAATAAGTAACTACTCACTAGATGCAGTTTTTAATTCTAATCATTTTTTATTTACATTTTTGGTGTAATTTATTTAGGGAAGCAACAATCAACAAAAATACCATTGTATTCCCCATGTTACATATTATAATTCTACACCTGGTATTTGTGTTCTGATTTTAATATATTTTTTATTTACTCCGTTGATAGTTATTGGCAACCTTATCCGGAGTCAGGTGAAAACCAGCTCTAACATTTTTATGTTGTTACTAGTAATATAAATAATTTTGTAAAAACAAATTGAACCACTAAAGCGCCTCGTTTAGACACCACTGACATTACCGTTAATATGATGCGTCTATGATTCTATTTGATTACAACAATGATAGTTTATAAACAACAATGACAGTTTATAAAAATAAAAGCTTACAACAATGAAAGGTAACAACAAAAAAATATTGTGATTTCATTGTCGTACAAACTGATTTTAGCAATACTATAAAAATTCAATTTTTTTTATTAGAATATATGCAATTGTTTTTTTCGTACAAGACTAAAATTTATTACATTATTTTTAAAATTTTGTTGAGTATAATTATAAATGTTTGTAGGTGCACTTGTACCTATTCTCTCCACGATTCGGCCCCTAAGACTTTAACATACTTTTATATTAGGTAAATTATCAAGACAGGCGGTAGTTGTCGACGCCAAGATCAAGCAGCCTACGGCCGGCGACACTGACTGTCTATATTACAGTAATATAAACTTTGAGCCAATATTCGAAAATTGTAATTCCATTTATCTTTTTATTAGCCGATAAATTAGTCACGTTAAACATAAGATAATTTACTACATAACACCCTTGTTTGTATTAGATACAATTTTTGTATTAATTATTACTTTACAAGCTATTATTTCCCTATATAAGATTTTTTTCAATCAATTTTTCGTTCCTCCCGACCCTAAATATTTTGTTTTGCTTTTCGCGACTTGTCCGACTAGCGGCAGCACCTTACGCTCAGTTCGACAACTTCGGCTCTCGAGCTCGCTACGTTATCGATCGGAAACTGATGCAAAACTAGAAGTACAAAACTAAAATCTATTGTTGGCATCAAATGAAAGGTCTTTTTAAGGATTTGCAGGCAGAATTGAATTTTTTTCGATCGGCTATTGTTTTAGCGAAAGTATTTAAAAACATATCGTGTTTGGTATCAAATGAAAGATCTTTTGAAGGGCTCGCGAGCAAAATTTAATACTTTTCGATTGTCAATTGTTTTAGTGAAAGTGCTTCAAAACCCATCGTCTTTAATATCAATCGAAAGGTCTTTTGAAGGGCTTACATGCAAAATTGGAATTTTATCGATTGGCAATTGTTTTAATGAAAGTACTTCAAAACCTATCGTGTTTGGTATCAAATGAAAGGTCTTTTTAAAGGCTTGCATGCAAAATTGGATTTTTTTCGATCGGCAATTGTTTTAACGAAAGTGTTCCAAAAGGTATCGTGTTTGGTATCAAATGAAATATCTTTTGAAGGGCTCGCGAGCAAAATTTAATACTTTTCGATTGTCAATTGTTTTAATAAAAGTGCTTCAAAACCCATCGTCTTTGGTATCAATCGAAAGGTCTTTTGAAGGGCTTACATGCAAAATTGTAATTTTATCGATTAGCAATTGTTTTACCGAAACTTTTCGCGTATAAAATTCATACTTTTCGATCGTCTATTGTTTTAATGAAAGGACATCAAAATCCATCGTTTTTGGTATCAATTTAAAGGTCTTTTGAAGAGCTTTCTTGCAGAATTAGATTTTTATTGATCGGCAATTGTTTTAGTGATAGTGAGTCAAAACCTATCATATTTAGTATATATTAAAAGATTTTTAGATGGACAGCCGTGTAGAATTTAAAAGTCTTAGATTCGTAATAAATCAATTTATATTGTGTCTATTGTCTTACTGAAGTTAATTCTATATCAGTGTCCGCGGAGATTAGCGTGAGGCCTGGCGAAGTCAGGCCGACCGCTAGTATTTATTATTATTCCAATACATGATTGTAGTAATAAGAGCAATACTATACAAGAGCTTATTAATAAACAATTGGTTGTGAAAGAAAATGTAGAAGGTCAATGTTCAGAATGCTTGCACTCACATAAATTACATAAAACCGAATTAGTTTATTTTGGCACAGTATTAATTTTCCAAATTCTGTTATTTGAAAATGAAAATGGATATTTTCGGAAACTAACTGATACACATAATATTTAAAACGTTTCAATGGAAACTTATTTGATTCAAGGATATAAATACAAAGTGCTATATTTCACCATGGTACTTCAATGCCTGAGGGACACTACACAATATGATTAAAAAAGGAAAATCAAGGATGCTTGCAAATGATTCTCACGTTGGAAAACAAACTTCGCCAAGAAACTCTAAACATGCTTATATATTTATTTTAGAACGAATTTAGATTTTTATAGAAAGATGTAATAACAATATACCAATACCAAATATCATTTATAATATAGGGTCAAACCCATTAAAAAAAAGTGATATCTTCCAAAAAAACAATTACATTGTTAAAGGTACGCCAAGATTGCGCAGATTCCTTCCTCAAAAATTGTAATATCTATATATTACAGATTTAAAAAAAAAGTGATATCTAATTAAACCAAGAAAAATATTCGAATTTAAAAAACCTTATCGAACAGTTTTAAAAATATCGGGTCAAATAAAAAAAAATTAATTAAAAAAAACCTTGGTGACCCCAGTGTTTAAAATGTTACCAGTTTAAGTACCTTTAACAATGTAATTGTTTTTTTTGGAAGATAATTATTACTAATGTACTGACGATAACAGCGACCTCCGATGATACTCCTCTCAGGGTTGTAAATTGTTTTGTCGAATTCTACTTAAATTTGCTTTTCATACTAATATACTTTTGTTTTACAGGATGAAACCTTCTTCCAAAATAGCGCATTTCTCTTCACTTGCGTCATCTAATTTCGTTGCTGTTACTCGAGAACATCTGTACTTAATACCGCACTTCGGTACAGTAGTCTGGTATGAGATTATTACTTTTTTTTACATCGTCAGTTACAATATGTATCGTCTCCTAGATGTTCTTCCTCAACTTGAATATGTGACGCATAATTTATTTAAGCAGTTGATTGCTTAAAATTTTGTTAACTCGGTTTTAATTGGATGATCACCAGTTTCGATCATTGCAATATTAATTACAATTTGAAGAGGAATTTAGTTTTACATTTTTGTTTTGAATAGTGAAATATATTGACTTTAAATTGTTGTGAAATATTTTATTTATAAAAGTATAGAAATATATACCAACTTCTTACATCTGGGCTAAAAAAAGAAAAGATCATCATCGTGGGGTGTTATCTATTTCGATGTTACATCAGGGGTTAAGTCCAGGATTCGATGTTGTTTTATCTGGTCTTGTTCATATCTAAGTTGCTTTATTATGTCTTTTCAGAATTACTTAAAATATAACAATCATTGCATGTAAACTTATTTAATTTGTTTTAATATTTTTATTGTTATGTTTTGTTTAATGCTACAGTGTATTTATTTCTAAAAATGCCATTATAATAACTGTTTGTTTTAGTTTTAATTAATGTATATATTTTAACAAATTGGAAATGCCTTTAGCAAAAAGTTTTTTTTTTTTTGTAATTGCAAAAGTACTGTTTGTTATTGCTTTTACAAATCAGAATAAATTAAATAAGATATATTATAGAGAGGTTTAGAAACAATTTTTTGTTGCTTGTTCAAAGCCATTTCTGGTATCAGGTTTTGTAAAAATGAATTTAAATCATTAGCCTTCGAGTAGCATTACAAATAAAAAGGATGATAAAAATGTCAAATTAAAATTCAAAACTGTTATTTAAAAACTGACTTTTATCACATTAAAATGTCCTTTCTACTAAACTCTTTTGAGGCTGTAATTTGACGGCTGGTACTCGCATTTTATGCGTGTAAATAGTGCCATTAGCGTAACGGGAGTTGAATCCAAAGATCCTGCATTCGAATCTCATTCAAGATAAAAATATATGAATTAACACACTGCGGCTCGATGAGACTATACCTTCTACTGTAATTGGGATCAAGTTCCTGTACAGAGTAGCATAAATATCACTTAAGATGCGGACACATAGCTTATGTTACGTTACGTCTGTGTCATGTCAGCATACTGAATACACGAAAAACTTACGAAATGAGTTACGTAGGTTATGTCGCATTTATTATTTTCTTTGATATAACATAACAATTGATTGGAGCTAAATTTTTTGTTTTATGTCATATGTCAATGCCGGTGCAGTAGTGCCTGTCAGTCCTGTCATTGTTTTGTATTTACTAACAACAAGAAGAGTTTGGATACAAATTTATTAATATCACTTGTTGAAAGTAATCAGTACTAATATAATGAAAATAATTGGAATTACAAGATAAATTTTCCACTTATTTCAAAAGATGGCAGCATGGCTGACAAAGTCAACAAACATATCATAAACACAGTGACATAACATAACATAAGCTATGTGTCCGTACCTATACCGATATCAGATATGGCAAAGTGAAACACTCAGGAAACATATAAATATATCTAAATTACGAATTATTATTTAATTATTGATAACATTATTCAATTGTTTATTAACCCATTAACGCCCAAGGGATTTTTTTGTGAAATATTTTGGTGAAAATACATTAATACG
Organism: Pterostichus madidus; assembly: GCA_911728475.2. Taxonomy (NCBI): domain Eukaryota; kingdom Metazoa; phylum Arthropoda; class Insecta; order Coleoptera; family Carabidae; genus Pterostichus; species Pterostichus madidus. The sequence continues at coordinate 17,704,092 of OU452315.1, forward strand.
GTTACAAAAAATGTATATAAATTATCTGTATTATTTTTATAATTTTATACATGTCCTATTTTGGAGTAGGGGCCGTCCTATAAATAGGACATTGGGTACAAATAATAACAATATATTTTTCTTCATATTTTATTTAATGGAAATTAAACAATTAAATTTATATATTTAACGGATATTCAACGGAAAAAGTACATGTGAATAAAAAAACAATATAAACTGCAAGTTTAATACTTCTTAAATTTATTGTGTATGATAAGGGATGAAACATTTTAAACACAAAGTAACGTCACATTTTTGCTGTTACAGTCTTCCATTTGACGTCTTCTTTGCTTCGTTCTCTTCTCTAACGCATGATCTTTTCCGTCGTATATCGGATATTATAGCGACTGGAAAATTCGTTCAAATGTGGTTAAATACGCCACCGCCAAGTTCCTTCTAAATTCCAGGAGACTGAGAGTAGTTTTTCCATGAATTTGTCAGTATAATGTCCAACTGTTAACAATCGACATGTTCAAAATTCTAGTAAAAAACACCAGTACCATTTTTTATCCCTTATGGCAGTCATGGTGATCTATGCCGCCCATAAACAAATTGTAATATTTTATTATATTGAATTGCGCTATTTTAGCTTATTCTTTATTTTTGGCACGACTATAGCGAGATGTAAAAATCAGTTCAATCGTGTCATAATTTGTTGTAAGAGTGACGCACCGATTGTCATTCCACCTAATAAAGAGCACTTCTCCATTGCGGTCAAAATAGTAATCAAATGATCGACGCTCTTCTTTTTTAGTGACTTACTATCAAGGGACATCCACTCACTCTATTTTCTTGTACTATTCCAGTGGCTCTAAATCCTTTTTTCTGCAGACATAAGAGTAGTTCGCGGCTAGTAAAAAAATTATCGAAATACAGTTTGTGGTTGCTTGGACTGTCAATGATATTTGTCATATTTAAAACTACTTTGGTGCCTAAAGGCATTGACTTTGTTTCTTTTAATTCCGCTCCACAGTACAAGTTAAAATTTTGACAGTATCCTGAAGAACCTCAGAGTGCCCAGAATTTATATCCAAACATGGTGGGTTTACCCCGAATAAATTGTTTTAAACTATGTCTGCCATAATATTTTATGATTCATCTATTGAAATCTATTCTTCAAATATACCAAATTGTTGAAAGTGGTCTACAATCATATTGAATATGGGTCGAAATCTTTAAAAAATCTCTCATTATTTAAAATATCTTCTAGCTCTTTAATACTAAGCGCCGTCATTATTTGAGTCATTGGGACAATATCTGAAGAGATTTATAATGGTCATATTTGTGAATATTAGATTGTGCAAAATTATAATAAATTACATATTTGTATATACTTACTTACGTAGATATCAACTCCAAACACAACCGACTGCAATAAAAGATGTAAAAGTTATGAGAACCAACACAATATGTAGCTTGTAGCAGCATTATAGGTATGAACTCGCAGAAGTGAATCACGGATATAATGTTATCACGTCCGCCCAATGTCATATTTTTAGTACACCAAAAAAGAATCAAAGTGACTTTATGATCTTTTCAAATTACTAATAACCAGTAGTATCAATCGATACTATAATGTGTATTGATATAACCAATTTTTTTCAATGAGCACAAGTTGGTTCTTATTTGTTAAAAAAAATATAAAGGATCACAAGCACACAATTAAAAATACACGAGATGAAAAAATTTTTCAATCCGGCTATTTGTCAAAAATTACAATAATTTTAGAATATAAAGTTCATTTATAGTCTATACGTTAGTAATTCATTGCAAAATATAATTTTAGTTAATTACAATTTTTTTTTAATCTTAAATTAATGTACTATAAATAGGACATTGGGCGTTAATGGGTTTTAATGAGTATTCTGTTTGCCATTTGGTTCACTTAAATCAGTTCAGATAATTAGACAACATGACTAAATGAAATACACGAAGCAAGCTGATGTACTTATTGCAGTGTATTACTTGAAGCTAAATTCGAATTAGTAAATCTAGTGCTGGAAATAAAGTGAGCGAAGTAATATAGTGAAATAAATAAGTGATCTGGTACAGTAAGTGTAAGTTAGATCTGATTCAAATGGCAAATGGAACACGTTTCATCTAACTCCACTTTGGTTGGTAATTTAGGTTTTGGTGCCATCTTATAATTTTAGGAGGTACTAACAGTACTGAGAAATATCATAACGCTGACGGTGTTAAATTATAATGAGAAATGAAAAAAACTCGTAGAATTATTGAAAACGAAATACTGTAAACCAAGTATCCTACATTGCATCCTTTGCGCCAAATGAGTCAGCAGTTACTCTTATTAATAATAATCAAATGTTTTCAGTTATCTCAAAACCATGTCAAATGGAAGTAAGAGGTATTCTATTTAGATCCTCCCTCCCCTGGGCTACGGTCCTGCGTGGAATACGATGATAAATACTCCTCCGTGAAAACCTGTTTGCCAAATTCTCTGAATAAATGTTTCTGCCCATTGTCTAGTAAAGTTTGGGAAAATGTCGTGTATAAGTCGGTTTCGTTTAATATTGCTTTCCAACTCTCGAAGGAATGGATCAATTTGATTAGTGTCATGAAATTCTCGGATACAACTGTCCAAGAATATTTCTATATCAAATTTCGAAATTTCCAATAGAATCAATTCTATGAAATTAATTTGTCTTTTTATGATGTTTTTCTATCAATATGATAGAATGTTTGGTACATCTCTATTTTTTCTTTTCATTCCAAAAGATTCAATAGATCTAGAAGAAACAGTCAGATTAATTTCAATGGTACATTTCTGGTTTTCGTTTTCCTACCAAGATTACATTACTTCGGATATTTTAAAAATTGTTCCTCATATTTTTTTCAATTGTATTTGGAATGAAAACCAATCAGATGGATGATAAAAATATCGAATTTATTAACGATAATATATCATTCACTTCTAAATAATTCATTATATTATCTGCATTCTTTCAATTCATGAATGTATTAACAATATGAACTGTGGAATTTAGTTCAATGTGGCTATTTTTTCTTTTCGTTCGAAAAAAATTGGCATGTCTGAAAAAGAACAGTTAGATGTAATTGGTTTTTTCCCTAACGATATTATGTCGCTCCGGAGTCTTCGTACTATCTGTATTTTTACAATTAAGTTTGAAACATACAAATATGTCTAAATTATGATTTATTATTTAACTCTGGGTAACAATATTCAATTGTTTATTATATCGAAAACTTTTTGTAAATTGAACATTCGTATATTTCTTCCATTTTATATCTTGCTATAAGTATATATGTAACGCAAGTACTATTTGTGATACATAATTCACCACTATCTACATTTATATAATTGATTGTATTATAGTGTAAGTTAATCATATTTAATCATTTAGTTTTGTTGAAACTCTAGTTGTACTTTTATTATTACAAGTCAAATGGATGATAGAAATATCGAGTAGGCTTCAAAACCGTCCTTTTTATTATTCGCAATTGATTAATTAATGATTGTTTTATCAATTTTACTTTCAAAATGTTTAGTATAACGACTTTGTTTTTCATTTGAAAAGATTTGATAGATCCGAAAAAAATAATCAAATGAATTTAAAAGATGTTGTTTCAGCGCTTTTCAAATAGATCTTGAAATATTTTCAATTAAATAAATTTGTGGAATTGAATTGTATCTAATTATCTCTTTTCTTTTGAGTTTTTTGCGATATAAGGCATTGATAAATATTCTGTTTGAAAAACATGGTTGCACTTTGATTATCTGCTTATATTTTTGATTCAGGGCTTTTCAAATAGGTCTTCATATATTTTTTATTAAATCAATTTGTCTTTCTGTGGAATTCGTTTGTTCTTAATTTCCTCTTTTCTATTGAGTTTTATGTGTTGAATGACATTGATAAATATTGTGTATGAAGAAGATTGTTGCACTAGGATTATCTTTTTTATATTTTTGATTGAATTAATAGAGAAGGAATGTAATAATCTCTGTTTCAAGAACTGACAAAAATTTGCAAATACTATAGAAGCACATATCAGTCTTATATCATCACCTTTTGGTGTCTTAGAGATCTGATTAGGCAGAGTGCCACACCCAGTAATGGGTAGAAGACGTGATGATATATTTATTTATTTATTTATTTGATATTAAAACTTTTATTTTCTGCAGTGATAATTTTTATGATAGATCCTCTGCAATGCAAAAAGGAATACTTTCTGCAATTTGATTATCAAGTAAATTTGGATTAATCCAAAAGTAATAATTGTGTCAATTGTATTATTCTGCAATTTAAATGCAGATTGAACCTGTGAAGTAATCTTATCAATTAATTATCCAATTGTCTTTAGTTATTATTGGCATAATTACAAAAAAATATTGGTAAATTGATAATTTTTAACTTTGTTTCATGTTTACAATATTATGAGGTTTCGGGAGTTATTCAAATCGGCCTTCGAATATCTGTATTTATTTTTCAATTATGTTTGGAATGAAAATCAATCAGATGGATAACAGAAATGTCTAAATTCAATAGCATTTTTTAATTTATATTTTTTTTATATATAAATCATACGATTGATGTTCGCGAGAATCAGTGTCTTGATAACATTTTCATCATCATCATATGTTATATTTTGACTAATAAAACTATTTGAAATTTCTTCTTTCCTATTATTACTAATAGTAAAATTTAAGACTTAACATTTTTAGTGTATGCCTCGTGCTAATAAACCTAACAGATCTCTTGTCTTTACAGTTGCCGATACCTTTCCTATTACTTTCTTTTCCCTTCATATCTTCTTTTTTATTTTCTTTTCATCAAAAATTTCTCTTGGTATCTCTTTTACGTATATCTGCAACGTACCAATGGTATGGGTGTTTCTTTCCAACAGTAAATCTGATAACTCAAGGTTGTTAAAATAGTTGTCTGCTGCCAGAGTGCGTCTAGTATCAAGGTAATCTTTCAATAAATTCAAAACAACTGTACAATAGTATCTCGAAACTGTGAACAAAAAAAAACCCGGGGTTTTCATAGTATCGAATATGTTCATGTTAGCGAAGAAATAGAAAAATTAAATACGTATGTGTTAAGTTATTTATTTAACAAATATTTCTCAAAGGGTTACTAGAAAAATAATTCGTTATTTTAGTTTGAGTTTTTTTTATACATAAGTTTAATAAAATTGCTGTTTCTTGAACTCGTTTTAAAGTAAGTATGTCTTCCGTACTTAATCCGTTGTTTTATGTCCATTGCAAAGTCAAATCTTGTGCTTTGATAGCATCTGAATGTGACACTGTTTCATTCACTTGAACAGTCTGATCATCAAGTAGTTCTTCATCATCGTCATCATCTTCATCTTCATTGATTTCGTTTTCTTTGGGTAGGGTATCTATATTCCATTCCTCAACATAAATTTTTGAAAACTCAACGGTGGGAGTAGACGCATTTTGTAAATTATTGAGCAAAGCAATTGTTTCACTTATGGTAGCAATTTCTTCATTTCACTGGCGTTTTAAAACGCTTAGAAGAAGATTATATTCATCGTCAAATTCTGTATTATTAGATAATATATTTTTCCAGCATTTGTTAATGATTGATTGGTCTAATTTATTCCACGCAGCTGAGACAGTTAATATGGCATCTTTTAAGGTTAAACTCCTAAGAGCTGTCGCAATATTGTCTTTTTTCATAATAAATGTCAACAGGCTGTTTCTGTAATAAAGTTTCGTTAACCTAAGCATATTTTGATCCATGGGTTGGATTAACCCATAAATCCCACCGATATCGTAGAAAAGGTAAAGAATTTCAACTTACCAAAATGGCATTATGATATGCTCACAAAACTATTAAAATGAAAATAAATTTATTTTTTTTTGTTATTTTTCGAAAAAAATGGTGTACTCAATCAGGTACGCTTGGATTATGTGGGAAAAGTATCAAAATATTTAAAGAAATTAAATATATTTCTTATTAATAATTTACAGTAAAAAATAAAGTATATTTAATTTAATTTATCAGTTCATTTGTTTCCAGAGTGAAATATTTTAAAACAATCCCGTTTTTCAGTGCAAAGCGTTACTTTACACTTTTCGCACCTCCACCTAACTCGCATGTGGCACTGGCGACATCTGAGGGGGTCCTGAATTTTTTCAGGATAGTGACCTATAGGATCTTCTAAGATGCTCTTTAGTAGTGAGCCTGATGGTCTATTCGTATTTAGTCTTCTTTGAATGGCCTTGCTGTAAGATCGAAGGTAATGGCGAGTTATATTTAGTTGAAATAATAACAAGTCCATATTATAATTTTCATTAGTAATTGTGTGCAGTTTCCATGCATTTACAGCAATTATGTTTATCATATGGGTAAAAAGTACCCACCACCATTTCTTGCCATGAATACTTATTCTATAGTTGTTTACAGCCTGATCCAGAAGATCTACACCACCCATTGATGAATTATAATTTTTGATCAGCTGAGGTTGTGGCACAGATATATTTTCTTTCTTTTTTGCGGAACATCGCTTTACTTGGACTATTGGTTCTAAAGAATCATAGTTTGTTATCATGATTACTGCGCTGTTATCATTCCATTTTACGAAAAGAAGATAATTATCCTTATCATATCGATAATCACAATATCCTCGATCCTTTTTCGTTATTTCTTTGGAAGCCACAAGTGGACACTTTTTAGTACGATTATCTCGCACTGTACCAGTAGCTCGAATACTTTTCTCTCTAAGTGTATTCAAAAGATCATAACTCGAGAAGTAGTTATCAAAAAATACAATATGATCAGTTGGGACGGCAATAATTTTTAGAAGATCCAATACAACCCGCGATCCAAGTGGAATAGAAGGTTTTCTATTTATTGTTTGATTGAATGATGACCATTGCCTCATCAATGGACAAGAGTTTATGAAAAATGCCCCATTTTTGAAACTTTTTATCAAGTTCATGATAGGTCGAAGTTTGCACATTTTATCACTTTTGTCCAGTTTTGAGTTGTCAGCCAAATGTAGATATTTTTTTATTTCAGTGAATCTATTTCGACTAATGGCATTTGATACAAACGGAATACTTAAATCTTCGTCTAAATTCCAATAAAGCCGTTCACGCGGTAGTCGGTGATATCCGGTGAACAAAAGAAGTCCTATAAAAATCTTTATTTCTTCAGCCGTAACATTGAATGTGTGATTATTAGCAGCTTTTGCGTAAATATTGGTTTGAGTAACGATATGTTGTACAACTTCTTCGTCAAATAATTTTTCAAAAATTTGTACTGCATTCAGTCCTGATAGTTCTTCTCGTACATTTTCCAAGCGAGCGTCAGTTCCATTGGTGCCCTTTATACCCATGTTTACGCTTCTACGAGTCCATTTAGGTTCCGTAATTTTCTGCTTCTTCTTTTCTCTCTTCATGAAACTCGACAATGGTACATCATCATCAGCCCATTCATCATTATAATCATTGCTATTTTCATCTTCTGGTTCGTCTACTCGTATATCAACTTCCAATTCCCCCGGCACATCGTTCGGCAGTTCAGTGACAACCAGATCATCATCATCGAACTCTTCCTCATCAGTTTGACAATCAACTTCAGGCGGTATTATAACTAAATCGATTTCTGAATTGCCAGATCTCACATTTTCAATAATATCTAACGCAGCCGCCATAGTTTCCAATCTTTTGCCGTAAAATGCAGACGGTAGAATTTCGCTGGAATCCATTGTAGTAATAACACTGAAAAATGTAAACAAATGTCTTTTATATAGTGCCATTGCCCATTGTACTCGACTGGGTACAGACAGTTTTGCAACAGTATATAGCAATGTACAAACTATTTAATAAAGATCTGATAAGTAAATATTTCAAATACATGTCTATAAAATCATATATCATGCACGAAATAATATTTATGAATGAATAATAATAATAATTGATAATTATACACACTTACCTCATATAACCACAAAATCAGAGAAACGCGTGCCAACCTTTAATGTTCTTATTTACAAACCTCAACGAAACAATTGAAACTGTTACCATCATTCGAAAGAGTAAAGATAACTGAACATTTGCACCACAAATAAATTAACCTGTTGGACGTTAGATGTCACCAATAGTACAATAATTCCGGTGTACCCAAGAAAGTACAGTGGTCAATAATGGGTTAATGGCGTGATGTTTAGTGGCATAAACATTGCAAACATATTGCCATCAGGTGTTTTTAGTACTTCCGCCGAAGGGTGAGAAGGCGCGTTGTCAAGAATCAAAATTGAACGCTGAGGAAGATTTCTATTGTTCAAAAATGTTCGAACCTACAAATAAGTGAAATAAAAATTAAAATTTGTAGAATAATCTTTTTAAAATTTATCTTGCATACCTCAGGAACAAAATGTTTAAAAAACCACTCTTTAAAAATGTCTAGCGTCATCCACGAGCTTTTATTGCTCCTGTAGATTACTGGGTTGCTGAAATTCTTGAAGCATCTGGACTGTTTCGATTTTCCAATAATTAATGGTTTGTGAGAACCTGCTGCGTTTATACAACCAAGAAATGTTATTCTCTGTTTCGCCATTTTTAAATCTGGGGCAGTTTTCTCATTGAGCGAAACGTATGTTTTTTCGGGAAGGAGTTTCCGAAGTAGGTCGGTTTCATCAGCATTATATAATTGATGTTGATTTAAATTAAATTCTTCCATTTTTAGCTTCAGTATCTCTTTAAAAGGATCTACTAATTTTGGTGCAGAAGATAATTTTTCTCCGGTTATTTTTAGGTATCGAAAATCAAAACGTTTTTTAAAACGTTGCAGTCACCTGTAACTTGCATTAAAATTACCCACACCTTGATTTATTTTTTCATGAAAGAATAATGGCTTTTGTTTAAGAATTTCTGCAGTTACTGGCACATTTTTTTTGCGTTGCTTAAGGAACCATCGGTATAGAGCTTTTTCCATTTTAGGAAATTCCGCTTTTCTTAAGGTACGTTTTTGGTTTCGAGTTGAAGAATGTGCCACAGCATTAATGATATGTTTCTTTTTGTTTTTAATAGAGCACACTGTTGACTTTGCTATACCGTATTTTCTTGATAAGGCTGTAACACTCAAACCTTTTTCATAATCTTCAAGCAATTTTGCTTTTTCATGTAGGGATAGTAAACACTTTGATTTAATTTTGGCCATTTTCACTACTTGCACACACCACCGCTGATAAATCTCAATCAAAACAAGAGAACATGTTCGCACGCTTTGTTACTAAGAATTCTACGTTAGCCATAAAATTCGGGGAAACCCCTAGAATTGAAGAGAAATTAGCTAGAAATAATTGTTCACATTATCGAATTATGCGCTGTTCACATTATTGGATTACAATAGAAAATATTTAGCGTTCATATTAGCGCATGTTCACGTAAGTGAGATTCTACTGTATTGCTACTTTGTCCTGCACTCACCGTATCACTTTTCCCTTAATAAATTTCGGTCTCGTAAGTGTAGCCACTATCGTCGAATAATCTTAGTATTTTCACCCCGTGGCGAAATAGTAACCGACCACTGAATGGTACCATAGATTCATCTACGGATATTACCTCCGAGGGGATTTTTAGTTCTTCGAATTTCTTGGTCAACGCGTCTACAAGACGTCTAATTTTAAACAGGCGATCCTCTTTATTATGTGACCAGTAATCTGATATTTTTGGGAGTTTGGCTAGTCCCATATACAGCATATTAACAACAAAAAAATCCATTTCTTTGGCAGACACATCAATACAATTTTATTTGTATTTCCTAGCATTTTTATTTGTTTCCAATAAAATCAAATCCAAAATATCTGAATCCACAAAGAGTCGGAACATATTCACTGGTCTTAGATTACAAGAAACACTTATCCGGTCTACATCAGTGAAAACAAACTGATTCCATGAAATTATCGTCGGTTGATTGTGATTGACGTCGTATCTGCCTCTGCTGAATGGGAATCGTTGTCGGCAACTTCGGATTCTGTTTCTGACTCGGATTATGATTTAGAACTAGGCACGTATTCTGATTCAGAGGAAGAAAATGGCTCCACTTTGTTACTTTCTAAGTTCAGGTTTTGAGGAGAGTTTCGACTTGCGTGTCCACTGTTCACTCCAAACTCATGGGCCTCATGCTCCTGCTCTTCGTTACCATTCTGACTGTTTTCTTCTACATAAAAATATGTATTCCTGTTTATTATGCTACTAACCTCAAAATTTATTACCTTCAGATTCCAGCTTATTGTACCATCGCAGTAACTTCTCTTCCTCTTTTTGATCTATATTTTACCAAAAACTAAATACATTGACACCACTAAACAACTCAAAAACGAATGTAACCATGTAGTAGTTCACCAATGTGCCATGTGTAGCTAAATGGTTTAAAATTAATTCACATGACGTATTTAAAATACACAGCGACATTCTGTGAGTGCAGATTGTACCACTAATTTGAGAGGATGCTTGGTCTCGAGTAGTATAATAGTGCCGGTCCTAGCCCACTTCATGGTAACTTGCCTTCAGGTAACCTAGTTTAAAGCTATCTTTACGACGGTGTCGATGTCCACAGAATTCTCTGACGTCATCATGAAGTACATGGGTAAAATTTTCAAGGTTATTTCGAACTCCGTGATGGACGCCATTGCCGTTAAGAGTTGGTCTAGTTTAAAAATTAAGTTTTGAAAGTTACCGCTAGATGGCTAGTGTGTTTTAATTTGAAAAAGTTTTGCTAGATGGCTAATTTTTAAAAATTTTTAAAATTTTTTCCCCCTAAAATTTATTTTAATTTGATAACAAAATATTTGCATAGGAATATTAGTGGTACCAAATTAAGACCATGAACTGGAACCCCATTGATATATATATATATATATATATATATATATATATTTGGGTTTTTGTAAATGTTCATTTTATGGCGCCAGTGACTCGGGATGCTTTACTTATTTTTTCTTTAGTATTGTCGTTAAAGTTTCCTGTTGACCTAAATGTCGTTCCGAGGTATGTATATTTGTTTGTGTAGGTAATTTCTATATTTTGACAAAAGTGCCTTATATGTCTCTTTGGTGTCCTGCCATTGTGGAAGTGGACCACTTTAGTTTTATCGGCATATATTGAGAGTCGGTTTGTTTTACAGTAATCAGTGAGAGCATCTAGCTTTCTTTGTATCTCCGGCGGTGAGTTTGCGAAAAGGACAATATCATCCGCGTATTGCAGTGTTAAGATGTCGGTCTTGTTGTTTATGAAATGGCCCTGTAAGTGTTTATCTTTGCAAAAAATTACTATATCGGCAATATAGAGGGCAAATAGAAGGGGGTTGGTGCAGTCACCTTGCAATACTCCTTCGTTAGTCTGTATCTCTTCTGATGTTTTGTTATTTACGCTGATTCTTAGAGATGCTCCTTCGTAAATGTTCTTTAGTAATCTCGTAATTTTCCCACTGATGCCTTGATAATAAATTTTGTTCCAGAGAATATTATGTTGTACGGAGTCAAAGGCTTTTTGGAAATCTATGAAGATACCATAAAGTCCTTTCTTCCCAGTGAAAAACGATGACTGAATTATGCTGTTGAGGACAAAGATGTTGTCAGAGCACGCTCTATTCTTCCTGAAGTCCGTTTGTGCTTCTGGGAGTATATTCTTACTTTCCACCCAGGTTTGCATTCTATTGTTCAGTATATATGTAAAGAGTTTAGTTACTGTGTTGAGTAAGGCAATTCCTCTGTAATTATTGCAGTCCGCCGATTTCCCTTTTTATGTAAGAGAGATAGTTTTATTGTTTTAAGTTCTTGGGGTTAGTTTTCCTCGCTAAGGAACAGTTGCTCGTAGACTATATTATCTGTGCCTGCAGATTTATTAGATTTTAGTTTCTTTAACGCGAGGTTCATTTCAATATGGGTAATCTCACCGTCTAAAAAGGGGTGGTAGGCGTCGAAAAAAGTTTGTTCATTTATTATTTTCTCTTGGTACCAAGAGTGGTAGAAATCTGTCCAAAGTATTATACTTCTTGGGTTGGAGACCTGTGTTGAGGTTTGTAGGCTTCTGAATGTTGTCCAGAATTGCTTCTGGTCAGTTATATTCTTTAATTTGTCTTTGATTTAAATTTTTTTCTTATTTTTTTCTTCTTTTATACAGAGTTTATACCTTTTCTTCGCTTGTGTGTATGTTTCAAGACTTTTTCTGTAAAGCCGAGTTTCTTACAATCGTTTAATCGGGCATTTGTTTCTTTTTTTAGGTGCTTACAGTTTTGAGTGAACCACTTTTTATGTTTCGACTTGTTAACAATGCTATTATAAATTTTAGTTTCTTTTGTTATGCCTATTTCAATAGAGATTTTTTCTATTGTTGACTTTAGTTGCTCGTAGTTTTCGGCTATGTTCATGTTGGGATTGTCCAGTGCAGCAGCATTCATTTTTTGTTTCTAAAGATCTGCCTTTGTGTTGTCCCATTTAGTTTTCTTTATAATAAGATTTATTTTATCTGTTTCTTTGCTAATATATACTGGATTTGATAAAGAACAGATTAGGTGGTCTGAAATTAGTATGTCCTCGATAATTTTGAAATCTTCTATAAATTTTAGCGTGTATGGATCAGCCCATATTAGGTCAATCGTACTTTTCCCCTTACTCCCTAAATAGGTGTATTTTGCTGGGAAGCACAGTGGTAGAGTGCTAGCCTCTGGAAATAGAGGTCGTGGGTTCGAATCCGGGTCAGGTCGAGATTTTTCTCGTCTGGCCGTGATCGGTATCCACTTCCGTATCCATTCCAAGTTGGGACATATTAACTTGGATCCCCCAAGCTATCGAGCACCGGCTAGGGGATGTAACAAGGGCTTGCGCGGGTAACACACATTACAGTAAAGTAAAAGTGGCAAAAGTAACGTAAAAAATTAGTAATGTGAGTTCCGATAGTCACCCTAGGGACATAAGTACAGGTTCAAATCCCGAAAGATATATACATACATATATACAAACATACATATATACATATTCGATAGGTCGATACGCACCATGTCCTTGCTGTATTGCTCGTGTAAAAAGCAATACAGCAAGGATGTAGAAGAACACTCACTATATTTCTCCTCTCTCCTCAAAAGCTAGAGTTTTTATATTCAACTATCTCTACTCTTGAGGTAAACCTTCCTGAAGGGATTTTGGACCCCTTAGGTTTTGGAAAATTGTGAAAGGCATTCAAAGTTATACACGTGGCTATTTTTACCTGTGACTACTTTAACCATACAGTCATAAATATTAATTTACATGTAATTTATAAACAAAGTGGTTGAGAAATACCAAGTGATGACAAATATCTGTATTTTTACGGATATTAAATCTCAAGTGCATAGATTCCTAGCCATATCGGAGAAATGTATTACTAAAGCTGTAAAAACGTTTTTCCAAGTTGATTTGTACAGGAATAGGTAATTTTAATTTTTAGTATCATTGTACCAGGAAATATGTTAAGATGCTTCTATTTTTGACAGTTCTTTTAAAGTACTTATATATTTAATTATTTTGCTTCCAACGTCATGAGTTGTACAGATTTTATTCAAGTTTTTGATTCTACTTAAATGATTTCGTTATCACGTAATTCTACCATAGCATTTCTATCTAAAGATTCTTCTAACACGTCATAAATAGGATACTTTCCGTTATCGTATGGCAGTAAACTTTATGTTTTAGATGCTACCCAAGCAGCTGGAATTATTTGTTTATAAGCAAATGACAAATTTGAGAGTATACACGGAAATGATGGCTTTATTTTGACTTTCTTATCAATGGTTATCGAACATTAACAAGGTATTTGTACCCATGGAGCACCATAATCTTGTTCAAAAGTTACTTTTTTTGAGGAGTTACAATGTACATCTGATACCATGTTTGCAAAAATAATAAATGGATTCTGATCAATTGGTGTAATTATACATGTTATGACGTCGGTCCATGAGCGTCGCACACTACAGTAAAAGTTTGGGGGCTTTCATGAGTTCCTACTCTCTGCTTACTGATGTCCCTAAATACGGATAAATGCTCTTTGTTTTCCCATCGGTCTTCCGGTAAACCGATCCTCCGGCGACGTCGTCTGTGAGCATCACGGCTATTTTCTGTCCACTTGGCAGGGTCAAGGTGCCTACATTGACATCCTCCAATGCTTGGTATCTGGCAGATCGGGCAGCGACCACTTGTGATTTTGACGAAGACGAAATAAGATAGCGCCAGCGAGCTAGCATACAAACTAGGACCACCGTAATTACGAAAATTATAAATAACGGTGCAGTTATTGAATTTGACGAGAATTCTTGGGAACATGCAGTGATTGCAAGTGCAAATATGGCTAGTCTGTTGTCATAAAATAATTTAATGAAAAGTATTGTGATGAAGTTCCAATATAGATAAGCATATATTTCTCGTGCGAATACTCATCTGAGTGCCATCCTAATGGCACAAAAGTTTTCGCAGTACATGTTTCACTGATGGCTGATAGATTGAGATACGAAACATGGAATGTCCAGTTATGATTTAAGCAATTCGATAAATTATTATACACTGGGTGTGCATCTGGTGCAAACGGATTGATTTGCGGAGATTTTAATGTAGACTATGTAGGTGGTAGCACGTTTATGACTTGCAGTAGTCGTCGACTATAGTTATATATATATATATATATATATATATATATATATATATATGTATATGTATATGTATATATATATATATATATATATATATATATATATATATATATATATATATATATATATATATATATATATGTATATATATATATATATATATATATATATATATATATATATATATATATATATATATATATATATATATATATATATATATATATATATATATATATATATATATATATATATATATATATATATATATATATAAATTATGTTTTTAAACTTTTGAGTTGTGTTTTTAAAAACTTTATTATAATTTAGAACGATGTTACAAGCGTGAATACATATGCGAAGAGTGTTTCTTATCTCTTAATTTCCAGTATATATAGACTATCCTTTTGTTTAAAGGTCAAAACTGAGTCAGTGATTCTCTTAATCATCTGGTTATGATTTCATTCGTAATCAGTGATATTCTTAGTCATTTGGTTAATGATCACATTCATAATTCCTCCCCAGCAAGTTTGAACTTTACACAAAATTACATATTTTCAGTTAATCTATCTAAATTTCTTAATTCTATATCATTTCTTAATTTATCAATTTTATATTTTCTATATCTGTTGATTACAACTTTTATAATTATTATAAATAAAATTATTATAAGTATAATATAAATAATATAATAATGATGATTGTTTTTAATATTATAATCAATATCTTTTATTCTCTGTAATTCAGGAATTGATATATTTAATTTTTGCAATGTTTTTGACTTTATCTCATCTATTTTTGTATCAAAATTTCTCAATTGAACATTATTTATTTCTAATTCTTTACATGTTCTTGAGATTTTATTAAAATTCCATTGTTTATTTACATTCTTTTTTGTTATTAAGTTTGAAAATTCCTTGGAAATTTCTTTTTATATTTTTATTTTCACAATCTATAATTAATTCTTGGTTTATTGGAGATATGATTATTATATTATCAGTATTAGGAATTTGTATTACTTCATTTTTATTATGTTTCTCAATTATTTCACATTCATCATTATTTTCCTTAGTAATTATGTTATTAATACAGTTATTTATTTCTATGCCTTTAGTTTGACAGTAATTTACATTATCAGATTCTTTATTAAATCTCTCTATTAATATATTTTTATTATATTTATTTATATAATATGTAGGTGGTTCTGTTAGTTTATATAGTTTTTTATGATGAATAAAGGGGATTGGATACAATTGATATAAGGGATAGGATTCTTGTGAAAGTTCTGGTTCTATCAGTAATACGTGTATTTGTTCGTTTTCCATTTTACAATATGTAGTTATTTCATTCAGTTGGGACCAAATGTCCTTTTTGCCTGTTATCTGGATTAAATCTTCATGGCTTATAATGATGGTATCTAGTTTATTTAAGGAACAAATAATTAACATTAATTCAATTTGTTTACTGAAATCATTGAGATTTTGAATTATTATCAGTAAATTATTAAGTTTTACTTGTACGTCTATTAAGCCTTTCCAATTTTGGTCTTGTTTAAGGATGCGTGTTATAGTGCCTAGGGTTTCGATAATTTTATTTTCATTTATCGTTATCTGTTCTAATTTTGAATTAAACTTATCAGTTATATGTTTTTCATTTTTTACTATTTGTTCATTTTGTTTTTCAAGTATTTTTTGGTTCTCTTTTAACTGATTTATTAAATTATCGTATCTTTCTGCATCATTCTGATCTAAGTTTCCTGAAATGTATTTAATTATACTTCCCAGTCCGTTTATAAGGCCACGTTTATTTCTTTTGCCAAAAAGTTTTTGTATTTGCTGTGTTAAGTCATTAGTGAAGTATGTTAATGCTTTCACTTGTTCTTCTAAATGGTATTGATTTTGTATTTGTTTTATGACATTATTTGTAATTTTGCTTATTTTTATGTATTCTGTGTAAATTGGTGTAATGTTATAAGTGAAATAGTGTATTATTTCATCTTCTTTTAGTTTACAGTTTCCTATTTCGAATAAGAGGAATCCGTTGTTGTTTGAAATATCTGTCAGTTGAGCGGCTGTGAAAGCCCTGAAATCATAATTTTATTTTCTCCATTTTGAATTTTCTAGTATATCTTTTATCTTTTATTTCTACTGTTCCTAATATTGGGTTATAATTTTCTACAGTAACTTTTTTTAAAATTGGTTTTTTATATTTATGCATTAGTCTGTTATTTTGTTTAATGTAGACTTTTTCAGGAATTGTCAGTGGTAATTCATTCTCTTTTGTTCTCCTTATTTTTTCTTTATCAATTTTTTCATTAATTTTATTTTCTATTTCCTTTTTATTAAAAAAATAATAATTTATGACTTCTTCCCCAGATTTTAAATTTTCGAAATATTTATTTTTTTCATTATAGCCAAATAATATCTCACAAGGGGTCATTTTTGTTACTGAATGCTTAGTATTATTATATGCTATTATTGCCTTATTTATGTTGTTTTGTAAGAGTCTATTTTTATTGATTGAGTGCAATATTCTTAAATGTTCGATTAAAGTGGAGTGAAATCTTTCTATCGCGTTTGATTTAGGGTTTGCTATACTTGTTAAATGTAATTTTATATCATGATTATTACAATAATTTTTTACTAATGCATTATTAAATTCCAATCCGTGATCAGCGATGATCATGTCTGGTTTTTTATAAGTTTTTATAAAATCTTGAATTATCAACATTGTTTCCTTACCAGTTTTATTAAAGGTGGGGTGTATAAAGCCAAATTTAGAAAATTGATCAAATATAGTTATAAAATATTCTTTATTCAAAGTAAGAATATCAATGTTTATATTTTCAAAAGGAGTTCTCGGTGTAGGGGTTAAATTATCGTTTAACTGTATAGGATGTCTCTCATATTTATTTTCTTTACAGATTTTGCATTGATTAGTAATATTTGTGATATCTTTAATCATATTAGGCCAAAAGTATTTTTCCTTAAGTTCGTCATAAGTAGCCATTATTCCACGGTGATTTAAATATCCGTTATGATTGTCAAATACTATCTGGATCTGTTTTTCCTCATCTTCAATATCTTCTACTGATTTGTTACACTTTATCAGATTTACAGTATTTATTTCAAATTTACTTTGAATTACTTGATTTAATTTTTGCTCATGTTGTCTGGGAATTAATATTAGATATTTTAATTTTGGTACTACGTAATTTTTCAGTACTTCTAATATTTGTTCTTCCTCTTCATCTATATTTATATTTATTATGAGTCTTTGTTTTTGGTGGTTAAACAGTTTCTTTACACTTATATCGAAAGGATTTTTAGAGAAATGGAATATTATTTGATTCTTTGCTACATTTAATCTATTATCGACAAATTTTAATCCATTAATTGGGTTTTCACCTGAGCTATGGATTGTATTATCTGATTCTGACTTATTCCCTATTATACTTTGTTGTTCATCTAAATCGTTATCATTTTTTGTTTCTAAACTAAAATTTTGCAATAATCCATATATGTTAAATTGTATTTGAGTATTATTAAAAGTGTTTTCTAAGATTTTTATAAATTCTACTCTATCTAATTTATCTAATCCACATGACATATAGGGGATGTTTATTTCATATATGTCATTCTTTATTAAGTAATCTCTTAATTCAACAAGTGTTCTTTTAAAATATTTAATGTTTACATCTTCCCAATAATTATCTTTTGTGATTAAATGTAGTATCGTTTTATTCTCTATGTTTTGGATAATAATATTCTTTTTATTAATATGATCTTTACAGTAGTTTTTACTATTGAATTTATTCTTTATCTGTTCGGCAAGTCCTTTTCCGAATTTTAAGTCTCTTGATATACAGTGCGCAAAAATTTTCGTATCTGTTACGTCTCCCGTTTTGTATTTAATTTTGAACTCTTCTCTTTGTCTCGACAAAAAGTCTGCTATCTTATTCGTTTTCCCAGGTAAGTATTCGATGTCGAAGTTATATTCGCCTAATTCTATTTTCCAGCGCATTAATTTTTGGTTTGCATTTTTCATGGTGAACAACCATATAAGAGGTTTATGGTCTGTTCGGATAGTAAATTTTCTACCAAATAAATAAGGTTTGAAATTATTAATAGACCAGATAATAGATTTTAATTCTTTTTCTATAGTGCTATAATTTTGTTCTGCTACGTTAAACGTTTTTGACGCATAAGCTACTGGTTTTTCCTGACCGTTTGTGATTTGTGATAGTACAGATCCCATTGCATAGTCTGAAGCATCTGTTGTAAGGGTAAATGATTTTGAAAAATCAGGGAACTCTAAAATCGGTGGGTTACTTATCAATTCTTTAGCGACTTTAAATGACTTTTGATAGTCATCATTGGTGATTTCTATTTGTTTATTCTTTTTTAAACATTCTGTAAAAGGTTTTGTGAGTTTTGCAAAATTTGGAATAAAGCGTCTATACCAGGAAAGTTTACCTAAAAAAGATTTTATTTCTTTCACTGTTTTTGGAATAGGTATTTTCTCAATTGCTTCTATTTTATTTTTATTAGGTTTGAGTCCGTCTTTTGATATTATGAATCCGAGATATTCTGTTTCATTCTTTAAAAATTCTGACTTGTCTATCTGTATTTTTAAATTAGCTTTTTGTAATTTGGAAAAGACTTTTTCTATATTTTGTAAATGTTCCTCTAATGTGTTTCCGAGTATTATAATATCATCCATATAGACCAAGCAAATTTTGTTAATATATTCCGCTAATACCTCATTCATCATTCTTTGAAATGATGCGGGTGCGTTAATTAACCCGAAGGGCATGCGTATGAATTCATAGTGTCCTGATGTTGTAGAAAAGGCTGTTTTTTCTTGATCTTTTTTATCTATCAATATCTGATGGAAACCTGAATGTAAATCTAATGTTGTGAAATATTTAGGCTTTCCTATATGATCCAATAAGGTATCAATATTTGGTAAGGGGAATTTATCTTCTATTGTTTTTTGATTTAATTTTCTGAAATCTATCACTAATCTTGTTTTGCGTTTGCCAGAGGCATCTAACTTTTTTGGTACTATCCATATAGGTGAATTACATGGGCTTTTGGATTTTTGTATTACTTTTGTTTTCAGCAGATTTTTTACATGTTCTATATCATTTTCGTATATTTGAGGGAGTCTGTAATTTTTCTGATAGACCGGTGTATCGTCTGTTGTGTGTATTTTATGGGTAGTCACGTTTGTGGCTGACAATTCTTCGTCTGGTTTAGGGAATAGACTAGCATATTTTTTTATCAAGTTTTTTATTTTATCTTTTTCGTTATACGTAAGGTGTTCATGTCTAAACTGTACGTAGGAGTTGTTTAGTGTTTGAGAAGATATTAATTTAAATTTTTTATTTCCGAATGTTACTGTTTTATTTTTGAAATCCATTAAGGTATTACAGTGTTCTAGTATTTTTATACCGAACAGCATATTACTTTCTTTATGGAAGTCATGTATGAAGAATTCGAAAGGTTTATTTTGAATTTTTATTTCCACATAATTTTTGCATTTTACTTTTCCTTGTGCTGTTTTGAAAGTGACTATTTTTTGAAAAACTTTTAAATTTCTTTGTTTAACAATTTTGGGTGAGATTAAATTTATATCTGAGCCTAAATCAATTAATATTAAATAGTCGTTAAATTTTATTAATGGGATTGATTTTAATTCTGAGGCCATTACGTATTTTGTTCCGTTTCTAAGGTTTCTTCTAAAAAATCTATTTCTTTTGGCTTTTGATCGTATTCTGCTTCTATCTTTTGATAGAATTCTTCTTCTGTGTCTAAATCTAACTGATCATTATCTTCCATTTCTTCTATGTTATAATTTTGTCTGATTGTCTGTGTTGAGATGGGTTGTGTGTTTCTTGTTTGTTGTGTATTTCTTGTTTGTATTGATATTGGTTGGGGTTGAAATTTACGTGTTTCGTTCATGTTAATTAGGTTTTGTCTTGCAAACCTATTATATCCTGGAGTTGGTGGAGCATGGATATTAATGGGTTTTGAAGGGAAATATTGTCCGGGAAATTGTCTAGGTGGAGGATTAAATGGGAAGTTTGGGTTTTTTTATGTGTTTAATATGTTATCGTTGCGTGTTATAGGACTGTTATGTAGAGAGTTTGCGTAGCTAAACTCGTTTTTAAGTAATAAGTCGCATTGTTCTAATGTCGAAGGTTGTTTCACAATAAAAGATCCTTTTATTATGGGTGGTAATAATGAAATAAATTTATTTACGACTGCTTTTTGATTTTCATGGAGAATAGCGTTTTTTTGTTCAAGAGCATAATTTTTTGCAAGTATTTTTGATTTATATAATTCAAATTTATCAATCATTATTTTTAATGTAATTTCTGTATTTTATTTAAATTTACTTTCGAATAACTCTCCTAGTAATGTTTCAGCTGTCGTTTTGTCTGAGAAGTTAGTAGTTAGATATATTTTTAGTTCTTCCCAATTTGTGAATTTGTTTTGTGAAACGACCTTTTTTATATTATTTATTAATTTATTCTTAATTAAGTTAAACACAAATATTTTTTGTGCTGATGACATTGATAATGTATTTAAAATAAGATATGTTTCATCCACAGTTTGGACGAAATTATTAAGAGTCGTTATGTCCCCTTCATATGTTGGGATCATTTCGATATAATTTTTAATTTCTTGTAAAGAAGTCATATTGTCTTCGTTACTGTTTGAGTTTTGTAAAATTCTAATAATATTACTTTGAATATTATTTACAAATTCTTCGCTTTCAGAATCTGACATAAATTTGTGTGCTTTGCCTTGTGCCGGGGCTCGTATTCTTTATTACTAGTTCTTGACTAGAAAATACCCTGTGTATTACAAAAATATATTTTACTTACAATAATAGATTTATGATTACAATCTTCATTGCAAGGACTCTTCTGATGGGGTTTTCGAACTGGCTCTCGTGAAGTCGTGAAGTTGGCTGGACGAGATGTGAAGTTCTTGATGCTTGTCGTCTGGATTCTCGTGATCAGCAATGAACAGCAAGATGAATCGCTTTGGACGTGTTGTATCGTGGTGGTCTGATGGGACGTTTATATAGTCCCTGATGGGCACTGTTTAGCCGTTTGATGTTCGTTGATTTGTAAGGTCTTATTGTTATAGCCTTACGTGTGTTTTATTGTTACACACTTTGTATAAGGTCTTATTGGTATAGCCTTATATTCGTTTAAATACTTAAACGTTTATTGTTGCGATTAGCCAAGTTTTTGTATAGAAATACATCAATAGGTAAGTAACTTTGGTGTTTTTGCACTGTTACAAACTATTGCTGGCTAATCCTACCGACTGCGCCAATTATGTTTTTAAACTTTTGAGTTGTGTTTTTAAAAACTTTATTATAATTTAGAACGATGTTACAAGCGTGAATACATATGCGAAGAGTGTTTCTTATCTCTTAATTTCCAGTATATATAGACTATCCTTTTGTTTAAAGGTCAAAACTGAGTCAGTGATTCTCTTAATCATCTGGTTATGATCTCATTCGTAATCAGTGATATTCTTAGTCATTTGGTTAATAATCACATTCATAATTTATATATATATATATATATATATATATATATATATATATATATATATATATATATATATATATATATATATATATATATATATACTTGTTCAATCTATAACTAGTATTTCATCTTCTTCGGGATAATTATAAATCCGTCATGATTTAAATTTTCTATAAAACTAATATCTTCATTACAGTATAAAGTCATTATAAATAATGAATATAATATTTAAATACCAGAACACTTTAATTATTTATTTTTTACGTACTCAATGTTAAAAAATGGAATACTAAAAAATCCATCACAAGTTTTAGTTGAGAAAAAACCTCTTTTTAATGTAGATAGTTCACTTTCAGTACACTTTCCAAAACGTGCAGGGAAAAAGCATTTGAATTCTTCCGTTGTCACAACTACTCGTGGTCCATATTGTGTATGGTATAATTTCGCATCTTCAATTATATATTTGTAACCCTCTTCTAATTCATTAAGTTTTTTGGTTGGAATTACAACAATGGATCCAATTTTATTAAAATATTCTAAGTTTGTACTAATTTTTTCTAAACAAAAAAAATAAAAAGAACAAAATTAATATGAATAAATAGGTTATTCATATGAAATATATATATATATATATATATATATATATATATATATATATATATATATATATATATATATATATATATATGGGATGGCTAGCACAGTGGTATGAAGTCGGCCTGTGGATCCTGAGGTCCCTGGTTCGATTCCCACAGGCGACAAATTTTCATAATTTGAAAAAGTTATCCCTGTGGCTCCTCCACCACTAACATGTTTGGGGGCCGTGATTTGACGACTGGTAACCGCACTTCACGCGCAAAAATATATCACTTACCGAGATCTGCTTTAGCAGGGTGCCACACCCAGCATTGGGTAGAAGGCGTGATGATATATTTATATTTATATTTTATTTATATATATATATATATATATACTTATAATATATTTGAATATAAGTAGCAGATAACCTAAACGGTCATATTAAGGCTAGCATTGATGTAGTCCCGCTCCGGAAATAGGTCGCATGTGTTTTCCGCTCACTCACGTGTCGTTGTTCCATCCGAAGTAATTCTACTAATTTCCATCTTTTGCCAATCTGTGTCACTGGCACTTTCAAATTCTGGTCTGATTCTACAATCCACAATCGGTAATTTATAGCATTTTCATAGCTGTTCTGTATACGTATGACAAGTTGTAAACCATTTACTTCTAATCTCTTCTCCAATTTATCGAGATCTGCTGCTTACACTCCTAGTGTGAGTAATGCAATGGGAATATTCCTGTCCTTGCACGCACTTAATATTTCATTTTGTCTTATTAATCGCAACATGTGAATGGAGCGTTTTAAAGACTCATAATTATTCATATATAACGCTTTTAGTGAGAGTCGAACATTATTAGCGTCTTATCGTAAATCTTTTTGTTCATCTTTAAATATTTGCATCCTCTTATGCAATTCGGTGAACGACTATGTTATTTGTTTTTCATATTTCTCAAAATTACCAGTATTTAATGATAGATGTTTATATTCTTCATGTAATCCGGTTAACAATTCCTCGACTTTCTTCGTAATTTCTTTTTTGTTCATCACAAATTATTTCGTCTCCGTTTCTGTCTTCACTTCACAGCACTAATTGAATGCGTCGCCGATAAAATTTAATACTCTTTTAAATCGGTATCTTGCTGCAGCTGGCGTTGTCTCGGCTACTGCTGAGTGTCGCTCCACTTCATTTAGAATCATTTCTAACTGTTGTGCTAGTATCTTCTCTAACTTGATAAAATATACAGGATCTAAAAATGTTTTCATCTTAGTAAAAAGATCCTAAAATATATCAGATATGTCCGTAATCGGCCTGGACATATCACAACCGCTGGTTTCGTTATCGCAGCTTCCCACTGATCTCGTGCCTTGGTCGCCTCTGCCTTCGTCTGCATATCTCTCCACCCATTTCGACTTGTACGTCAGCGGGATGGCGGCTTCATACGTGATGGCGTCCTGTACTTTTTTTCAATAGACACCCGCCACCACTTGCACTGACACTTCAATCGCCGCACTTGCGATCGCGCACCACATGCACACGAATATTCTGTAACAATAATAAAAGTATGGCACCTATCCTCCAGTGTAATTTTTTATTCTTTCCGAAACACAAGCATTCTGCCAAAAAAAGATAAATAAGTCACACATATATTATATATTAATCGCACTTCACGCGCAAAATATATCACTTACCGAGATCTGCCTCAGCAGAGTGCCACACCCAGTAATGGGTAGAAGGCGTGATGATATATTTATTTATTTATTTTACATATATTATTATCAAAGCGTTTATTTCTATGCTGGTATTAGTTTTGTAGTTTGAAGTGTGAATAATTAGTTTGCATTACTTATCTCGCACAGAGGATATTACTATCATTTACGCGCGCGCTGACGAAGTCGCAATCAGACTTGAATGTACTAAATCCGTTTATGTTCGAATTTTTCTCCCGGCAACTGATGCATCGCTGGCCGACATAAAGTTTATTCCCGACAAAGCCTCATCTCTGTGCGCGTATGTGTAATAATTTCATTTAATTTTTAATTTAATTTTTGGTTTTGAATATTAATATTGTTTATTGATTCGTATGTAGAATTTTATGCTTTACAATATTTATTTAAAACATTTTTACTTAAAATAATTAGGGAAGTAATGCGAATAAAAAAAACAGATTTACCATGTTAGACGCTTATATTTCACTTTTCATGCTACATCTGGTATAAATTGAACGTATAATTATTTTAAATAAAAACTGTATTTATACAATATTTTTAATTTTTAAAAAACAGCATAAAAATTTACTGAAATATTTTCATGTAATAGTGTCTGCATAAAATTAATAGTAGGAACTGCCACCGCGCAATTTATTTAATTACATAAATGAATTACAATATTTTTATTTTTAAATTACCCCTTTGATGTAATTCACTCCAATAGCAAAAAATCACTGTTTATTCTATAAAAAATACAAGAAAATCAATATTATATAAATGTATAATAACTGTAAAACATACCGGCGTTAATGTATAACACATCACCAACTTGTTCTCGAATAATCGATATTTCTATTCTTAATAATGCATTATTCACAAACCCTCTAAAAATTTAGCGACTTCTACGATCTGGTCGACTGTCGAATATAATTTTTCGACATCGCTATAAACATATTTTAATAGCATGTTACTTTAATAAAGAATGCTATATTTACAAAACGTGGACAAAGTGTTTCCACAATTATTTGTATTTGAAAAGTAAATAAAAAATAAATGCACATCGCGCTCATTTCAAAAAATTAACTCGTATTTATCTAATGGGATGTCATTGTTCATGCAATCCATAAGTTTTGTTACTATTTTTGTATTTTTCAGACGATTAAGAAACATTATTTATTTTAATTAACACGGCAATTATTTATCTATTATTTGACAGCGTGCGAAGAGAATTTTATTACATTAATTTCTGAATTTTTATTGATATATTTGATGGTTTATTTGATTTCTTTGTTGAATGTAGACAGGTTTGTTTGTTTTTACTCAGACTATTAAATTTGTTTGTTAAATTGAACAGCTTAAAAATTGTGTTAGTGTTACATGATGAGGACTTCGAAGGACCACCGTGTGTGATCACACGGAAATAATTATGTTCTCTGTATGCTTAACCACTTTATTTACATTCACACAGATGTTACAGTTTATGGATATGAATCAGTGATGGTTACTGTACGACAGTTGATGACAGAGTCTCTGCATTCTTAAAAACTAAAACTGAAAACCTTACTTTGTAGAGGGTGGTGAAAATAATGGTAGGGGTAGTTGGTGGTAGGGGATGCATGTTGCGAAATGGCGGTAAATACTGAACATCCCGGCCAGCGTTGAAGCTCCGGTTCAACTTAGACTAAATTATGCTAATAATATTGATAATGACCAAGTGACATAAATACATGTACATTTAACTACTTAAATTAGAACTTGATAATAATATGATGATTAATAAGTAACACAACTACATATACCTTTTACAAATTAAAATAAAACTTGATAATAATATGGTTAATAATAAGTAACACAACTACATATACATTTAACACTAATAAAAATAAGACTTGATACTAATATGGTTAGTCATTTTCGTGGGTTATTGTTATTATTCATTTACACTTGACACCTCCACTGGCACTTCACCTACATATGTTTCGCACTGCTCGTTTGAAGATGACGTGCTCAGTACGTACGGTGACGACACGCACGATGCCGTCAGCACCTGGATGCATCTCTATGATGCGCCCGTACTTCCAGTTGAGGGGGGAGGCGGTTGCCTCCTTGAGGACGACAAGGGCCCCTGGTTGAATGAGTGCCGTTGCCGTCTGCTTCCTCCTTGGGCGAGACTGCATTTGCGATAAGTATTCGCACATCCAGCGCTTCCAAAAATGTTGATGAAGCTGTTCAATATATTGCCAGCGCGATAAATGGTTTTGTTGAAGATGCAACAAATTAGGTTTAGGCATGGTCTTCAATAGTCGGCCAATTAAAAAGTGGCCTGGTGTCAATGCAGTGAAGTCATTCGGATCGTCTGATAATGGCAGCAGCGGCCGCGAATTCAGACAGGACTCAATACATGTTAATAATGTGTACAATTCCTCAAACGTGAGCAATGCGTTGCCTACAACTCGTTTCAAATGATTTTTTACCTGTTTAACGCCCGCTTCCCAAAGCCCTCCAAAATGAGGTGAGCGCGCAGGTATAAAATGCCACGTTATCTTGTCTGTCGCTAATTTGTTTATGATTTTCTCTTTAAATTGTTGAGAGTTAAACAATTCTGATAATGAATTTAATTCTTTGTTAGCACCTACAAAGTTTGTAGTATTATCCGAAAGTATGTGTTTGATTAAACCGCGTCGAGAAATAAATCGCTTTAATGCATTTAAAAAACAATCTGATGTTAAATCACTAACTAACTCCAAATGCATTGCCTTTGTTGCGAAGCAAATGAAAACGCAGATATATATGATTTCAATTTTCTTTTACCACGACCGCGACCTTCCTTGATAGTGATTGGTCCAGCATAATCAACGCCACAATTCATGAATGGATAACTATATTCGCATCTCGAAGCAGGTAGATCACCCATTGGTGGGTTCACCACCTGCGGTTTTACCCGAAAACATGCTATACATTTACGTAAGATTTTGCGTACTTGACTGCGTCCTTCTATCGGCCAATAATTTTCACGAATTGCCGCCAAAGTGCCTAAATGTCCAGCATGCAATCGGGCCTCATGTGTATGTTTTATGATTAAATTAAATTAGTTACATGATATTTGGGCAAAACTATGGGGTATTTTTGATCGTATGCAATGACGGCATGACGTAATCTACCTCCTACTCTGATTAATCCATCAGCATCGAGAAATGGATTTAGTGTTTTCAATCTACTTTTATTGTTTATGTCCCGTTTTAATTGTAATTGTTTAAGCTCATATGCAAAGGCTGATTTTTGCACTAACTTAAGAATACATATGGTTGCCTTTTGTATCTCATGTGTCGACAATTCACCTTTTTCGCAATTATGTTTATTTCGAAGATATTCTATGAATCGCAACAAATATGCAGTAGCTCGTTGTAATCTAACAAACTTTGAATAATTGTACAACCAGTTATTTTCAGATATAACTGCTGTATGGACGTGTGTGCGCAGTTCTGGAATTTTTTCAACAACAACTTCCTTACTAACTGTGAGCCAATGACATTGATTGGTTCGTAACCACAATGGTCCGTGAAACCAAACTGTATTACTAATTAAATCGTTCGGTGAGCTCCCACGAGTTATTAAGTCAGCTGGGTTGTCTGTTGTTTTTACATGCTTCCAGCTACCTATATCAGTGAGGGATTGAATTTTCGCTACTCTGGTTGCAACGAATGTTTTTAGTGTATTTGGTGACGTAGGTAACCATGCCAACACAATTGTGGAATCTGTCCAATAAATGATGTTATTAATATCAATTTTTAACGATTCAGCGGTTACGTTCATTAACTTGGACACTAGTAACGCGCCGCATAGTTCTAAACGCGGAATAGTTTGTACTTTTAACGGAGCAACGCGTGATTTCGCACAAATTAAATGCGACGATATTTGACCGCAAGTACCGATCGACCGGAGATAGATGCATGCACCGTACGCCTTCTCGGAAGTGTCTGAGAATTAATTTAGTAGGATAAAAATCGATTATTTTTCGCGGAATTTGTATGTTACGGATGTTGCTGATTTGATTTATGATTTCTACCCATGCATCATTATAGATTTCCGGTAATGGATCGTCCTACTTTTGTTTGATTTGCCACAAGTTTTGAATAATTAATTTCGCTTTAATAATGATGGGACACAACAATCCTAATGGATCGAAGAGTTTCGATATTTGTGACAAAATCGAGCGTTTAGTGTATATATTATTTGATTTGATAATTTCATTAACTGTTTAGTTCAATTGATCGCGGTTATAATTCCACCCTAAGCCTAAGGTTGATCATATGTGATGTGTCTATGTCTTCATTAATTGATGGTAAGTAGGAAAACAGTGCCGCTTCTGGGACACTTCAAGGCCACTTGCCTTCACGTAACCTAGTTCAAGGCTAACTTCACGACGGTGTCGACGTCCACAGAATTCTCTGACGTCATCACGAACTCCACGGGTAAAATTTTCAAGGTTATTTTGAACTCCATGATGGATGACGTTGCCGTTAAGGGTTGGTCTAGGTTAAAAATTGGGGTGAAGCCCCATCGAATTCATTTTTGTTGAATGCTTTATGGGGGTGGAGTCCTGTGGGGCCTTGTTTCTTTGAAAAAATTGCCGCTAGATGACTTTTGTGTTTAAGTATTAGAATTTGCCGCTAGATGGCTAGTGTTTTTTAGTTTTGAAATTTTTCGCTATTTGGCTGACGGTGCAGCAGCAGACGGAAGTTGCGGTGGAATATTTTTGCAGCTAATTTCGTTAACCTTGAAGGTTGTAGTGATTTTCTGCTTGTATATTTGTTTTTTACTAGTATAAAAAGATATATATTGTTTAAAATATATTTAGTTTATATTATTTACTGATATGGCTGCAATCAATGTTGAAAGTGTTGGCAGTTTGAGTAGTAAAGTAATTAAAAATGTAAGGAATGTGTTATCGTTGGTAAAAACTATAGAAGAAATAGAAACGTGTCGGAAACAAGTGAACAAAATAATTTTACTAATAAATAAATGTATTTCTCAACAAAAAACTACATATAAAAATAAAAATGAAAATCTGTTTACATTAGAGTCGAATTTGAGTATATTGAAAGTATACAGGGAAAAATTAAAACAATTTAAAATAAAGAAAGGTGCAGGTTTAAATAAAAAGTTGCCTAATAGTTTAATTTGGCAGGATATTAAATCTGTATTTCATGGACGTGTCAGAACAGGTGCAATTATTAATAAATTTGGTATTAAAGATCCAAAAGTGTTTCTAGAAAAAGCTTTAAGAATATTTCAAAATAAAATAAAGCAGTCTTTGAAATTATCAATTTTAAAAGTTAATGTTATACTTGATGCAGAATTTATATTACCTAGTTCAGGTAAAATAGAAACAAAGGTATTTAATACGAGAAATGAAATAATAGATAATACTACAAATATTCTTGACTGGTATAAGAAGAATGTAATTGAAATAATATTAAAGAAGTTGGAAGAATTTCAAGAAAGAGATTCAGGCTGGGCATTATGGGAAATATTATATTTAAAAGTTAATATTAATCATTATTCTCCTATAAGTGGACGGAGTTATATTGATTTACCTGATTATATAAAAAGAAAAAAAGCAATAATTAACGTTAAAAATAATGATGAGTATTGCTTTCTTTGGGCAATAGTTTCTGCTTTATATCCAACGAATAATAATAATTCTGCTCGTGTATGGTCATATCCAGATTATTCTACAGTATTAAAATATGATGGAATTGAATTTCCAATAAAAATTAAAGATATATGTAAATTTGAAGATATGAATAATTTAAATATAAATGTTTATACGTTAGAAAAAATGGATAAAAAGAAAAAAATTAAACATGAAGTTGTACCTGTAAAACTAACAAAAAAATCATATAACAAAACAATACATTTGTTAATGATTAGTTCAAATAATGAAGATAAGGGTGAAGAAGAGGAGGAGGAGGAAGAAGAAGAAGATAAAGAAGCTGAAAAGTGTGAAAATGAATTAATGGAGGTGAATAGAGTTAAAAAAATAAAATCACCAAAAAATTCTCATTTCATCTGGATTAAAAATCTGTCAAGATTGTTAAGTTCACAATTATCTAAAAATAAGCATAAAAATTGGCTATGCGATAGATGTTTAAACCATTTTACAACAGAAAAATTACTAAAAAAACATATAATAAATTGTAAAGAAATAAACGAGTGTAGAATTGAGTTGCCAACTGAAAAAATATTAAAATTTAAAAATTATAGTCACCAGGAAAAAGTGCCGTTTGTAATATACGCAGATATTGAATCTATTTTGGAAAAAGTGGACGATCAACGTGGAAAAATACAGTGTTAGAAAGTAGACATATACCATTTAGTATTGCATATTATATTAAATGTTCTTATGATGAATCGTTATCTAGTTTTCAATTATATCGAGGAAAAGATTGTATGAATTGGTTTACAGTAGAGTTGAGCAATATTGCACAAAAAATTAATAGCATTATGAATAATGTACAACCCTTAAAACTAACACCTGCTGAAGAATTGGATTTTATTAATGCAAAAATTGGTCATATATGCCGTATGTGTTTTAGCGAAAATGATATAAAGGTGCGCGACCATTGCCACCTGAGTGGATTGTATAGAGGAGGGGCACATCAAACCTGCAATTTAAAGTATCAGAATACTCGAGTGATTCCAGTAGTATTTCACAATTTAACTTCATATGATGGTCATTTTATAATAAAGTCTATAGCTACACAAATTGAAGGAGCTGTTAATTTGCTACCTATTAATAAAGAACGATATATATCTTTTACAAAATGTATTCAAAATACAAAAATAAAATTTAGATTTATTGATTCTTTTCGGTTTATGGCAAGTAGTCTGGATAAGTTATCATCATATTTAAATGATTCTGAGAAACTAGTCACAAGATTGATGTGTGATTCTGATGTAAAATTTCAAATGTTAACCAAAAAAGGAATATTTCCTTATGAGTATATAGATTCGTGGGAAAAACTTGATGAGCTACAATTACCAAAAAGAGAAGATTTCTATAGTTCGCTTAAGGATGAATGTGTTAGTGAAGAAAGTTATGAATTTGCTAGAAAAATTTGGAATATATTTAATATTAAAACGTTGGGTGAATATGCAGACTTATATTTAAAAACAGACGTTTTGCTGCTATGTGACGTTTTAGAAAATTTTCGAAAAAGTTGTTTAGAAACATATAAACTGGCTGCATTACATTATTTTACTGCTCCAGGCTTAGCGTTTGATGCTATGTTGAAATGTACTGAAATAGAATTAGAATTATTAACTGATATAGATATGATTATGTTTATTGAAAAAGGTATTCGAGGTGGTGTTTCCCAGTGTTCAAATAGATATGGTAAAGCTAATAATAAGTATATGGGTGAAGAATACGATTCAACAAAACAAGATTCATATTTAATATATTTTGATATTAATAATCTTTATGGTGCTGGTATGAGAATGTATTTACCGGACGCAAATTTTGAATGGGTAGAAGAAACAGATTTCTATAATATTGATTTACAACATTTAAAAAGTGAATCTGATACTGGTTATATTTTCGAGGTAGATTTAGAGTATCCCAAGGAATTACATGAGCAGCATAAAGATATACCGTTTTGTCCTGAACATTTTGTACCACCTATTTCAAAACAATCTAAACTAATTACAAATTTATATGATAAAAATAAATATATTATTCATTATCAAAATTTGCAACAAGCTATGCAAAATGGATTAAAATTGAATAAAATACATAGAATTCTGAAATTTAATCAATCTTCATGGTTGAAAAAATATATTGATTTAAATACTGAATTACGTAAAATTTCGAATAATGAATTTAAAAAAAAATTTTACAAACTTATGAATAATGCCGTGTTCGGAAAAACACTGGAAAATGTAAGAAAACATAAAGAAGTAAAATTAGTAACAAAATGGAATGGACGATATGGTGCAAAAGCGTATATATCACAACCAAATTTTCATAGTTGTACTGTACTAGATGACAATATAATATTAATAGAAATGAATAAAAAAGCAGTTTTATTTAATAAACCAATATATGTTGGATTTTCAATATTAGATCTGTCAAAACTATATATTTATGATTTTCATTATAATTATATTAAACCGAATGTAGGAGGAAATGTAAAATTATTGTATACTGATACTGATAGTTTAATTTATAATTTTTTTAATTTTGATATTTATGAAATGATGAAACGAGATATTCATAAATTCGATACATCTGATTATAATGAAAAAAATATTTTTAATATGCCTCGTATGAATAAAAAAGTAATTGCCCTTTTGAAAGATGAGAATAATGGTAAAATTATGACAGAGTTTATTGGTTTAAGATCAAAAATGTATAGTTATAAGGTTTTACAAGATAATAAGTTGGAAAAAATTCAGAAAAAAGCAAAAGGCATTACTTTTGCTTCACTAAAATCTATTAATTTTGAAGATTATTATAATTGTTTATTTAATAACACTTCAATTGTAAAAAACATACATACATACATACATACATAACTTCACGCCATATCCCAACAAATGGGGTAGCACGAACCCTAAAATCACTCATAAAACATTCACTCAACACACCCATCAAACAACCAATCATCGTCAAACACTCTCATCCAAACACACCACCCTCACTTCAACCACCCTCAAAGATCACCCCATATAAACTCATTCATTTATACACTCGAAACTACTATCACACAACAAACCTTCAATCACATCACTCCCCCTCACCTACCACTCACTTTCCTTCTTCAACGCACACAACGCATGCATAAAAAAAAATCTCAAATTACTCACGTTCATTCCCAACAACGAAAAAATAACGAAACTAACAACGAATCTACAAGATTAGAAAAGATGAAAGCGATAGTCTGCACTTATATATGAAAGAAAAGACCACACAATGCAGTAACTGAAAATGAAACAAAAATATAAGAAAGGGAGGGAGCGTCGCCCTGCGCTTGTTTTGAAAGTGAATTTCACACAATTGCAGTTAAACACTACGTAATAACTGAAAACGAATTAAAAGATAAGAAAGAAAGGGAGTGTCGCTCTACGCTTGTTTTTGGAAGTGAATTCCACACAATTGCAGTTAAACACTCAATGTAAGATCAGAAAAGAATAAAAAAGATAAGAAACGAAGGGAGTGTCGTCCCTGCGCTTGTTTTTGAAAGTGAATTTCACACAATTACAGGTAAACACTCTAATGAAATTACTAAACAACGAAACTAAAATTTAAAACCCTGCGCATTTCTGAAATCATCAGATTCATTCCGCAATTAATCTTCGCCAAACGTTCCTATCCTGACACACCACTTTTGCTTCATCCACATTCATAATTCCTTTCATACAAGCACGTTTGTTCCTCGTACTCGGAAACTTTCGTTCACGCAACAATCCTTCTATCATATTCATCCATTTATTCATAGGTCGCCCACGCAATCTTTCACCCTCAATTTCACCAACATATACCTGTTTCACTAATCTCTCATTCGACATACGTTCAACATGCCCAAACCATCTCAACTGACTTAAACCTACTTTTCTAACTACATTCTTCTCAATTTCACACTCATCATACACCAATGTATTCCGGACACGATCTCTTCTAGTATAACCACACACACCCCGCAAATACCTCATTTCCACAGTAGTTATACGACGTTCATGTTTCTTCATCCACACCCAACATTCACTACCATACATCAATGTAGGCACTAAAACACCATTATACACACTCAATCGAGCATCTCTGGATACATTCACATTTCGAGCAAAGGTTCCCAGAGCACCCAATACCTTGCGTCCCGCAGATACTCTTCTTTCAATCTCACAATCAATACGTCCATCCCTTGAAAACATACTACCCAAATATAAAAACTCATTCACTTGACCCAATCTCACACCATTCACCGAAACATTACAATCAGTCACCAAATCGCTCTTTTCAAACACTAACACTTTACATTTATCGACATTTAATAATAAATTTAAATCTTTTCCTACTTCATTTATATTTAGAATCATTCGTCTCAATTGCTCTTCAGATTCACCCATAACAACCACATCATCCGCATATGCTAACGCAGGCACAACACTACCACCAATATGTACACCATCCACCCCATTCAACGCCGTTCGTAACAATACATCCATGTACAAATTAAAGAGCCACGCAGACATCCCACAACCTTGTTTCACGCCAATGTCTATACAAAACCAATCACTCAATCTACCATTAACTCTCACCGCAGCCTCACTACCTTCATACAGCGCACGAATTGCCCCCAACAAATTACCATTTATACCGTACTGTAACAGTACATTCCATAATGTCTCGCGATGAACACTATCATATGCTTTTTTAAGATCGAGAAAGCCACAGAACACCTTCTTGTTCTTAGCAAGTGACTTTTCAACAATCATACGAAGAGAAAACAATTGATCCACACATCCTCTCTCAGGCAAAAAACCACCTTGCATATCACTTAACTTGGAGATTGTTAAGGTTCGTACCTTATGAATAAGAATCTTCCCGTACAACTTCCCTACCACACTCAGCAAACTTATCGCACGAAAATTAGTACATTCACTCGAACTACCTTTACCTTTAAATAAAGGACAAATGATAGCACATTTCCAATCATCAGGAGCCACACAGTTAAACAAAATAAACTAGCTTTAAGTCCGTATGATGATAAGAGAATTGTAAATTATTTATATACTGATACTTATCCTTGGGGATATAATTTTAATAATATTTAAAATTTGTAATAAAATAAGAAAAAATAAAACAATTGTAATAAAATTATTACTGTTTTTATTAAACCTGAAATAAAATAAAAATACAACAATATCAAGAAAAAAAACTTTATTATTTCTTTATGTCATATGTTGTGGTCATAATCATAAGTGTTATATAACAATCTGTCGCTCATAAAATACGTGTTTGGTGCATATGAACAGTAAGTGCAATTTTCGACACCTGCAATTACTGCTAGTGACCGAACACAGTACACATTTGAACACTTTATAATATTTGTTTCTGAAAATTCACTTCGTTGGTATGTCTGGTGGATGTTCATCGCCATCCAAAACGGAATAACACGTTGTGCGTGAGGTAAACAAAAATTGCACATCCAGTGCACAACGTAGCTATTTTCGTTTGGAAACGTATATGCCTTATAACCTATAGTTATAAGGCATACCGTATCGGATGACGACAACGAGGGGTGTCGATTGTACCGCACATTTCACGTACAGGGTTGTCGTCAGAGTCATATCCCGCATCTAGCGGAATGTCTTCTAAAAACCACTCTTGCTGCACTTCTTGCTGCTGCTGCTGCTGCTGTAGCTGTGGCTGCGGTTGTGGAACATCAATGTATTGATTGTTATATACGTTTAACATATTTACATTGACACCCAAACCCTCTGTAACAAATTTAAAAATAATTCAAATAATTTAATATATATTAATATTATTAATTACATACCAATATAGTGTTCGTATTCGTAGTTGGCGGCCATTTTTGAATGATAATAATTCACTTCTTAACAATAAGTTGAACTGTGACTGACTGTATTGCTGTGAGTAAAATTTTTACGTATATATATATGAGTTACTTATCTTTTGTGGTTAGCCAAATAAAATATCCCTGCGAACTAATTAACTTAGTTTTGTTATCAAAAACCGCGAGCCACATCCTTCTAAAAATCGTGTATTTTTTGAGTTTTGTACTGCGTAATTATTTTATAGCAAGTAAAATAAAACAAGTAAAATATATTTATGAAAATTTATTTTAAATAAAATACTATACATTGTAATATAATGTGAGTTTTTTCAACAAATTTTTTAACTGTTTAAATATACTAACATTAGAACATTCTATATTGAATAGAGACAAATCAAAAGGTCCAGCAGAAATTAGCTTATTAGTGAATTCGTTGAAAGCATAGTAATTTTTATTTTTTTAAAAATATAATAATCCATTAGTGTAACGAAAAGCTCCTTTAATACCTGTAGGTATTTCAGGAATTTTTTTATAAATATATGAATTTTCATGAATAGATAAATTACACTCATTAATTTCAGAAACAAATGTGTCACTGTAAAAAATAAATGTTTGACCTCTATATGAATTTATTGCACCTGTAATGTTTTTTATTGACTCAAAATTTACATAATTTTCTAGTTCTAAAGATTGAAATTTAACATTATATATTTTATCGGCAATAATAATAATATTACCATTAGGTCTTTGGTAAACAGCTTTTATTTCACTAATATGCTTTAAAAAAGGTAACCAGATAGATATAAGCATTGGTTTGTAATTGTAAGTAAAAGTATTATCAAGTAAACTTTTTTGCCAAACCCATTGTTTATAAATTATATACAAATGTTCATTAATAATTAAAAATGTATTTAATTCACTATTTATTTCACAAAGATTGGGTAGTATTTCTGTAGAATTAGCTGTTTGAGTAGTTGTAGTTTTATTTGTCTCCTTTGGAATTGAAGAATTTTGTTTTTGTTGCTGTTGTTGCTGTTGTTGTTGTTTAGGTGTAGGTGTACTTGAAGTAGCAGGAAGAGTAAAACGTGTTGAAGGAGGTGGTATAGGGAGAACACCATATAAATGTTGAATAGCACGTTGATCATCTCTTGATAAATCTATTACCTTGTTACTTTTTGTAAAGTAATATGGATACATAATGGCATCATTTGTAAATGTATGTTGTATTCCTAAAGCATGACCAATTTCATGTACAGCTACTTCAAAAAAGTTAGTAGTATCATAAGAATACGAAGAATAGCTTGATTCATATACCCAGTTTTCGTCAGAATCAAAGTGAATTTCTACAGGTTTTTGCTGCAAAGTAGGCATTGTAGCATGAGCTAATAAATGTCCAGTACCATCAAAATTTAAAGGACAATATGTATATATTTTTGAATTAAAATGTCCCAGTCTTCCAAAGCTAATTAAAATATTCGGATTTATATGGTTTTGTACAAATGTAATATCAGCATATTTTGACCATAAATTAAATGTTTTTTTAATATACATTAACATTATATTAGTATATGATCTATATATATTCCATGTAACTGTTTTATTTATCCATTTATTTTCATCACTTGCAACAAAATTGTAATTGTCTGTGACACCACATCTTTTTGTTCTTATTAAATTTACTGTTTCTAAATTTAAAGTACCATCCACATTTAAATTATGCCTTTGTTGAAAATATATCACAGCATTTTTAAATTTTTCACTAGTTTCATTAAGTGATTCAATATTCCATTCTTCTTGAATTAAATTTAAATAACCATAACTGTTTAGATGGGCTGGTGCATATTCAAAATCTGAAGCTGTTGTTTGAATAAATAAACAATTTAGTGTAGAGAACAACACAAGCAGTGTAAGTGAATACATTTTAACTGATTCACTACATATGATCAACTGAGTTATTTAATTAAAATCTAATTATTTTATAAGGAATAATAATAATAATAACACTATAATAATACATGCAGTTAAATTTATTTATAAATTATTTATTACAAAAACTATTTCTTTATAATACCAGTAAAAGTTTAATTATATATTCCCAATAAAAAACAATATTTTCACGTTCATTTTCAATTTCATTCAATATAATTAATATGATTAATATAATAAAAAGTTTATAATATATAATAAGAAATAGAAAGAGTAAAATATCCAAATACCAATACATTTTATTTATTGAATATTTACAGTACCTGTTAAAGGTGTATATTCAATAATTCGATCATGTAAAATTAAACAATACGCTGTAGTTAAATTGGGAAAGTTTTCAGAAGCTTCGAATTCAAGTTTGATATCTACAGGTGCTGATTTAATTTTTTCACTTTGTTTAGAACAATCAATTACAATAAATGGCGCAATATTTTTAAACGTTTCCCAATTTAACAGTGGGCAACTTTGCAGATTATAAAATGAATTTTGAAATTGTGTATACATTTCGTATAGTATTGCGTATTGATTTTTATTAAAATTAATTTTCAAATTTTCATACGGAAAACATTCAGAATTAAGATAAAGTTTTACATTGGTAACATTGCAATGGTTAAATTTACTTGAATCTTTGTCTGTTTTGTTTCTAATATCTGTTTGGAATGCTAGAATAACATATCTGGGTGTTTCTAGTTTACTTGCTGACTTAATAGACCAAATTTGTTTTGTTGCTATTGGTAATACAGGGAACTCATACATGTCCCATCCCCTAAACGGAATAATCAATGGTTGCTGACTATTATTTAAAGTTTGTAATAATTTAAATTTTTCCTCATCACTAGGATATATGTGTTTAATACGCCATTGTATTTTAAATATTTTTATTTTTAACTCTGTAGGATTAATGTATACATTATTATCATTTCTAGCTCGTATTAACACAAGTTCTTGTTTAGCCTGAGCAATAATATGACGATAGTCTTCAGCAAATCCTAATAATAATTTTAGCGGAATAGAAACAGTGAATTCACCGCTATTTTCATTTATTATGTTTGAATTATTCCAACCTGCTGTTTCGTACACTGATTTTTCACTAGATTTCATTGCAAGATATCCTTTCATTGTACTAGATATACCAACATTTTTAACTTTATCTATTTCTATACCAAATAATTCGTATCGAATTTCATCAAATAAATATGCGAAACAATTATTTGATAAATTAACTTTTTCAGTTACAGCACTATTATCAGATTTTAGAAATTTTCCTTCTATAACAATATAACTATTATATGGTGTAGTGTAGATATCTTGATGATGAATTGGTATTCTTATTTCATCACTATTTTCGAATCTTGTTGATGCATATGGATCATAGGTATGCCATTCTTCACGTCTAATAGCTGTGTTAAATATAACATTGTTTCTAATGTTTAGAATATTACTCATTTTTTTTCAGGTTTTGTTTCACTTTCAAACTCAAAGATAAAAGAAACGTGAGGAGTTAATTGTGAATTAATTTTTTTCTCAGGTTTTTCTGTATTTATAGTAATAATTCCTGGTTGAACATTAAAATCAATCGCCATTTTTTTTAAAATGAAGTCTAACAGTTATTTCTTCGTTTTGAAAATTAACTAAATTACCGTTCTGATCAACAATTTTTAGGGTTATGTTGCTTATTGATTGAACGCTAATAGGTAAATGAATAATATTTTGAGGTGTTTCAATGATTTTATAGCCTGGTGGAACAGCTGGGTAAAATTCATGAATTGTATGAACTAATTTATTATTTCGATAAGCGCCTGTTACAATATTACACTCAACTATTACGGCATTAACTTTAATTATATTCACAGGAAAATCTGATTCATGAATTTTATTTGGTTCTAACTTTCGTTTGGAAAATCCTAACAAACTGCCAAAGCTATCTTCGTATGTAAAATCTATTTCAAATGTGCTTTCAATTTCACATTTAAAAGTTATTGGATTTGCACGTAATGTTAATAAAGTGTTATTACTACTATTAATAAATTTATTAAAGCTAAATATATTAGTAGCACCTGGATTACTAAGTTCTGTTTGTAAATAATTATTTATACACATATGTTCTATTTCATAGGCTCCGGTTGGTAATGTAATAAATTTATTATTATAATAAAATTTATTATTTGTTTCGTCAATGTTTGGAATAGTATTGTATGTATATAAATTGAGTAAACCAATAGTATAATTATCACCTAATTCTATTGGTGGAAAATAATCTTCTGTCAATTTATCTTGTGTACCTGTAAGTGTTATTATATTGGACATTTTAATATGACTAGTGTAAATAGATAAATTCACCTTTATTTATACAAAAAGTTTAAACACAAATGTTCACACTTAATTGAGTTATAATTTTGTTCACTTTCATAATTATACTTTATACTAACATTTTTACCAAAATAATTTATTAATTCAAGAGGTGGGGGTAATTGACCAAAACTATCATAATATATAATTAAATTTGTATTTTTTTTATATGCAACCCAATGTGTTCCCGGTCCTTGTGCATCATCTAAATTTACAATAGCACACTCTATGTATCTAGGTTTTTTTGGCAGATTATTACGCATAAATACACCTCGAAAATTTGGTAATTCTTTAGTATATTTAATCAGTTCATAATTTGTTAAAGCTCGATTAGGTAGATTGTTTAATTGGATTTTTTTTTTCCTTTTTTTACAACCACTTCCTTTTTTATAAGGATAAGGCTGCATAAATAAACCTTTACCATGAGCTTTTTTAACACCAAAAGAGGCAGCTCCACTCAAAGCACCTGCTAAAAGTGCTTTAGCAATAAATGGTGCAATAAGAGGTCCAATAAAAGGTAGTATACCACCTGTTTTTTTCGTTTTGTTTTTTCTTTTATTTTTTTTATTTTTTTTTTTAGACCCATACCAAATTTAGTTTTTGTTTTCATAGCATTTGTAACTGACCAAGCTGCAGCCTTTTCACCAAATGATGCGTCTTTTGCTTTTACTCTTAACCACGCTTTTCTTGCAGAATTTTATCTGCTTTATGTCGTTCTTCTATGCTGTTATTTTGTGAATATGCAATATCGTGCTGTCTACAAGCTTTATCTAATGGATTTATGTAGTTTTGTACCTGGTCCGCAATACTGATAACCAGGAATGTGTAATTCGAAAGGTAGAGAATTTATTGATGAATTTACTAGACCAGTACCACTTTTTTGTAAATGATGATGTTGAATCATGTAAAGTTGTAGTACAAATGACTATAAATCAGAAAATATTGCTTTATTTATATCATTTACAAAAATTCGTTCTTATAATGCATTTCACGTGTCAAAATCAACGATTAGATGTAGAAAATTTTGATACAGCACTTATTGAAAAAAAACATAGAAAACATGGTAACCTATTACCAAATACAATAAGATGCATAATTTGCGGTCCATCAAATTGTGGTAAAACTAATGTTCTTTTAAGTTTACTAACACATTTAAATGGGTTGAAATTTGAAAATATATTCAAAGTCGTTAAACCAACCAAAGTATAATTTTTTAAAAGAATGTGTATCACGAGTAAAAGGTATGGGTTTTTTTCCATATACTTATAACAGTAGTATTGTAAAACCTCAAGATGCAAAACAAAACTCAATATTTGTTTTTGATGATAT
Organism: Pterostichus madidus; assembly: GCA_911728475.2. NCBI lineage: Eukaryota > Metazoa > Arthropoda > Insecta > Coleoptera > Carabidae > Pterostichus > Pterostichus madidus. The sequence goes on from OU452315.1 coordinate 17,745,882, forward strand.
AGCATGTGATAAACAGGACTGTATTCGAGAATATTTTAGTATGGGTAGTCACAATAATGTTGAATGTTTTTATTTATGTCAAACATATGCTCGTATACCAAAACATTTAATACGAGATAATGCAAATTTATTAATTCTTTTCAAACAAGATGAAATGAATTTACGTCATGTGTATAGTGATCATGTGAACACGGACATGGATTTTAAATCATTTTATAATTTTTGCTCAAAATGTTGGAAAGAAAAATATGGTTTTGCTGTAATTGATAAGGATAGCGATGTATCAAAGGGACGATATAGAAAAGAATTTAGTAATTTTTTGTTTAAATAGTTTATGTGGTAACACTGGTACCTTACCTTTATAAACAACCAATTTACAGTATATAAATGTAAACAGTTTCAATATAATTTAGTATACATGTATAAAGGGAAAATAAACTGATAGAGACAGACAGAGACAGATAAACAGACAGATAGGACAGACAGGTGGGACAGACAGGACAGATAGGACATACAGACAGGACAGCTAGGACAGGCAGGACAGCTAGGACAGACAGACAGGGCAGTCAGGACAAGCAGAACAGTCAGGACAGTAAGGACAGACAAGCAAACAAACAGACAGCAAACAAACAGAAAACAAGTATGAGTGAAAATAAAAAAAAAACACACTTAAACGAATAATAAATGTTAGTAATACATTACGTCAGAAATATAAGAATCTTAAAAAAGGACACATTGAGACTGAACAAAAACTTGAGGAAACATTTAAACCTATTACAAAATTAATTAAACCAAATAATTCTTTTACAATTAAATCTGAACAACCTGATAAAACACTATTTCCTAAAGCAAAACGTCAGAGATTTAGTGAAACTTCTTTTGCTACACCAAAAACTGATTTTATAAATATCTTTCAAACAAAAGAAGAAGAAGAAGATAATCAGATTGAGAAAGAAAGTTATGAGGAGGAGGAAGTTGATAATGAAATTCTTGAATCAAGTAAAAAACGTGCACGCAGATCTTTTGAAGAATTAGAGTTTAGTCAAAGTGAATTAAACAATGATATATATGGAAATATTGCTGCTATATATTTTAACTTTTTTTTAACTGCTGATCCTCGTGAAATAGATACAATATATGGCGTACGTAGACTAGCTAACGGTGATTGGTTTATAGGAAATTCTAAAATTGAAATTGACAATAATAATTTATACATCCAGAATAAATTGTATGAAGGAACTGTTGGTTTATATGAACTTTTATTTAAAAAACTTCCAAAAAACTATACTGAAACTGATAAACAAACATATATTGAAATTGTATTAAAAACAAATGCACATAGAAGGGGTTACAGTGAACAAAATCAACTAAATGGAAGTACAAGTAAAAAATATAAAGAAATTATAAAGCCTGCAATTACAAAAACTAGAAGTTATTCTATTTCTTCTTCTCCTGCTGTTAAGGGGTCTGGTTTAATTCCAAAATTACTAAACCTGAATATCATTATTGGGATAATAGCAATGAATTAGTTGATAGACTAAGATTATTAGTATCTTCTAAATATGCAGGACATACAGGTCATAATAATGAAATATTATCAATAATTGAAGAATTACGTGAAGCAAATATAATAGAATAAATAAAATTTATTTTGTTTCATTCTAATCTGAACACAACAGACAACAAATACTAACATGGAAGAATATTTGGAAACAAGGAAATACGTTTATCGTAAAAGTTATCAATATTACAATAATATTAATATTGGATTACATATAGGTGAAGTTATTTTTACCGGAAGTAGTTTATCAGCGTTCGTGTTTATACCTCTTGTTACGTTATCTCTAGGCAGTGCAGTTTTAATGGGTCTTAATGAAGTATTAAATATTAAGGAAAAAATGATTGAATTTAAAAAATGTTATAAATTTTACAGGGATATGTTATTATTGTTTAAATCTAATAAAATCAATGAACAAGAAATTTACGATACAGAGCGTAATTTTCTAGATAGTATTAATTATTTTGCTGTAGAAAAATATTTAAAAAAGAAGAAAATTAATGGATATTCTAGCTAAATAATTTATTTATGTAATAGAAAATTTGTAATCATAATTTTTATGTACACAATGTAATGTTATATTTTAAATAATAAATATATATAAATATATAAACATATGTTTTTTTTTATATTTATTAGTATTATTTTAGAAAGAAATGAGTAAACTTCATATAGTAAATAAGTTACATAGAGCTGCACGGAAAAATTTTCCACGCAGACGAGTAATTACAAAAGGTATTGATGATTTATGGCAATGTGATTTAGTTGAAATAATTCCTTATGCAAAACAAAATAAAGGCTATAAATATTTACTAACTGTTATTGATGTTTTTTCAAAATATGCATGGGCTGAACCTGTCAAATCTAAAACAGCTGAATATACGTCACAAGCTTTTCAAAAAGTTCTTAAAGAGGGACGAATACCAAAAAATTTACAAACTGATAATGGAAAAGAATTTTATAACTCAAAATTCAAAGAATTAATAAAAAAGTATAATATTAATCATTACTCTACCTACAGTGATTTAAAAGCTTATGTTTGTGAAAGATTTAATACAACATTAAAGTCAAAAATGTGGCGAGAATTTAATTATCAAGGAACACATAATTGGATAAAAATACTACCAAAATTAGTTTCTAACTATAACAATACAAAACATAGAACAATACAAATGAAACCTATTAATGTAACAAAAAAACATGAAAAATATTTATTAAACAATATTTATAATAATATTAAAATCAGTGGAAGAGCTAAATTAAAAGTTGGTGATTTTGTTAGAATAAGCAAATATAAACATATTTTTCAAAAGGGATATGAGCCTAATTGGACAACTGAAATTTTTACAATAAATAAAATTCAACATACTAATCCTGTAACATATAAACTTGTTGATTTGCAAAATAATGATATTAAAGGAGGGTTTTATGAACATGAATTACAAAAAACTAAATATCCAAATGATTATTTAGTAGAAAAAGTATTACAATCAAAAGGATCAAAAGTATATGTAAAATGGTTAGGATTTAATAAAAGTCATAATTCATGGATAAATAAAAGTAATATATTATTATAAATATATAAATAATTTTTCATAAACCACAACATCCGGCCACGTGCATTATTCTAACAAACACAGGAAACCACAATTTCCTGTCAATAACTACATCCTGCCACGTCATCACCAAAAACCACAAACTACATCCGGCCACGTGCATTATTAATTTTTTTATTGAAAACCACAATTTCCTGTGCAAACCAGTTAAAACCTGCACAACTTCCTGTATATTTTTGTTCAAGGTTATAATTTTCACTATATAAGCATATAAAAAGTTATAAAATAATATCATAAAAGTTATAACTTTTGTCAAGTAAATACTTTTAACCATCATGTCTAATATTATTGAGGAATTAAATAAACTTGCTGAAGTAAAAGAATCAAAAACTATTGAAAAATTGCCTGAAAACGAAAAACTTCCTATAGTATCTATTAAAAAGGTGAATACAAAATTTGGAAAAGAAGCTCTACTAGTAGAATTTGAAAATTTCGTTGTATTTTTGCCACAACGGTTTTCCAGCATATCAACCGAACAACTTGAAATAATCAACAAGTATGCAGAAACATCAAGCATCTATATGGTCTACAACGGAAAATTGGGAACCATGCAAAAATTGCAATTTACAAACTAAAATGAAAAGAAAACTTAATATATCTGACAAGTGTATGTCTACTGTATCAAAAAAAAAATAAAATATTGTAATGAAATGACAGAACTAACAAAACTATTGAAAGATTTAAGTTTAAATGATTGTAATACCAATAACGTATAATAAAAACTATTTGTATTAAAACAGAATTTTATTACCTTCATTTCCTATCCATTTTTCACTATTTCTTACAAAATAATTATAATAAAACAACAATAAATTATAACAATATTATTTATTTCAATATTACATTTTTCTATACATAATTATTTAAAATATACAATTTCAGAATTAAATTCATTTTTTACAGGATAATATCAATTCAACATATATAATTTCAGGATTCATTTCATTTTTTATAGGATAAAATTGTAATTTATCATTTTGCTTTAATAATGTCCCTTTCAGTAATGGATTAGCATTATTTACAAAAATATGAAGTTTTTTTGTTTTACTATTACTACCAGCACTATAATATCTTATATCATTTACAATAGAATCAAAGGGTATAATATAATTATCATGATCAAAAGAATTTAATACTTGATATGATTCTTCATTTAAACGTAATTGAAACTGAAGTACAGTTGAGTTAGAGTATTCTTTAATATTTTGCTCAATTGTTGCAATAGAACTTTTATTTGCAATAATATTATTATGAATATTATTTAAATTTTCTAATAATTGATTATTATTTCGTGTTACTTCATATTTTAAATTATTATCAGTTTCTACAAGTTTTTTCACTACTTCATCATACTTATATTCTAGTTTTTTTACTTTTTCATTATTACTTAGATTTATTTCATTTTTCAATTCAACAATATTTGGAATTAAACTATTTAAATCATTTATTTTCTTAATTTCAAATGTTAGGATTTCTTCACTTGCTACAGTTTCACGTTTAATAATATTAATTAAGTCTTTTAATTCTTTATATTTATTCGCAATATTTTCTTCAATATTTTCATTCGTATTTTAATTTCAAATTCAAAATATTGAGCTATGCTATCATCATTTGCTTCAGATTCACGTTTATTATTATTTATTAATTGTCTAAATTCTTTATAATTATTCTCTATATTTTTTTCAAATTTTTGGAATTTTGCACTATTTGCTATAGTTACTTGTTCTGATATTTGACTATTACTATTCATTGTATTTTTAAGTTTATTAATTTCATCATTTATAACTGTTATTAAACTTTTATTTATTAAATCACATTGTGTATTGATTTGTTGAAATAAATTTTGCTCAATATTTTCAATTTTAGTTGTTAGGGATATTAGTTACTTTCATGTTAAGTGATCTTATGTAGGTTGGTAGTAAGAAAAAGAAGAAGGTGTGTTGATGACAAGTCAAGTTTTTGTATCATGTTTAATTATCGTGTTTCTATAAAATATAGTTGTTCTAACGTAATGTTGTACTATAATATTTAATAAAATAACCTATTCAAAAACAGGTTATGGGCCCAGAGCCACGTATATGCGTATAAGAAAGAATAAAAATAACAATAAATAAAGCTAAATGAGTACAACAGCGAAAATAAAATTAAAAATGGCGATGTCGCGACCAATGAATCTACCTCAACTAGACTCAGGAAATTTTAGTAATTGGAAATTCAGAGTAATTGCGCTCTTAGAAGAAACCCAAACAAAAGTAACTCTAGAAAAGACAGTGGAAGACTTCAATGTCCCAAAAGAAAAAGAAATTTTTGAAAATAAAGATGCTAAAGCAAAGTCTATAATTATACAGTGTATTACTGACAAACACTTAGATCTCATAAAAGATGCTAAAACGGCCAAAGAAATGTTAAAATGTTTAGAAGATGTATTTGAAAGAAAAAGTGTATTCAACAAGTTAACATTAAAAAAGAAATTAATAACACTAAAATTAAAATCAAATCAAAAATTGGAAGATCATTTTTCTAATTTTGATTCAATTATTAGAGAACTTGAAAGTGCTGGTTCAAAATTAGATGAGACAGATAAAGTTTGTCACCTGCTATTAACTTTAACAGATGATTATGATCCTGTAATAATGGCGATAGAAACTTTGAATACAACAATAACAATGGATTTTGTGAAGTCACGTCTGTTTGACGAAGAATTAAAATTTAAAAGTAAAACTATACAGAAAACAAACAGTGATGAAGTTTCATTCAAAGCTTTTCCATATAATTGCTATAAGTGTGGTAAAGAAGGCCATAAAATGATAGACTGTAAATTCAACAGAGGTCAAGATCGAGGTTATAGACGTAACAATTATCGAAGCAACAGATTTCGTAGGCGTGGCAGAGGAACGACAGAAACAATAAACAAAGCCTATGATGAATCAATCTCATTTATTGCTTTAAATTGCAGTGGTAAATTGAACAATAAAAACATTTTTATTTTAGACTCAGGTGCTACTCAACATCTAGTGAGCAATGAAGTCGAACAATATATGAGTAATATTGAAGAATTGAAAACAGATATAAAAATACGTGTAGCAAACGGACAAAGTATGTATGCTAAAAGAAAAGGAATTCTACATGGAATGTGCCAAGGACGAAGTATACAAATCAATGCACTTATTGTTGATGGTATGATACATAATCTATTAGCAGTTTCGAAATTAATAAATAAAAATGTACAAGTACAATTTAAATGTAAAGAAACAAAAATAATTGGACCTCATTTTGAACTAAAATGCGAAATGATAAATAATCTCTTCATACTGAGAATTAATTTTGAAGATAAAATTAAGGAATATTGTAATGTTGTAAATAAACAGTCGGATAATAATCTGTGGCATCGTAGACTAGGTCATTTAAACAGAGGCGGACTCAAGATACTAGGACTACCTGTATCTGATAAAAAATGTCCAGAATGCATCGAAGGAAAGTCAGTCCGAAAGAAGTTTTATCAAGTCAGAAAGAAGTCCCAACAAATAGGAGACTTAATTCACAGTGACATTGCTGGTCCAGTAGAATCACCAACATTTGATGGGGAACGATACTTTCAAGTATTAATAGATGATTTTTCACATTTCGTTGTGGTAAAATTATTAAAGAAGAAAAACGAAGCTGAAGAGAATGTTATAGATTTTATTAAATTAATTAAAACTCAACATGGACAAAATACAAAGAAAATACGGTGTGACAACGGCAAAGAATATTCTTCAAATTATTTCAAGAATTGGTGTAAATCAAAAGGTATCGAAATACAATACACAATTCCATATACGCCGCAGCAGAATGGTACATCAGAACGTATGAACAGAACGTTAATGGACAAAGTTAGGACGAAATTCGCTGAAACAAGCCTGCCAAAAGAATTGTGGGGTGAAGCTTTAAGATGCTCTGCATATGAACTGAACAGATCTCCGACTAGTGCAAATAATGGTACTACACCAGCTACCATTTGGTATGGGAAAAATGATTTAACTAAATTAAGAATATTCGGAAGTTTAGTGTGGAAAGTTACACTTCCAAAACAAAGTAAATTGAAACCCCGTGCTGAAACATCAATAATGATTGGATACTGTGGAGGTGGTTATAGAGTATGGAACAGTAACACAAATGAAATATCTTGCTCAAGAGATTTAACATTTGACGAAACTAAATTAAAGTTTAACGAAAATTCAAAAACATGCACTAACATTGAAAATATAATTAATGATTCAGTTGAAAATTTAGAAAATAGAGAAGACGACAAGAATCAAGAACAAGATGAAGAAATTCCTATGAGAAACAATGAACTGAATGAAAATGACAAATATAAAGATGAAAAACAAACAAGATCAGGAAGAAATGTTAAAAGACCTGAACATTTAAGTGAATATGAATTGTATGAAGTCTATTGCATGCTTACTGAAAATGAAGGTGATCCAAAAAACTACAGTGAAGCCATAACAAATAAAGAATGGAGACAAGCCATAAGTAAGGAAATAGATAACCATAAAAAACTCGACACATGGACAGAATCAGAACTGCCTGAAGGAAAAACAGCTATAGAAACTAAATGGGTATTTAGAACTAAAGAAGATGGAAGTAAAAAAGCACGAGTAGTAGCAAAAGGCTTTCAGGAGAAGAATATAACTGACATTGTAATGTATGCTCCTGTTGCACGTATCACATCAGTAAGAATTATGCTAATTCATGCTTTAAATATGAATTGGGAAATAAAACAACTCGATATACCCGCTGCTTTTCTAAATGGAAAATTATGCTCAGAAATATATGTATACCCACCAGACGGAATGAAGATTAATAAGACAGTATTAAAATTGAATAGAGCTCTCTATGGTTTAAAAGAGTCACCAAAAGTATGGAATGAAAGATTCAATGAATTTGCAATTAAACATAAATTAAAACGATCATATCACGACTCATGTCTATATACAAATGATACAGTGTGGATCATAGTTTATGTAGATGATATCATAATTACTGGTAACGATACTGAAATGAATTTATTTATAGAATTACTTAAACAAGAGTTTGATGCAAAATGCTTTGGAAATGTTTATCAATATATAGGTATGACAATAACTAGGACTGAAGATAAACTATTCATAAAACAGACAAAACAAATAAACAAGATTCTAAATATATTTAATATGAAGGAATGCAAAGGAGTTGATACACCAATGATTACAAATTTTCAAATTGACACAGATGATTGTATAGAAAATGTGCCTTTTAGACAACTGATAGGTAGTTTACTCTACATATCAACAACAAGCAGACCAGATATTACTTTTGCAGTAAGTTATTTGAGTAGAATGTTAGATAAGCCAACAAATCAAGCTTGGATGGCTGGAAAACGTATATTGAGATATTTACAAAATACTAAGAACTTAGGTTTATGTTATAATAAGGGAGATAGTTCACTACATGCTTACTCGGATGCAAATTGGGCTACGGATAAGTCTGATAGAAAAAGTGTTAGTGGCAGCATAATATTTTACGGAAATAATCCTATCAGCTGGTTCTCGAAAAAGCAAAGTTGCGTTGCTTTATCTACTGCCGAATCAGAGTATGTAGCAGCCGCTTCAACAGCACAAGAACTTGTTAATATAAAAGGTGTTTTAAGTGAATTTAAAGTATTTACCGAGACAGTGCTATTGTGTGATAATAAAAGTGCTATTTCTATATCAAGTAGTTATGAAAATTCGAAAAGGGTAAAACATATTGACATTAAAAATCATTTTTTGAAAGATCTCATTAATAAAAAAGTAATTACTTTCAAATATGTTTCATCTTTAGAGAATATTGCAGATATGCTAACAAAATCTTTACCTAAAGATACTTTTGTAAAACTTAGAGATAAGGCAAAAGTTATGTAAATTTAATAATAAGCAATTTAATATTATTAATATAAAATTGAGGAGGAGTGTTAGGGATATTAGTTACTTTCATGTTAAGTGATCTTATGTAGGTTGGTAGTAAGAAAAAGAAGAAGGTGTGTTGATGACAAGTCAAGTTTTTGTATCATGTTTAATTATCGTGTTTCTATAAAATATAGTTGTTCTAACGTAATGTTGTACTATAATATTTAATAAAATAACCTATTCAAAAACATTAGTTTTTATACTATTTATATTATGTTTAAAATTTGTATTTTCCCACAAATTATTCACATTTGTCATGATATTATTTACTGATAAATCTACATATTCCTTTATACAAGCATCGTTATTTTCTTCAGGAACAGCAATATTTACTAAACGTTTTGAGTTAAAATCTAAATTATTATCTTTATTAACGTTAAAGCCTACAGATGAATAAATATGCGCTTGTGCACAAGCAGCTGTTGCACCACCGATATCTATATAATGTCCAAACTTGTTGACGATCATGTTGAAAGTGAAAATTTTTCAGGTAATAATACAGCTTTTATAGAATTTACACATACATTTTTATTTCATGAAAAAATATTTTTCTACAAATTCTTATAAATAAACAGGTTTCATAAATGAATGTACAACAGACACCAATGGAACAACATTTCTCCAATCTTCATCAAGTACATAGTTTTCCCTTACTATAAAACTATTTAACATAGATAAACCATTAAAATCATATACTTCTATAATATGATAGTCAAAAGAGTTAGACTCTTCTTTATTTATTGCATATACAACATTTTTATTTAACAATATTTGTATAATATTATCGAAATTTTTACAATCTACATTCACATTTTTATATACAGAACTATCGTATTCATTTAAATAAATTGAATGATGAAATGCATATACTGATTGAGACATTTTATACAATGAAGTCATAGTCAGCAATGGTTCCATGAAAAGTGAACGCTTTAAACAATTATTCACAACTAATAAGAAATTTTTATTGTAGTCTCATTTAAATACTCATAACTATACTAACACCATCTGTATATATTTTAAAAAATTAACAAGTAAAGCATCTGCTAAAAATTATTTTTCTATTGCACCATACTTACATATTCTTGCAGTTCCTGCATAGTTTCAAAAAATTCCATTCGAAACCGCAGCATCCTGCACAGCTGCATTCGTTCAGGGTTATTGCAATTTCCGTTAGGTAAGAGGGGGAAATGTGTTTTTTCATATATAAAAATCTACCCAACACCCGCAGCCATTACAAAGTACAAAAATTACACACTATAAACAATAAATAACTGTTTCTTTTAGAAAGTGACTTCATCAAAATCAGGTTCGTACATTATTTTAATGCTTTGTAAATATTTCTTTTAATTATTATTAATTTTTAGAACATGCAACTAATAAAAATAACATTAAATAACCCATCTGCAAGCTGTGAAGTTCATAACAAATATAAACCATATATTTTAATAAATGGCGGTATACAAAGAAGTTGCGCATGTATATGGCCACCAAAAGTTAGCTTTTATTTTCACGATTTAAGTGAAATCTATAAATTTGATCATTTGTATGAAAATAATTCTATAATAACTACAATAGATGATAAATATAATTACATACTTGACACCGAAAATAAACATTCTGATTCTATAGCAATAAATATAATTAATAAAAATACTGACATTAATATGTTATTTGACTTAATGAAAACAATGTATCTTTGGAACCCAAATACTAATGTTATTTTCTGTAGAGAAAAATATTTTTGTCGCTTTCTTCCTATGTCTGAAGGAGCTAACCTTAAAATTGAAACAGTTGAAATTAATCATGTTTGTAATCTTTTTACATAAATACTAACATTATTTGTTAATAAAATTTATGTATATATATATATATATATATATATATATATATATATATATATATATATATATATATATATATATATATATATAATATATATATATATATATATATATATATATATATATATATAGATATATAATATATATATATATATATATATATATATATATATATATATAATATATATATATATATATATATATAATATATATATATATAATATATATATATATAATATATATATATATATATATATATAATATATATATATAATATATATATATATATATATAATATATATATATAATATATATATATATATATATATATATATATATATATAATATATATATATAATATATATATATATATATATATATATATATATATATATATATATATATATATATATATATTTATATATATATATATATATATATATATATATATTTATATATATATATATATATATATATATATATATATATATATATATATATATATATATATATATATATAATAAATATTCTATAGTATTTAAAATATTTTATTTTTTTTTAATTTTTAACAGAATATGTTTCCAATAAAATACGAAACGTGTCCGATAGATCCGAGTCATGTCATTACGAACAGGAAATACCAATATCATATTTTGCAATGTTTAAGACAACATCCTGAGTTAAAAATGTGCAACTACAACACCAGGCACATTTTTAATAAAAACAACGAGGAGCAACACTATCAAGAGTGTAGTGATGCCATTCAGTACAGATGGCAAAATGGTGTGCACATATATAACAAAACATCTGATTGTAGTAAGACAACTCGACTCCAAAATAGTGATAGCAAAAAGGTAATTATTAACTGCTTTTTATAAATTATTTTTAATATTTATTTTATTTTCAAGAATAGTGCCCATTTTGCCTAAAACACCAGTGTGAAGGTCTACCCAAAAAATGTCCAGGATGTGGCGGGCAGTTCTGTTGGTCATACATACCACCAACTCCAATGAACAATGGAACAATTACCTGCTACCAAAAATCATGTCTCTACTGGATTGGTGCAGGAAAAATACATAAATTTCACGATAAACTGTAATATAATATTTTAAACAATAAATATATTATTCAAATATTCTTTTTTATTTTTTAATAAACATAATTTCCCTTAAAAACCATAACCTACAAACCCGCTAACAGTATATTTCAAAACCGAAAAAACATATATTTTCCAGCATCAAAATTCCACTCCCTTCACATCAATGAAGGTTCCAGCTCATAGTCTTAATTTGGTACCACTGGTTTCCCTAAATATCAATGGGGGTTCTAGCTCATGATACCACTGATTTCTCTAAACATATTTTTGTTATCAAATAAATGAAAATAAAGGCGGGAAAAAAATTCAAAAATATTAGCCATCTAGCAAAAATTTTTCAAACTAAAACACACTAGCCATCTAGCGGTAACTTTCAAAACTAAATTTTTAACCGGGAAAAAATTCGCCATCTAGCAAAAATTTTTCGAACTAAAACACACTAGCCATCTAGCGGTAACTTTCAAAACTAAATTTTTAACCTAGACCAACCCAACGGCAACGGTGTCCATCATGGGGTTCACCCAATGGAGTTCGTGATGACGTCAGAGAATTCTGTGGACGTCGACACCGTCGTGAAGTTAGCCTTGAACTAGGTTACGTGAAGGCAAGTGGCCTTGAAGTGTCCCAGAAGCTGCACTGTTTTCCTACTCACTACGCCCAAAAGAGAAGCGATGGAGAAACAATGTCACCAACGTGAGCTCTAAGTGCAGAGTTGCGAGGAGAGCCGTGTGACGTGTCAGCCCATCAGTTCCAATGAAGGGAGGTAACATCAGGGAGAAGAAAATAGTGCTCACAATACGTTGGTATGCCTCAATACTGACAATATTGTGAAGTTAAATGTGGTCATGAAGAGACAATAAGTGTAGAGTAAGAATGATACTTCTGGGAATTGTACTCCTTTCCAGGAAGCAAATTCCTCAAAGAAGGGAGGAATATAACAAGTCAAAATCAGCACATTCTTTGTGAATACAATTAAGTAAAGTAGAACATGTTGTAATGAGGTCAAGTATTCAAAGTATATTGTTTTATGTATTAGCTAACTCTTTGCTGACTTAACACTTTGGAGTAATTTATAAATAGGTTAGGTTAGTAAGTAAGAACAGTCACAAGAATCAAGGGAAGAGTAAAGTTAGTCACGATTGTGAGTGAAGTGTGTGTTCCAAGAAGACAGCGCAAAAGCAGAAGAAAACCTTGTATTAAATTAAGTGCGAATAAATCATTGTTATTTGTTATACCAAATTGTAAGTACAAGCTTATTTCCAACATACCCTAGTAATTGTCCTTTCTCCGGTCTGACAAGAACCCATTTAAATTATTTGTTAATTCTCCTTTGAATAAGGGAGGGTTACACTTGATATACTAAATTTTCTAGAACAATCTAATGGAGATATAAATATGACAAGAAGCGAACTTGAAATGATGCTATTGGATATTGTCAACAAGACTACGGGCAACGACTTTTCTTTATTCTAAGAAAAAAATTGTAAGTATATAAATTTCTAAATAAAATATTATTCACCTATGCATATAACCCCAAGGTAATGTAGTAGAACTAATATAATTTACTATCCTTTTATCATCATAAGGACTTGAAACTATTTTTTTTTTGTTTAATTGTATATACTTAAGGTTTTTTGAAGTTATAGTGTATTGGTTTTTAGATAGTCTTATTTTATTAAACAAACATTTATAATAATCGTCAAAATTTTTATTTTTCATTGTTGCACTATTAATCCTGTACCTTTTTTTGTACTTTTTTCTAAATTGTTTTCTAAAATTTTATAAATACATATTTTTGAACGTAAACTTATAAATTCAGTCATATTTTTTCCATTTTTTTTTATCTTTCATAAATCCAATAACTTTTTTATTAACTTGAGGTATATTGTAAATATTATTTTTTGCATTATCAGATGTATCAAATTTGTTAACATCACGTTTTATAAATTCATATATATTAAAATTAGTAAAATTATAAATTAAGCTATCTGTATCTGTATACAATAATAATGCATGTTCACCAAAATTTTTCTTAATATAATTATAATTGCACTCATACATAAATGTTTTCAATACATCTAATATTGAAAAGCCAACATAAATTAGTTTATTAAATAAAATAATTTTTTTACTCATTTCTATTAACACAATATCATCATCTAATATAGTGCAACTGTGAAAATTTGGTTGACTAATATATGATTTTACTCCATACCTTATAAACCATTTTGTTACTACTTTAACATGTTTATGTGTTCTACACGATTCTAATGTCTTACCGAACACAGCATTATTCATTAGCTTATAATTTTTTTTTTTTTAAATCATTGTCATATCATTTTCGCAGATTTGTATTAACGTCTATATATTTTTGCATCCAAAAACTTTGTTTAAACTTCAATACCCTGTGAATTTGTTTTAATTTCATTCCTAAATTTGCACATTGTTTTAAATTTTCATAATATATTACATAATTGTTTTAATTATATAAATTAATTATTAATATTGGCATTTTTTATATTGGTGGTACAAAATGCTTTGGACAAAGCGGTAAATCTTTATGTAAATCATGCAATTCTATAGGGTATTCTAAATCAACTTAAAAAATATAGCGAAATTCACTTGAACTATCTAAATTTTTTACATTATTAATTATTTCATAAAAATACAATTTAACAATCCATTCAAAAAGGTAAAGGGATTCGCATTGCTGCACCATACAAATTTACAAATTTACCATATCAAAGTACATTAAATATGATTCTTGCTCCTCAGGATTATATTTTTCTTCCATATATTTATTATTAGCTTTTCCGTATCTATTTGAACATTGATAGAAATGCCTTCCCGAATACCAGACTCTATAAATAAAATTGTATCCACATCTGTTAATAATTCTAACTGTATTTCAGTACATTTCAACATTGCATCAAACGCTAAGCCTGGGGCTGTAAAATAATGCGCTGCATCTAACTTGTATGTTTCCATACAACTTTTACGAAAATTTTCAAACACATCACTTAAAAGTAACACATCTGTTTTCAAATATAAATCAGCATTTTTATATTAAATGAATTCCATACATTTTTTGCAAATTCATATTCTTCATCAGTTATTCCCTCACCTTTAATTGAACTATAAAAGTGTTTTTGTTCAGGCAAACATTTTTCCCATGAGTCAATATATTCATTTGGAAATATACCTGTTTTAGTTATTAAATTAAATTCAACATTTAAATTATATTGAGATTTCGTTATTAATTTTTCAAAATTATTATGATAATTTATCTAAACTGCTTCGCATAAATCGAAACGAATCAATGAAACGAAATTTTACTTTTATATTTTTAATGTTTTTTTGTAAACGATATATATTTTCTTTCTTTATTGGTAATAATGAGACATTTCCTGGAATTTGCGTACATGTTGACTTAATAATAAAAGAGCATCATACGAACTTAAGTTATGAAATACTATCGGAAAAGTTGAAGTATTTTTGTAGTTTAAATTACAAATTGTATGAGAGGCACGTCGGTACTTTGAAGTAATATTGAGAATGATCGTGTACTTTAATATTGCCAGGTTGAAAACCTTTGCTACAAATATGACATAATGTTGAATGAGCGGGATAAGCTTTTAATCCACATATAATGATAATTTTTTGGTAATTTAATGTTTTTAACACTTATATCATTATCAATATCCATTGTTGCTTCTTCTTCTGCTTCACTCACATTTTCAACATCATTGAATATAACATTAAAAGATTAATTGTTTTATTATATGTTGTCTTTGTTAGTTTTACATGAACTACTTCGTGTTTTTTATTTATTTATTTTTGTAAAGTATAAACATTTATATTTATCTCATTCATATTTTCAATTTTAGATATATCTTTTAATTTTAATGGTAAACTTAAGTTGTCATATTTTAAAATTTCAGAGAAATGAGGATAAGACCAAACACGATCTGAGTTACTATCAACTGGATGCAGAGCTGATGTGACTACCCACAGGAAACAATAATCAACATTATTTTTTACATATATTATCGCTTTTTAAAATTTTATGTCAGTAGGCAATTGAATATAACTACTTGCTTTTATCGGAGTAACATTATTTATGTTAGTTTTCAAATGTAATATTTCATGTAATACCCAGCCTGAATATCTTTCTTGAAATTCTTCCAAATCCTTTAAAATATTATTCATCACATTTTTTATATACCACTCCTTTATGTCTGTTGATTTATCAGTTATTATATTTTTTGTATTAAATGTTTTTACCTCACAATTGATTATTGATGGTAAAATAAATTCTCCATTAAAAATTACATTAAGTTTTAATATAGAAGATATTGAATGATTTTTAAATTTTATTCTTAAATAGTAGAAATGCTTTTTCTAAAAATGTTTTTGGGTCTTTTATTCCAATATTATTTATAATTGCACCTGTTTTTATACGACTTGCAAACGCAGATTCAACATCCACCTAAATTAATGCTTTTTGTTTAGTTTTGCTTAAAAAACCAGTACCAGTTCTTATATTTTCACTTTTCACTTTTCACTTTTTCACGATAAAATTTTAAAAGAGTTAAATTTTATTCTAATTTCTGTAAACTCTCGTTCTTATTAAAATTATTAACTGATTTTATATCCTTTATACTATTTTTTAGTATTACAATTATTTTATTTAAATTTTTAATCCATTTCTTTCCTTCTTTACGTGTTATCATAAGTGCTGTAGCACTTCGAATATTTTTTATTACTGCAGCACTTAAATTAGAAACAGTGTTATAATTACTCATTTTTATTATTATTATTATTTATACACTTTTTCAAAGAATTCTATTAAGAAGTAAACTAAAAACAGCTGGTTATATGTAGTAATTGTGTGTGTGTGTGTGTGTTAGTTTCTGCCTCAGCCTCAGCCGCGGCCGTCACCCCGCCAACGTCTGTATTTACCGTGCAGGGAGATGAGTTGGTAACGGTCAGTAACAAAAAGTATTTATATCTCGAAAGGTCAAAGGTGTCTACTCTCTTATTTCTTATCAGTAGTGAAATTTTAAACGCGCAAATTTGACTAGCCTTTTGGGGGGTGGGTTTGAAGTGAGCTAGTCTCGCGCTTGTTCCACTACTAACATTGATTCCGACATTAAAAAGCTTGTTGTGGATATAAAGTGGAAGAGAAATGCGGAAGATATGTTGAAAATTCTAGATCCTATAGCGATATCATTAACAGAAATCGAAGCGAATACGTGCACCATTGACGACGCTGTGCTAATTTGGAAACGACTAAAAAATCATTTATATGACATCTTGATTTCGGTTCAGTGTAAACTGGTTGTCAAACGGTATAATCAGGTTGTAAAGACAAAACAGCGTGCTTGTTGATCCTCAAATATCACTTGAACACAATACATTAACTCAAATGGCTGAGGATATGGCTTCCCACAATTTAAAGAATGGAGAAAAATTAAATGTGTATGCTTTAGTACGAGCGAAGGACATACTACAATCACAACGTGATAGAAAAACACTAGTACGAGTGGATGAAGTGTACATCCTGCCGACGGTCGAATTTAGTCTAGAAGAATTAATTAATGCATGCAAAAATTAAAGGCAAAGGGAATTAGCTGGAATGATCGATGAGTTGAATGATAAAGATACGCCATTAGATGTAACTGACGTTTTGATGACGATGATCTGTAAACGTACAGATGAAAATTAAAATTGGTATATGTGTAAATAATTAAAAAACATAAGCTATGAAAAGACTTGTGTATGTAATGCTAGACATTCATCAAACAGCTAAAACGATGGGCTGTTTAACGTACACTTCTCTCTCATATATGTAACACCTACGCAATTTTAGTCTATTCAATATATAATATTATATTTTCGAAGATTTTTAATTAGCAATTGAATTTCTTTTAAATCTGGCACTGTTCCATAAAGTAATATTATTTGATTAACAATTATATTAGGATCAAATTCATCATTTAACATATCGTCATTATAATCATTATCCATTCCTAGTATATCATTATTTTTTTCAACTATTATTTTTGGAGTAAAATTACTAATTACTTCATTGTTTCTTCCATTCAACACACTATTTTGTTTTAGTATTAATAGATGTGTTAATTTATGCCGTTTATAATTATCTGACCGTGAAACAATTTTCTTACATTTTCCGCACCGAAAACATTGTATTTTGTTATGTACGATAGCTATGTGTCTGCTAAGCCCGGTTTGCCAGTTAAATATTTTATTACAGCGAAAATATGTAAGATGATGACAGTTAGTAATCAAGTGAATAAAATTATTTTTACTAGCTTTTTATAGGGGTAATTAGAATGCATAAAGGGTAATATGTCAAACAGCTTTGTTTTAAATACTTATGTAAAAATAAGTAGTATAACCATTGGAATATTAATAATTTTAACACTTTTTTCTCATACATGTAACTGTACAGTATTTACCGCCATTTCGCAACATGCATCCCCTACCACCAACTACCCCTACCATTATTTTCACCACCCTCTACAAAGTAAGGTTTTCAGTTTTAGTTTTTAAGAATGTAGAGACTCTGTCATCAACTGTCGTACAGTAACCATCACTGATTCATATCCATAAACTGTAACATCTGTGTGAATGTAAATAAAGTGGTTAAGCATACAGAGAACATAATTATTTCCGTGTGATCACACACGGTGGTCCTTCGAAGTCCTCATCATAATTCTGGTCCATTCGAGCCGGATAACAATCAAAGACGATCAACAATCGTCACCAGCAACAATCAGCAGCATCAGCAACAATCAACAATCAACATTCATCATTAACAACAACACCGCATTAAGGTAGGCTCAAACGTTGTTGTGTATTGTGTACATTCGTTATCTCGTGAGCAATTCGGAAGCGCTACATACTCATACACGTTAAAATGTCTGCCGAAGAGATCAAATCTTTAAAAGATGAACGCGGATTACCCAAAAAAGCACTAACACGTATCAAAACCGCGGTAGATAAATTTCAAATACATACCGACAACATTAATCAATTAAAAGCTTGATTACCTACTTTAAAATCAACATTTACCGAGTTCGATCGTATTCAAAATCAGTTAGAATTAATCGACACCGAAAACAAAAAGCAACACACAAAAGAACGCGAAGAGTTCGAGAACAAATATTATGATATTGAGTCACAAATTTTAACATTTATAGATGAACATAATGCGAACCTTTGTACTAGCAGACCATCGAGTAGTCAAGCAAATGATACGCAAACAATAAGCAATGTTCGTTTACCACAACTAAATTTACCGGTATTTGAAGGCAATTATACGACTTGGATTTCATTTCATGATACTTTTAATGCACTCATACACGGAAGCACGCTATACAGTAATATTGAAAAATTTCATTATTTGCGTTCCTGCTTGAAAGGCGATGCGTATAAAGCCATTGAATCAGTAACCGTATCAAACACAAATTATCAAGTAGCACTCTCAATAAACGTTATAAAAACACGTTTTTGCAATTTTAAATTCACCGTCAATTCAGAAAGAATCATATTTGGCAATGAGACAGTTAGTGGACGACATTACTATCAATGTTGCTGGATTAAAAGTATTAAATCAGCCAGTAGAGCAATGGGATGCGCTTCTCGTACCCATTATTGTTTTAAAGTTAGATTTTTTTAACTAGAAAAGATTAGGAAAGTACACTTACGTCAGATGTACCATCAGTAAATAACATTATTACATTCATAGAAAAACGATGCTTAATCTTAGAGTCATTGAATACTTCAAACAAACAGCATAATTCCAATCAAATTAAGATAAATGCGCCAGCTTCAAGTAAATTCAAAAACAATTATCAAACTAATAAACCTAAGCACACTAATTGTCTCGTGACAAATAATATCCAATGCCCGCTATGTCAAAATAATCACTTTTTATTCATATGTCAACAATTTTTAGAGTTATCAATCAATGATAGAATAAAAAAGGTAGATGAATTGAAAATCTGTTCCAATTGTTTTCGTAGCAATCATATATTAGCAAATTGTAAATCAGGCGCATGTAGGATATGTAACATAAAACATAACACATTACTACATGTAGCTGAATCAGCATTAGCAGCTACACACAGTCCAGTTATCGCTCATACTCAACATAATTATAATATGCATAGTCAAGTACTCTTATGTACAGCGCAAGTATTAGTAAAAAATAATGCAGGCAATTATATTAGGTGCAGGGCATTATTAGATGTAGGAGCGCAATCATATTTTATCACCAAGAATGCAAGTGATAGTTTAAATCTACCTCTTCTTGATGTAAACATTCCAATAAATGGCGTAAATGAAGCGACTAGTATTGCTGAACATATGGTTAATATTGAGTTCAAATATATTCATGCTAACAACAAACATAAAATTAAATGTTTAGTTTTACCAACAATTACAAGCGATTTACCATCAGTGCCATTTACAACAAAGCAAATGCACATCCCAACAAATTTACCGTTAGCAGACCCAACTTTCAACGAAAGTAATAAAATCGACATCCTTTTGAGTGCCGGGATTTTCTGGTCGTTGCTGCGAGCAGGTCAAATTCCACAAACACAAAAAAACCCTCATTTGCAAGAGACCTCCCTTGGTTGGGTTATTGGGGGCAATATAGTTTCAAACTCTCACAACATAAACACATCTTGCCACTTAAGTACACTAGAACACCAGATGTCAAAATTCTGGGAAATTTAAGAGTGCCCGAGACAAGAAACAGACAAATACTCAACAGAAGAATTAGACTGTCTGGAACACTTTAAACAAACTCATAAACGAAATGACGACGGTCGTTTCATTGTTCGATTACCCTTCAAAAACACAATTTCCAAGTTAGGAGAGTCAAAACACATAGCAATCAACCGTTTACATTATTTAGAGAGAAAACTTAATCGGGAGCCGAAATTAAAATCTAATTACGATACATTTATGTCTGAGTATGAAACCTTAAATCACATGCAGTTAGTTCAAGTTGACGATTCAAACGTAACCAATCATTATTACTTGCCGCATCACGCCGTAACAAAAGAATTAAGCACAACAACAAAACTGCGCGTTGTATTCGATGCATCCGCTAAAAGTGCAACGGGTTTTAGTCTCAATGATACACTTATGATCGGTCCTAAATTGCAAGATGACCTTTTCACGATTCTTATTAGATTTCGCACATATCAATATGTTCTATCCGCTGACATAAACAAAATGTATCGACAAATTCTAGTAGCTGAACAAGATAGGGCGTATCAAAGAATTGTTTGGAGGTACAATCAATCTGATCAAATTTCCACTTATCAATTAAACACGGTAACTTATGGCACAGCATGTGCGCCATTCATAGCAGTTCAATTTTTGCAACAATTAGCTGCAGACGAGAAACAAAACTTCCCAGTTGCCTCAAAAATTCTTTTTAATGACTTTTATGTGGATGATTTATTGACGGGTACTAACGAATTTAACGATGCGTTGAAATTACAACATGAACTGCAATCTTTATTAAATCGCGGAGGATTCACTCTTAGGAAATGGACATCCAACGAACCGACTCTTTTACCATCAATTAATGAAGACATAGACACATCACATATGATCAATTGAACTACACAGTTAATGAAATTATCAAATCAAATAATATATACACTAAACGATCGATTTTGTCACAAATATCGAAACTCTTCGATCCATTAGGATTGTTGTGTCCCATCATTATTAAAGCGAAATTAATTATTCAAAACTTGTGGCAAATCAAACAAAACTGGATCCATTACCGGAAATCTATAATGATGCATGGGTAGAAATCATAAATCAAATCAGCAACATCCGTAACATACAAATTCCGCGAAGGCGTACGGTGCATGCATCTATCTCCGGTCGATCGGTACTTGCGGTCAAATATCGTCGCATTTAATTTGTGCGAAATCACGCGTTGCTCCGTTAAAAGTACAAACTATTCCGCGATTAGAACTATGCGGCGCGTTACTACTGTCCAAGTTAATGAACGTAACCGCTGAATCGTTAAAAATTGATATTAATAACATCATTTATTGGACAGATTCCACAATTGTGTTGGCATGGTTAGCTACGTCACCAAATACACTAAAAACATTCGTTGCAACCAGAGTAGCGAAAATTCAATCCCTCACTGATATAGGTAGCTGGAAGCATGTAAAAACAACAGACAACCCAGCTGACTTAATAACTCGTGGGAGCTCACCGAACGATTTAATTAGTAATACAATTTGGTTTCACGGACCATTGTGGTTACGAACCAATCAATGTCATTGGCTCACAGTTAGTAAGGAAGTTGTTGTTGAAAAAATTCCAGAACTGCGCACACACGTCCATACAGCAGTTATATCTGAAAATAACTGGTTGTACAATTATTCAAAGTTTGTTAGATTACAACGAGCTACTGCATATTTGTTGCGATTCATAGAATATCTTCGAAATAAACATAATTGCGTAAAAGGTGAATTATCGACACATGAGATACAAAAGGCAACCACATGTATTCTTAAGTTAGTGCAAAAATCAGCCTTTGCATCTGAGCTTAAACAATTACAATTAAAACGGGACATAAACAATAAAAGTAGATTGAAAACACTAAATCCATTTCTCGATGCTGATGGATTAATGAGAGTAGGAGGTAGATTACGTCATGCCGTCATTGCATACGATCAAAAATACCCCATAGTTTTGCCCAAATATCATGTAACTAATCTAATTTAATCATAAAACATACACATGAGGCCCGATTGCATGCTGGACATTTAGGCACTTTGGCGGCAATTCGTGAAAATTATTGGCCGATAGAAGGACGCAGTCAAGTACGCAAAATCTTACGTAAATGTATAGCATGTTTTCGGGTAAAACCGCAGGTGGTGAACCCACCAATGGGTGATCTACCTGCTTCGAGATGCGAATATAGTTATCCATTCATGAATTGTGGCGTTGATTATGCTGGACCAATCACTATCAAGGAAGGTCGCGGGCGTGGTAAAAGAAAATTGAAATCATATATCTGCGTTTTCATTTGCTTCGCAACAAAGGCAATGCATTTGGAGTTAGTTAGTGATTTAACATCAGATTGTTTTTTAAATGCATTAAAGCGATTTATTTCTCGACGCGGTTTAATCAAACACATACATTCGGATAATGCTACAAACTTTGTAGGTGCTAACAAAGAATTAAATTCATTATCAGAATTGTTTAACTATCAACAATTTAAAGAGAAAATCATAAACAAATTAGCGACAGACAAGATAACGTGGCATTTTATACCTGCGCGCTCACCTCATTTTGGAGGGCTTTGGGAAGCGGGCGTTAAACAGGTAAAAAATCATTTGAAACGAGTTGTAGGCAACGCATTGCTCACGTTTGAGCAATTGTACACATTATTAACATGTATTGAGTCCTGTCTGAATTCGCGGCCGCTGCTGCCATTATCAGACGATCCGAATGACTTCACTGCATTGACACCAGGCCACTTTTTAATTGGCCGACTATTGAAGACCATGCCTGAACCTAATTTGTTGCACCTTCAACAAAACCATTTATTGCGCTGGCAATATGTTGAACAGCTTCATCAACATTTTTGGAAGCGTTGGATGTGCGAATACTTATCGCAAATGCAGTCTCGCCCAAGGAGGAAGCAGACGGCAACGGCACTCATTCAACCAGGGGCCCTTGTCGTCCTCAAGGAGGCAACCACCTCCCCCCTCAACTGGAAGTACGGGCGCATCATAGAGATGCATCCAGGTGCTGACGGCATCGTGCGTGTCGTCACCGTACGTACTGAGCACGTCATCTTCAAACGAGCAGTGCGAAACATATGTGAAGTGCCAGTGGAGGTGTCAAATGTAAATGAATAATAACAATAACCCACGAAAATGACTAACCATATTAGTATCAAGTCTTATTTTAATTAGTGTTAAATGTATATGTAGTTGTGTTACTTATTATTAACCATATTATTATTAAGTTTTATTTTAATTTGTAAAAGGTATATGTAGTTGTGTTACTTATTAATCATCATATTATTATCAAGTTCTAATTTAAGTAGTTAAATGTACATGTATTTGTGTCACTTGGTCATTATTAATATTATCAGCATAATTTAGTCTAAGTTGAACCGGAGCTTCAACGCTGGCCGGGATGTTCAGTATTTACCGCCATTTCGCAACATGCATCCCCTACCACCAACTACCCCTACCATTATTTTCACCACCCTCTACAAAGTAAGGTTTTCAGTTTTAGTTTTTAAGAATGCAGAGACTCTGTCATCAACTGTCGTACAGTAACCATCACTGATTCATATCCATAAACTGTAACATCTGTGTGAATGTAAATAAAGTGGTTAAGCATACAGAGAACATAATTATTTCCGTGTGATCACACAAGGTGGTCCTTCGAAGTCCTCATCATGTAACACTAACACAATTTTTAAGCTGTTCAATTTAACAAACAAATTTAATAGTCTGAGTAAAAACAAACAAACCTGTCTACATCCAACAAAGAAATCAAATAAACCATCAAATATATCAATAAAAATTCAGAAATTAATGTAATAAAATTCTCTTCACACGCTGTCAAATAATAGATAAATAATTGCCGTGTTAATTAAAATAAATAATGTTTCTTAATCGTCTGAATTGAAGCAACGTTTTAAATAGCATTGCAACATGTTACTGGAAATAATAACCCCTGTATCAACACGTAAGTTTGTATTTTGATAATGAATTATTAATCTTCTTACTTTTCAACTTTTATAGATACTCATACAAAAATAGTAACAAAACTTATGGATTGTATGAACAATGACATCCCATTAGATAAATACGAGTTAATTTTTTGAAATGAGCGCGATGTGCATTTATTTTTTATTTACTTTTCAAA
The DNA here is from genome assembly GCA_911728475.2 of Pterostichus madidus. Classification (NCBI taxonomy): domain Eukaryota; kingdom Metazoa; phylum Arthropoda; class Insecta; order Coleoptera; family Carabidae; genus Pterostichus; species Pterostichus madidus. Next base: position 17,770,928 of record OU452315.1, read on the forward strand.
TACAAATAATTGTGGAAACACTTTGTCCACGTTTTGTAAATATAGCATTCTTTATTAAACTAACATGCTATTAAAATATGTTTATAGCGATGTCGAAAAATTATATTCGACAGTCGACCAGATCGTAGAAGTCGCTAAATTTTTAGAGGGTTTGTGAATAATGCATTATTAAGAATAGAAATATCGATTATTCGAGAACAAGTTTGTCATGTGTTATACATTAACGCCGGTATGTTTTACAGTTATTATACATTTATATAAATAATATTGATTTTTTTGTATTTTTTATAGAATAAACAGTGATTTTTTGCTATTGGAGTGAATTACATCAAAGGGGTAATTTAAAAATAAAAATATTGTAATTTATTTATGTAATTAAATAAATTGCGCGGTGGCAGTTCCTACTATTAATTTTATGCAGACACTATTACATGAAATTATTTTAGTAAATTTTTATGCTGTTTTTTAAAAATTAAAAATATTGTATAAATACTGTTTTTATTTAAAATAATTATACGTTCAATTTATACCAGATGTAGCATGAAAAGTGAAACATAAGCGTCTAACATGGTAAATCTTTTTTTTTATTCGCATTACTTCCCTAATTATTTTAAGTAAAAATGTTTTAAATAAATATTGTAAAGCATAAAATTCTGCATACGAATCAATAAACAATATTAATATTCAAAACCAAAAATTAAATTAAAAATTAAATGAAATTATTACACATACGCGCACAGAGATGAGGCTTTGTCGGGAATAAACTTTATGTCGGCCAGCGATGCATTAGTTGCCGGGAGAAAAATTCGAACATAAACGGACTTAGTACATTCAAGTCTGATTGCGACTCCGTCAGCGCGCGCGTAAATGATAGTAATATCCTCTGTGCGAGATAAGTAATGCAAACTAATTATTCACACTTCAAACTACAAAACTAATACCAGCATAGAAATAAACGCTTTGATAATAATATATGTAAAATAAATAAATAAATATATCATCACGCCTTCTACCCATTACTGGGTGTGGCACTCTGCTGAGGCAGATCTCGGTAAGTGATATATTTTGCGCGTGAAGTGCGATTAATATATAATATATGTGTGACTTATTTATCTTTTTTTGGCAGAATGCTTGTGCTTCGGAAAGAATTAAAAATTACACTGGAGGATAGGTGCCATACTTTTATTATTGTTACAGAATAATCGTGTGCATGTGGTGCGCGATCGCAAGTGCGGCGATTGAAGTGTCAGTGCAAGTGGTGGCGGGTGTCTATTGAAAAAAAGTACAGGACGCCATCACGTATGAAGCCGCCATCCCGCTGACGTACAAGTCGAAATGGGTGGAGAGATATGCAGACGAAGGCAGAGGCGACCAAGGCACGAGATCAGTGGGAAGCTGCGATAACGAAACCAGCGGTTGTGATATGTCCAGGCCGATTACGGACATATCTGATATATTTTAGGATCTTTTTACTAAGATGAAAACATTTTTAGATCCTGTATATTTTATCAAGTTAGAGAAGATACTAGCACAACAGTTAGAAATGATTCTAAATGAAGTGGAGCGACACTCAGCAGTAGCCGAGACAACGCCAGCTGCAGCAAGATACCGATTTAAAAGAGTATTAAGTTTTATCGGCGACGCATTCAATTGGTGCTGTGAAGTGAAGACAGAAACGGAGACGAAATAATTTGTGATGAACAAAAAAGAAATTACGAAGAAAGTCGAGGAATTGTTAACCGGATTACATGAAGAATATAAACATCTATCATTAATTACTGGTAATTTTGAGAAATATGAGAAACAAATAACATAGTCGTTCACCGAATTGCATAAGAGGATGCAAATATTTAAAGATGAAGAAAAAGATTTACGATAAGACGCTAATAATGTTCGACTCTCACTAAAAGCGTTATATATGAATAATTATGAGTCTTTAAAACGCTCCATTCACATGTTGCGATTAATAAGACAAAATGAAATATTAAGTGCGTGCAAGGACAGGAATATTCCCATGGCATTACTCACACTAGGAGTGTAAGCAGCAGATCTCGATAAATTGGAGAAGAGATTAGAAGAAAATGGTTTACAACTTGTCATACCTATACAGAACAGCTATGAAAATGCTATAAATTACCGATTGTGGATTGTAGAATCAGACCAGAATTTGAAAGTGCCAGTGACACAGATTGGCAAAAGATGGAAATTAGTAGAATTACTTCGGATGGAACAACGACACGTGAGTGAGCGGAAAACACATGCGACCTATTTCCGGAGCGGGACTACATCAATGTTAGCCTTAATATGACCGTTTGGGTTATCTGCTACTTATATTCAAATATATTATAAGTATATATATATATATATATATATATATATATATATATATATATTTCATATGAATAACCTATTTATTCATATTAATTTTGTTTTTTTTATTTTTTTTGTTTAGAAAAAATTAGTACAAACTTAGAATATTTTAATAAAATTGGATCCATTGATGTAATTCCAACCAAAAAACTTAATGAATTAGAAGAGGGTTACAAATATATAATTGAAGATGCGAAATTACACCATTCACAATATGGACCACGAGTAGTTGTGACAACGGAAGAATTCAAATGTTTTTTCCTTGCACGTTTTGGAAAGTGTACTGAAAGTGAACTATCTACATTAAAAGGAGCTTTTTTCTCAACTAAAACTTCTGATGGATTTTTAAGTATTCCATTTTTTTAACATTGAGTAAGTAAAAAATAAATAATTAAAGTGGTCTGGTATTTAAATATTATATTCATTATTTATAATGAATTTATGCTGTAATGAAGATATTAGTTTTATAGAAAATTTAAATCACGACGGAATTATAATTATCCGGAAGAAGATGAAATACTAGTTATAGATTGAACAAGTGTACTGAAATTTAAAATAAAGAAATATATATATATATATATATATATATATATATATATATATATATATATATATATATATATATATATATATATATATATGAATATAGTCGACGACTATTGCAAGTCATAAACGTGCTACCACCTACATAGTCTACATTAAAATCTCCGCAAATCAATCCGTTGGCACCAGATACACACCCAGTGTATAATAATTTATCGGATTGCTTAAATCATAACTGGACATTCCATGTTTCGTATCTCAACCTATCAGCCATCAGTGAAACATGGACTGCGAAAACTTTTGCGCCATTAGAATGGCACTCAGATGAGTATTCGCACGAGAAATATATGCTTATCTATATTGGAACTTCATCACAATACTTTTCATTAAATTATTTTATGACAACAGACTAGCCATATGCACTTGCAATCACTGCATGTTCCCAAGAATTCTCGTCAAATTCAATAACTGCCCCGTTATTTATAATTTTCGTAATTACGGTGGTCCTAGTTTGTATGCTAGCTCGCTGGCGCTAGCTTATTTCGTCTTCGTCAAAATCATAAGTGGTCGCTGCCCGATCTGCCATATACCAAGATTTGGAGGATGTCAATGTAGGCACCTTGACCCTGCCAAGTGGACAGAAAATAGCCGTGATGCTTTTACTGTAGTGTGCGACGCTCATGGACCGACGTCATAACATGTATAATTACATCAATTGATCAGAATTCATTTATTATTTATGCAAACATGGTGTCAGATGTACATTGTAACTCCTCAAAAAAAGTAACTTTTGAACAAGATTATGGTGCTCTATGGGTACAAATACCTTGTTAATGTTCGATAACCATTGATAAGAAAGTCAAAATAAAGCCATCATTCCCGTGTATACTCTCAAATTTGTCATTTGCTTATAAACAAATAATTCCAGCTGCTTGGGTAGCATCTAAAACGTTAAGTTTACTGCCATACGATAACGGAAAGTATCCTATTTATGACGTGTTAGAAGAATCTTTAGATAGAAATGCTATGGTAGAATTACGTGATAACGAAATCATGCAAAGTAGAATGAAAAACTTTAATAAAATCTGTACAACTCATGACGTTGGAAGCAAAATAATTAAACATATAAGTACTTTAAAAGAACTGTCAAAAATAGAAGCATCTTAACATATTTCCTGGTACAATTATACTAAAAATTAAAATTACCTATTCCTGTACAAATCAACTTGGAAAAACGTTTTTACAGCTTTAGTAATACATTTCTCCGATATGGCTAGGAATCTATGCACTTGAGATTTAATATCCGTAAAAATACAGATATTTGTCATCACTTGGTATTTCTCAACCACTTTGTTTATAAATTACATGTAAATTAATATTTATGACTGTATGGTTAAAGTAGTCACAGGTAAAAATAGCCACGTGTATAACTTTGAATGCCTTTCACAATTTTCCAAAACCTCAGGGGTCCAAAATCCCTTCAGGAAGGTTTACCTCAAGAGTAGAGATAGTTGAATATAAAAACTCTAGCTTTTGAGGAGAGAGGAGAAATATAGTGAGTGTTCTTCTACATCCTTGCTGTATTGCTTTTTACACGAGCAATACAGCAAGGACATGGTGCGTATCGACCTATCGAATATGTATATATGTATGTATATATCTTTCGGGATTTGAACCTGTAGTTATGTCCCTAGGGTGACTATCGGAACTCACATTACTAATTTTTTACGTTACTTTTGCCACTTTTACTTTACTGTAATGTATGTTACCAGCCAACCCGCGCAAGCCCTTGTTACATCCCCTAGCCGGTGCTCGATAGCTTGGGGGATCCAAGTTAATATGTCCCAACTTGGAATGGATACGGAAGTGGATACCGATCACGGCCAGACGAGAAAAATCTCGACCTGACCCGGATTCGAACCCACGACCTCTATTTCCAGAGGCTAGCACTCTACCACTGTGCTTCCCAGCAAAATACACCTATTTAGGGAGGAAGGGGAAAAGTACGATTGACCTAATATGGGCTGATCCATACACGCTAAAATTTATAGAAGATTTCAAAATTATCGAGGACATACTAATTTCAGACCACCTAATCTGTTCTTTAACAAACCCAGTATATATTAGCAAAGAAACAGATAAAATAAATCTTATTATAAAGAAAACTAAATGGGACAACACAAAGGCAGACCTTTAGAAACAAAAAATGAATGCTGCTGCACTGGACAATCCCAACATGAACATAGCCGAAAACTACGAGCAACTAAAGTCAACAATAGAAAAAGTCTCTATTGAAATAGGTATAACAAAAGAAACTAAAATTTATAATAGCATTGTTAACAAGTCGAAACATAAAAAGTGGTTCACTCAAAACTGTAACCAGCTAAAAAAAGAAACAAATGCCCGATTAAACGATTGTAAGAAACTCGGCTTTACAGAAAAAAGTCTTGAAACATACACACAAGCGAAGAAAAGGTATAAACTCTGTATAAAAGAAGAAAAAAATAAGAAAAAAATTTAAATCAAAGACAAATTAAAGAATATAACTGACCAGAAGCAATTCTGGACAACATTCAGAAGCCTACAAACCTCAACACAGGTCTCCAACCCAAGAAGTATAATACTTTGGACAGATTTCTACCACTCTTGGTACCAAGAGAAAATAATAAATGAACAAACTTTTTTCGACGCCTACCACCCCTTTTTAGACGGTGAGATTACCCATATTGAAATGAACCTCGCGTTAAAGAAACTAAAATCTAATAAATCTGCAGGTACAGATAATATAGTCTACGAGCAACTGTTCCTTAGCGAGGAAAACTAACCCCAAGAACTTAAAACAATAAAACTATCTCTCTTACATAAAAAGGGAAATCGGCGGACTGCAATAATTACAGAGGAATTGCCTTACTCAACACAGTAACTAAATTCTTTACATATATACTGAACAGTAGAATGCAAACCTGGGTGGAAAGTAAGAATATACTCCCAGAAGCACAAACGGGCTTCAGGAAGAATAGACCGTGCTCTGACAACATCTTTGTCCTCAACAGCATAATTCAGTTATCGTTTTTAACTGGGAAGAAAGGACTTTATGGTATTTTCATAGATTTACAAAAAGCCTTTGACTCGGTACAACATAATATTCTCTGGAACAAAATTTATTATCAAGGCATCAGTGGGAAAATTACGAGATTACTAAAGAACATTTACGAAGGAACATATCTAAGAATCAGCATAAATAACAAAACATCAGAAGAGATACAGATCAACGAAGGAGTATTGCAAGGTGACTGCACCAGCCCCCTTCTATTTGCCCGCTATATTGCCGATATAGAATTTTTTTCAAAGATAAACACTTAGAGGGCCATTTCATAAACAACAAGACCGACATCTTAACACTGCAATACGCGGATGATATTGTCCTTTTCGAAAACTCGCCGCCGGAGATACAAAGAAAGCTAGATGCGCTCACTGATTACTGTAATGCAAACCGACTCTCAATACATGGCGATAAAACTAAAGTGGTCCACTTCCACATTGGCAGGACACCAAAGAGACATATAAGGCACTTTTGTCAAAATATAGAAATTACCTACACAAACAAATATATATATCTCGGAACGACATTTAGGTCAACAGGAAACTTTAACGACAATACTAAAGAAAAAATAAGTAAAGCATCCCGAGTCACTGGCGCCATAAAATAAACATTTACAAAAACCCAAATGTTCTGCTGGGACACTGCCATAAAATTATACAATTCCATACTTATTCCAACGTTACTATATGGAGCGGAATCCTGGGGTATGAAACAACATTATAACATAGAAAAGAGATCCCTACAATTCCTCAAGGCACTATTAAATTGGCAAAAAACAACGCCAGGATATATCGTGAGAAGAGAAACAGGCTTCGATAAATTAGAATTCACCATAGTGAAACAAGGACTCAATTTCTGGCATAAAATTTTACTCATGCCAGAAGATAGATATGCTAAAATATGCTATAATAAGCTTGTAGAACTAAACGGCAAAAAATTAACGAACTTTAAATGCAAACAAAATACAACTGTATATGGAACAACCATAGTTGCATTGAAATTAAATTACAAATTGACAATATAATAAAAGCCTGCGGTGAAATATTATACGAGGAAGACACTAAAAGAATCATCCAGTTCTCATACAATACATCCTACAAATTCATTTTAACAAGCTTTAACTACCTGTCGATTTAAATCCCTTTTCCCTTTCTGAAACTCTACGGTATACTTAGAACCGCTGATCCAAATCGATTCCACTACTATCAGGATGGTTTTACCGACAAGCTTTATGGGGAAGAAAACTGCAGCATCTGTAACCTCCAAGAAGCAAATAACCTAGAACACTTCCTATTTTATTGTCCAAAATACAACCCAATCCGAGACGCATACATTACCAAACACTTACCGCCAAATGTTTCAGAAAATCTCGCTCAAAGAATACTCTCTGATGCAACTATCTCACCAATGATAGACATCGCCTAATTCTTCCAGAATACCACGAAGCTGAGAGCCTTTGCCCTAAATGTCTAACACTGTAACTTATAATTACACAAATAACGCATACACTCTATGTTCACATGAAAATGTTTCCAATCTATTTGTATAGAATATTTTTTTTTCTTAAAACAAATAAATATATTATTATTTCGGTTTACTTCAAATTTTAAATTATTATCGGTTTTTAAAAGTTTTCTCACTACTTGTTCATACTTATATTCTAGTTCTTCTATTTTTTATTATTACTTAGATTTATTTTATTTTTCAATTCAACAATATTTGGAATTAATCTGTTTATTTCATTTATTGTCGCATAAGTATTTTCTTTTATTTTATTAATTTCACGGTTAAAATGCCGTGATATTTCTTCTTCATTTGCTGTATTATCACTTATAGTAACATTAATTATTTTTCTTAATTCTTTAATATCATTCGCTATATTTTCTTCCATTTTTTTGAATTTTACACTATTATCTATTTTTACTTGTTCTGCTATTTGACTATTCATTTTATTTTAAAGTTTATTAATTTCGTTGTTTATAACTTGTTAAACTTTTATTTATTAAATCACATTGTGTACTAGTTTGTTGAAATAAATTTTGTTCAATATTTTCAATTTTATTTGCTATGACATTATTTATTGATAAATCTATCATTATTTTCTTCAGGACCAGCAATATTTACTAAACGTTTTGAGTTAAAATCTAAATTATTATCTCTATTAACGCTAAAACCCACAGAAGAATAAATATGCGCTTGCGCACAAGCAGCTGTTGCACCACCACTATCTATATAATGTCCAAACTTGTTGACGCTCATTTTAAAAGTGATAATTTTTCAGGTAATAACAGTTTTATTTAATAAAAAATATTTTTCTATAAATTCTTATAAATAAACAGGTTTCATAAATTAATGTACAACAGACGCCAATGGAACAACATTTCTCCAATCTTCATCAAGTACATATTTTTCCCTTACTATAAAACTTTTTAACATAGTTGAACCTTTAAAATCATAAACTTTTATAATATGATATTCAAAATAATTAGACTCTTCTTTATTTATTGTATACACCACATTTTTATTTAACAATATTTTTATGTTATCGAAATTCCTACAATCTACATTTATATTTTTAGAACTATCGTATTCATTTAAATTAATTAATTGATGAAATGGAGATACTGATTGAGCCATTTTATACAATGGAGCCAGAGTCAGCAATGGTTCCATTAAAAGTGAACGCTTTAAATAATTATTCACAACTAATCAGAAATTTTTCATGTAGCCTCATTTAAATGCTCATTACTATACTAGCACCATCTATATCTATTTAAAAAAATTAACAGGTAAAGCGTCCGCTTAAAATTATTATTCTATTGCATTATACTTATATATTCTTGCAGCTCCTGCATTGTTTCAAGTTTATTTCAAAAATTTCCGTTCAAAACTGCGACATCCTGCACAACTGCATTCGTTCAGGATTATTACAATTTCCGCGAGGATAAAATTTAAAAGAGAGGGAATGTGTTTTTTCATATATATAAAATCTACCCAACACTAGCAGCCATTACAAAGTAAAAAATATATACTATAAGCAATAAATAACTGTTTTTTTGAAAGTGATTTCATAAACATCAGGTTAGTACATTTTTATTTTTAATGCTTTGTAAATATTTCTTTTAATTATTATTAATTTTTAGAAAATAAACATGAAACTCATAACAAATATAAATCATATATTTTACTAAATGGCGGTATACAAAGAAGTTGTGCATGTATATGGCTACCAAAAGTCAGGTTTTATTTTCACGATTTAAATAAAATCTATCAATTTAATAATTTTTATGAAAATAATTCTATAATAACTAAACTATATGATAAATATAATTACATACTTGACACCGAAAATACATATTCTGATTCTATAGCAATAAATATAATTAATAAAAATGCTGACATTAATATGTTATTTAACTTAATGAAAACAATGTATCCTTGGAATCCAAATAATAATGTTATTTTCTGTAAAGAAAAATATTTTGGTCGCTTTCTTCCTGTGTCTGAAGGACCTAACCTAAAAATTTAAACAGCTGAAATTGATAATATCTATAATACTAGCATTATTTGTTAATAAAATTTATGTATATATAATAAAATAATAAATATTCTATAATATTTAAAATGTTTATTTTTTTTTTATTTTTAACTTCTTTCCAATAAAATATGAAACATGTCCAATAGACCCAAGCCATGTTATTACCAGCAAAAAATATCAGTTTCATATTTTGCGCTGTTTAAGACAGCATCCTGAATTAAAAATGTGTAACATCAAACACATTTTTAATAGAAAAAATGAGGAACAACACTATCGAGAATGTAGTGAGGCAATTCATTACAGATGGCAAAATGGCATCCACATTTCTAACAAAAAAATGAACACTATCAAGAATATAGTGAGGCTATTCAGCATAGACAACAAAATAGTAAAAACGAAAAGGTAATTGTTAACTACATTTAATAAATTATTTTTAATATTTATTTTATTTTCAAGAATAGTGCCATTTTGCATAAAACCTCTGTGTGAAGGCCTGCCCAAAAAATGTCCAGGATGTGGCGGACAGTTCTCTTGTACATACATACCGCCAACTACTATGAACAATGATACAATTACCTGATACCAAAATTCATGCCTCTACTGGACTAGCGCAGGAAAATTACATAAATTTCATGAAAAATTGTAATATACTCGTATATAGTATTTTAAACAATAAATATATTATTGAAATATTTTTTTTTTATTTTTATTTCTGCAAAACATAATTTCCCTTAAAGAACCATAACCTTAACGTTCACCTTCAAACCATCTAACAGTATATTTCAAAACTAAAAAACAAATATGGGTTATACCAGCACCTGAATTTTGTTCCACTAGTTTTCCTATATATATATATATATATATATATATATATATATATATATATATATATATATATATATATATATATATATATATTTTGTTCCACTAGTTTTCCTATATATATATATATATATATATATATATATATATATATATATATATATATATATATATATATATATATATATATATATATATATATATATATCAATGGGGTTCCAGTTCATGGTCTTAATTTGGTACCACTGGTTTCCCTAGATATCAATGGAGTTTCCAGTTCATGATCTTAATTTGGTACCACTAATATCCCTATGCATATATTTTGTTATCAAATAAATTAGAATAAATTTTAGGAGGGAAAAATTTGAAAAATTAGCCATCTAGCAAAAATTTTTCAAATTAAAACACACTAGCCATCTAGCGGTAACTTTCAAAACTTAATTTTTAAACTAGACCAACTCTTAACGGCAATGACGTCCATCACGGGGTTCGAAATAATCTTGAAAATTTTACCCATGTAGTTCGTGATGACGTCAGAGAATGCTGTGGACATCGACACCGTCGTGAAGATAGCCTTAAACTAGGATACCTGAAGGCAAGTTACCATGAAGTGGTCTAGGACCGGCACTGTTATCCTACTCGAGACCAAGCATCCTCTCAAATTAGTGGTACAATCTGCACTCACAGAATGTCGCTGTGTATTTTAAAATACGTCATGTGAATTAGTTTCAGACCATTTAGCTGCACATGGCACATTGGTGAACTACTACATGGTTACATTCGTTTTTGAAGTTGTTTTGTGCTGTCAATGTATTTAGTTTTTGGTAAAATATAGATCCAAAAGAGGAAGAGAAGTTACTGCGATGGTACAATAAGCTGGAATATGAAGGTAATAAATTTTGAGGTTAGTAGCATAATAAACAGGAATACATATTTTTATGTAGAAGAAAACAGTCAGAATGGTAACGAAGAGCAGGAGGATGAGGCCCATGAGTTTGGAGTGAATAGTGGACACGCAAGTCGAAACTCTCCTCAAAACCTGAACTTAGAAAGTAACAAAGTGGAGCCATTTTCTTCCTCTGAATCAGAATACGTGCCTAGTTCTAAATCAGAATCCGAAGTTGCCGACAACGATTCCCATTCAGCAGAGGCAGATGCGACGTCAATCACAAACACCGACGATAATTTCATGGAATGATGTGGATGCACCATCTTTGAATCAGTTTGTTTTCACTGGTGTAGACCGGATAAATGTTTCTTGTAATCTAAGACCAGTGAATATGTTCCGACTCTTTGTGGATTCAGATATTTTGGATTTGATTGTATTGGAAAGAAATAAAAATGCTAGGAAATACAAATAAAATTGGATTGATGTGTCTGCCAAAGAAATGGATTTTTTTTGTTAATATGCTGTATATGGGACTAGCCAAACTCCCAAAAATATCAGATTACTGGTCGCATAAATTTCTATATCGTCACTGTTTTGTTCAACATGTTATGTCGTGAAATAGATTTCAGGTCATATTATAATTTCTCCGTTTTGCTGATAATGATGCAGCAAATAAAGAGGATCGCCTGTTTAAAATTAGACGTCTTGCAGACGCGTTGACCAAGAAATTCGAAGAACTAAAAATCCCCTCGGAGGTAGTATCCATAGATGAATCTATGGTACCATTCAGGGGTCGGTTACTATTTCGCCAATATATTCCCCGAAAGGCGTCGAAATACGGGGTGAAAATACTAAGATTATTCGACGATAGTGGCTACACTTACGAGACCGAAATTTATGAAGAGAAGAGTGATACGGTGAGTGCAGGACGAAGTAGCAATACAGTAGAATCTCACTTACGTGAACATGCGCTACTATGAACATCTCATTAATGTGAACGCTAAATATTTTCAATTGTAATCCAATAATGTGAACAGCGCATAATTCGATAATGTGAACAATTATTTCTAGCCAATTTCTCTTCAATTCTAGGGGTTTCCCCGAATTTTATGGCTAACGTAGAATTCCCAGTTTTGATTGAGATTTATCAGCGGTGGTGTATGCAAGTAGTGAAAATGGCCAAAATTAAATCAAAGTGTTTACTATCCCTACATGAAAAAGCAAAATTGCTTGAAGATTATGAAAAAGGTTTGAGTGTTACAGCCTTATCAAGAAAATACGGTATAGCAAAGTCAACAGTATGCTCTATTAAAAACAAAAAGAAACATATCATTAATGCTGTGGCACATTCTTCAACTCGAAACCAAAAACGTACCTTAAGAAAAGCGGAATTTCCTAAAATGGAAAGAGCTCTATACCGATGGTTCCTTAAGCAACGCAAAAAAAAATGTGCCAGTAACTGCAGAAATTCTTAAACAAAAGCCATTATTCTTTCATGAAAAAATAAATCAAGGTGTGGGTAATTTTAATGCAAGTTACAGGTGACTGCAACGTTTTAAAAAACGTTTTGATTTTCGATACCTAAAAATAACCGGAGAAAAATTATCTTCTGCACCAAAATTAGTAGATCTTTTTAAAGAGAAATTGAAGCTAAAAATGGAAGAATTTAATTTAAATAAACATCAATTATATAATGCTGATGAAACCGGCCTACTTCGGAAACTCCTTCCCGAAAAAACATACGTTTCGCTCAATGAGAAAACTGCCCCAGATTTTAAAATGGCGAAACAGAGAATAACATTTCTTGGTTGTATAAACGCAGCAGGTTCTCACAAACCATTAATTATTGGAAAATCGAAACAGTCCAGATGCTTCAAGAATTTCAGCAACCCAGTAATCTACAGGAGCAATAAAAGCTCGTGGATGACGCTAGACATTTTTAAAGAGTGTTTTTTTAAACATTTTGTTCCTGAGGTATGCAAGATAAATTTTAAAAAGATTATTCTACAAATTTTAATTTTTATTTCACTTATTTGTAGGTTCGAACATTTTTGAACAATAGAAATCTTCCTCAGCGTTCAATTTTGATTCTTGACAACGCGTCTTCTCACCCTTCAGCGGAAGTACTAAAAACACCTGATGGCAATATGTTTGCAATGTTTATGCCACTAAACATCACGCCATTAACCCATTATTGACCACTGTACTTTCTTGGGTACACCGGAATTATTGTACTATTGGTGACATCTAACGTGCAACAGGTTAATTTATTTGTGGTGCAAATGTTCAGTTATTTTTACTCTTTCGAATGATAGTAACAGTTTCAATTGTTTCGTTGAGGTTTGTAAATAAGAACATTAAAGGTTGGCACGTGTTTCTCTGATTTTGTGGTTATATGAGGTAAGTGTGTATAATTATCAATTATTATTATTATTCATTCATAAATATTATTTCGTGCATGATATATGATTTTATAGACATGTATTTGAAATATTTACTTATCAGATCTTTATTAAATAGTTTGTACATTGCTATATACTGTTGCAAAACTGTCTGTACCCAGTCGAGTACAATGGGCAATGGCACTATATGAAAGACATTTGTTTACATTTTTCAGTGTTATTACTACAATGGATTCCAGCGAAATTCTACCGTCTGCATTTTACGGCAAAAGATTGGAAACTATGGCGGCTGCGTTAGATATTATTGAAAATGTGAGATCTGGCAATTCAGAAATCGATTTAGTTATAACACCGCCTGAAGTTGATTGTCAAACTGATGAGGAAGAGTTCGATGATGATGATCTGGTTGTCACTGAACTGCCGAACGATGTGCCGGGGGAATTGGAAGTTGATATACGAGTAGACGAACCAGAAGATGAAAATAGCAATGATTATAATGATGAATGGGCTGATGATGATGTACCATTGTCGAGTTTCATGAAGAGAGAAAAGAAGAAGCAGAAAATTACGGAACCTAAATGGACTCGTAGAAGCGTAAACATGGGTATAAAGGGCACCAATGGAACTGACGCTCGCTTGGAAAATGTACGAGAAGAACTATCAGGACTGAATGCAGTACAAATTTTTGAAAAATTATTTGACGAAGAAGTTGTACAACATATCGTTACTCAAACCAATATTTACGCAAAAGCTGCTAATAATCACACATTCAATGTTACGGCTGAAGAAATAAAGATTTTTATAGGACTTCTTTTGTTCACCGGATATCACCGACTACCGCGTGAACGGCTTTATTGGAATTTAGACGAAGATTTAAGTATTCCGTTTGTATCAAATGCCATTAGTCGAAATAGATTCACTGAAATAAAAAAATATCTACATTTGGCTGACAACTCAAAACTGGACAGAAGTGATAAAATGTGCAAACTTCGACCTATCATGAACTTGATCAATAAAAAGTTTCAAAAATGGGGCATTTTTCACAAACTCTTGTCCATTGATGAGGCAATGGTCAAGAACTTTGGTCATCATTCTGCAAAGCAATTTATCCGCGGCAAGCCCGTACGCTTCGGCTACAAAGATTGGATGTTGTGCAGTTCAAGTGGCTACTGCTAAGCATTTGATACATACTGTGGTGCTAGACCTTCAGCTGATCAAAATCAAACAATAAATAGAAAATCTTCTATTCCACTTGGATCGCGGGTTGTATTGGATCTTCTAAAAATTATTGCCGTCCCAACTGATCATATTGTATTTTTTGATAACTACTTCTCGAGTTATGATCTTTTGAATACACTTAGAGAGAAAAGTATTCGAGCTACTGGTACAGTGTGAGATAATCGTACTAAAAAGTGTCCACTTGTGGCTTCCAAAGAAATAACGAAAAAGGATCGAGGATATTGTGATTATCGATATGATAAGGATAATTATCTTCTTTTCGTAAAATGGAATGATAACAGCGCAGTAACCATGATAACAAACTATGATTCTTTAGAACCAATGGTCCAAGTAAAGCGATAGTCCGCAAAAAAGAAAGAAAATATATCTCTGCCACAACCTCAGCTGATCAAAAATTATAATTCATCAATGGGTGGTGTAGATCTTCTGGATCAGGCTGTAAACAACTATAGAATAAGTATTCATGGCAAGAAATGGTGGTGGGTACTTTTTACCCATATGATAAACATAATTGCTGTAAATGCATGGAAACTGCACACAATTACTAATGAAAATTATAATATGGACTTGTTATTATTTCAACTAAATATAACTCGCCATTACCTTCGATCTTACAGCAAGGCCATTCAAAGAAGACTAAATACGAATAGACCATCAGGCTCACTACTAAAGAGCATCTTAGAAGATCCTATAGGTCACTATCCTGAAAAAATTCAGGACCCCCTCAGATGTCGCCAGTGCCACATGCGAGTTAGGTGGAGGTGCGAAAAGTGTAAAGTAACGCTTTGCACTGAAAAACGGGATTGTTTTAAAATATTTCACTCTGGAAACAAATGAACTGATAAATTAAATTAAATATACTTTATTTTTTACTGTAAATTATGAATAAGAAATATATTTAATTTCTTTAAATATTTTGATACTTTTCCCACATAATCCAAGCATACCTGATTGAGTACACCATTTTTTTCGAAAAATAACAAAAAAAAATAAATTTATTTTCATTTTAATAGTTTTGTGAGCATATCATAATGCCATTTTGGTAAGTTGAAATTCTTTACCTTTTCTACGATATCGGTGGGATTTATGGGTTAATCCAACCCATGGATCAAAATATGCTTAGGTTAACGAAACTTTATTACAGAAACAGCCTGTTGACATTTATTATGAAAAAAGACAATATTGCGACAGCTCTTAGGAGTTTAACCTTAAAAGATGCCATATTAACTGTCTCAGCTGCGTGGAATAAATTAGACCAATCAATCATTAACAAATGCTGGAAAAATATATTATCTAATAATACAGAATTTGACGATGAAGATAATCTTCCTCTAAGCGTTTTAAAACGCCAGTGGAATGAAGAAACTGCTACCATAAGTGAAACAATTGCTTTGCTCAATAATTTACAAAATGAGTCTACTCCCACCGTTGAGTTTTCAAAAATTTATGTTGAGGAATGGAATATAGATACGCTAACCAAAGAAAACGAAATCGATGAAGATGAAGATGATGACGATGATGAAGAACTACTTGATGATCAGACTGTTCAAGTGAATGAAACAGTGTCACATTCAGATGCTATCAAAGCACAAGATTTGACTTTGCAATGGGCATAAAACAACGGATTAAGTACGGAAGACATACTTACTTTAAAACGAGTTCAAGAAACAGCAATTTTATTAAACTTATGTATAAAAAAAACTCAAACTAAAATAACGAATTATTTTTCTAGTAACCCTTTGAGAAATCTTTGTTAAATAAATAACTTAACACATACGTATTTAATTTTTCTATTTATTCGCTAACATGAACATATTCGATACTATGAAAACCCCGGGTTTTTTTTTTGTTCACAGTTTCGAGATACTATTGTACAGTTGTTTTGAATTTATTGAAAGATTACCTTGATACTAGACGCACTCTGGCAGCAGACAACTATTTTAACAACCTTGAGTTATCAGATTTACTGTTGGAAAGAAACACCCATACCATTGGTACGTTGCAGATATACGTAAAAGAGATACCAAGAGAAATTTTTGATGAAAAGAAAATAAAAAAGAAGATATGAAGGGAAAAGAAAGTAATAGGAAAGGTATCGGCAACTGTAAAGACAAGAGATCTGTTAGGTTTATTAGCACGAGGCATACACTAAAAATGTTAAGTCTTAAATTTTACTATTAGTAATAATAGGAAAGAAGAAATTTCAAATAGTTTTATTAGTCAAAATATAACATATGATGATGATGAAAATGTTATCAAGACACTGATTCTCGCGAACATCAATCGTATGATTTATATATAAAAAAAATATAAATTAAAAAATGCTATTGAATTTAGACATTTCTGTTATCCATCTGATTGATTTTCATTCCAAACATAATTGAAAAATAAATACAGATATTCGAAGGCCGATTTGAATAACTCCCGAAACCTCATAATATTGTAAACATGAAACAAAGTTAAAAATTATCAATTTACCAATATTTTTTTGTAATTATGCCAATAATAACTAAAGACAATTGGATAATTAATTGATAAGATTACTTCACAGGTTCAATCTGCATTTAAATTGCAGAATAATACAATTGACACAATTATTACTTTTGGATTAATCCAAATTTACTTGATAATCAAATTGCAGAAAGTATTCCTTTTTGCATTGCAGAGGATCTATCATAAAAATTATCACTGCAGAAAATAAAAGTTTTAATATCAAATAAATAAATAAATAAATATATCATCACGTCTTCTACCCATTACTGGGTGTGGCACTCTGCCTAATCAGATCTCTAAGACACCAAAAGGTGATGATATAAGACTGATATGTGCTTCTATAGTATTTGCAAATTTTTGTCAGTTCTTGAAACAGAGATTATTACATTCCTTCTCTATTAATTCAATCAAAAATATAAAAAAGATAATCCTAGTGCAACAATCTTCTTCATACACAATATTTATCAATGTCATTCAACACATAAAACTCAATAGAAAAGAGGAAATTAAGAACAAACGAATTCCACAGAAAGACAAATTGATTTAATAAAAAATATATGAAGACCTATTTGAAAAGCCCTGAATCAAAAATATAAGCAGATAATCAAAGTGCAACCATGTTTTTCAAACAGAATATTTATCAATGCCTTATATCGCAAAAAACTCAAAAGAAAAGAGATAATTAGATACAATTCAATTCCACAAATTTATTTAATTGAAAATATTTCAAGATCTATTTGAAAAGCGCTGAAACAACATCTTTTAAATTCATTTGATTATTTTTTTCGGATCTATCAAATCTTTTCAAATGAAAAACAAAGTCGTTATACTAAACATTTTGAAAGTAAAATTGATAAAACAATCATTAATTAATCAATTGCGAATAATAAAAAGGACGGTTTTGAAGCCTACTCGATATTTCTATCATCCATTTGACTTGTAATAATAAAAGTACAACTAGAGTTTCTACAAAACTAAATGATTAAATATGATTAACTTACAGTATAATACAATCAATTATATAAATGTAGATAGTGGTGAATTATGTATCACAAATAGTACTTGCGTTACATATATACTTATTGCAAGATAAATAATAAAACATTGTGAAAAATGTAAGAAGGAGTTTGATGCATCTGATATTATAGGATGTGATGGAGAATGTCAAAAGTGGTTTCACATAGAATGTGTAGGAATTAAAACTAAGCAGTTTAAAGTAATTCAAGAATGTTCGGGTCTTGGGCTCAAATGGTTTTGTGAAAGCTGTCGAATAGATAAAACAATAGCGTTAAAAGATGTTCAGAAACTAATAGATAAGGGTTTTAAAAAATATGAACAAGATATTCTAGAGATAAAAAAATTAATAAGCAATCGTGATACCACTAATGTTGAGGTTTCTAAACAAACTTTTTCACAAATTGTAAATAAACCAGCAATTGTTATAAAACCGAAAGACAAACAGAATTGTGAAAAAACAAGAAAAGAGGTGAGAGAAAATATTAAGCCATTAGAATTATCCGTAGGTGTCACTTCTGTGAAAAATGCTAAAGATGGAGGAATAGTGGTAAGATGTCAGAGAGAAGAAGATACTAAGAAGTTAGAAAGGGAGGCATTAACTAAATTAGGGAATAAGTACAACGTGAAAATGTCCGAACTAAAGAATCCACATATTAAAGTAGTTGGAATTGAAAAAGGACTAACATTAAAAGAAATTGAGAAGCATCTGAAGGTACAAAATAATAATATGATCACAAATAGTTCCACTATAAAAGTTAAAAGTATTTGGGAGGGTAAAAATAATAGTATAACAGCTAATATAGAAATTGATGGAGAATCTTTTGGAAAAATTATGCAAGAGGGTAAAATCAACATAGGATGGCAAAGATGTGCAGTATATGAAGATATGAATATAATGCGATGCTTTAAATGCCTGGGGTTCAATCATAAGGCTGATGATTGTAGAAATAAAAGTGCATGTGGTAAATGTGCAGGGGAACATAAGTTCAATCAATGTCAATCTAGGGAAATTAAATGTATAAATTGTCTCACTGCCAACGAGAAATTAAAATTAACATTAGATACGGCTCATTTTGCTCTTGACAAAAAATGTCCTGTGTTACTAAAGAAAATGGAATTTAAAAAAAATCAAATAAGATACACATAGCAATTACAGAATAAAAACGATACACCATTTATAATTTATATGAATAGTCAAAGTTATCTTGCACATAAAGATGAAATAGAGTTATTAATTACTAAAGAGAATCCTATTGGAGTATGTCTATCTGAAACAAGGATTACTGAGGACATCGAAAACAACGAAATTTCAATTGAAAACTACAATACAATACGTTGCAATTCTATTAATAGGCACACAGGTGGTGTACTAATATTTTTGAGGAAAGATATATCATATCATAATATCAACAACATAAGTAAACAAAATTTATACTGGTTATTAACAATAAAAATTAAGTATAATAAAATAAACTATTTAATAACAGTGCTTTACCGTTCACCCAGTGGCAGTTCTGCAGATTTCTTAACAGATTTCAATGACTTTTTAGATTCCTATTGTGACAATTCGGAGACTCAAATAATTTTAGGCGATTTCAACTTTAACTGGGCCGACGATAATTATTATACAAATAAGTTAAAAGATATTGTGCAACTTTTTGGGTACAAACAATTAATACAAGACTATACGAGAGAAACATTAAACAGTAAAACAATAATTGATTTGATTATTTCTAATGACTTTAGTTTAATAAATAAAGTATCAGTAATGTCAGTGCCCAAAATTACAGATCACAATATTATTTATGTTCAGAATACGAATCATCTTACATTATCGAAACATAAATTAAAAGTATTTAAAAAATTCAATATAGACATGTGTGAATCTGAATTAATTAAATGTGACTGGAAATATGAGTGTACCAACGTAAATAATTTATATGATAACTTTGAAAAGAATATTTTAGCGTGTATAAACAAATGTGTAACCGTAAAAGAGATGAAAAATTATAACAAACCATGGTTTGATAATAACGTGAGGAAGGTAATAACTGAAAGAAATTATGCGTATTCCAAGTTTCGTATTACGAGTAATGAAAAGGACTGGGAAATTTATAAAAAGAAACGGAATAAAGTAACAGAAATCATTAATATTAAAAAAGAACAGTATTATAATAATAAAATAGACAATTGCAAACAAAATTCTCCATTAATGTGGAAAACGTTAAAGAATATTATAAACACTACAAATAATGAAGAAGTTGTTGAACTAATAATTAATAATACAATGTGTAATGATCCTGAAGTTATTGCTAATACTTTTAATAATTTTTTTGTTCAAAGTATTGTTGATGTAAGTAACTCTATAACTTGTACTACTAATCAGTCGAATGTTGTAAGGACGATTCCATCGTTTAATTATTGTAGTCTATCATTATTCAAATCTGTGTCTCTAATTGATCTTAAAAATATTATTTTTAATCAAAATAGTAAATCATCTTATGTAGAGATTAATATGAAATTTTTAAAAGATTTTTTTCATATTGTTGGTCATCCAATGCTCAATATTATTAATAGTTCTCTGCAATCGGGTGTGTTTCCCGATAAATTAAAGTTAGCGACAATTAGACCTATACCAAAAATAAATAATACTAAGAAAATCAATGAGTTTAGACCAATAAATATGTTACCAGCCTGTGAGAAAATTTTGGAAATTATTGTACGACAACAAATATTATCCTACTTTAATAACAATAATTTATTTTGTAAGGAGCAGTCTGGTTTCAGGAATAATCACTCATGTGAGACAGCGATAAATTATGTTATTAATATTTGGAAATGTGCACTAGATAAGAATAAAACTGTATGTGCTGTTTTTCTTGATCTAAAAAGAGCCTTCGAAACTATTGATAGAGGTATATTAATAAAAAAATTAAGTACATATGGTCTGACTGGTGTTGTATTAAGATGGTTTGAAAGTTATTTATGTAATAGGTGTCAAAGGGTTAAGATTGATAAAAATACTTCAACTATGTTAGCAAATGATATTGGTGTGCCACAAGGAAGTGTTCTTGGCCCACTATTATTCATAATCTACATTAATGATATAATTAATGTAGTTGAGTTCTGTGAAATACATCTTTTTGCGGACGATACATTAATTTTCTACAGTGGAGATGATCATACGGATATCATACAAAAAGTAAACAATGACCTTCATAGTGTTGAGCAGTGGATGAACAATAATAAATTAAAACTAAATTGTGATAAATGTAAATGCATGTTTATGGCAACAGAAAATGCACTCATTAGAATATATAATAATGATAAGAAAGTTCAGATAGGTAATGTCCAGTTAGATACTGTACATAGCATCAAATATTTAGGTGTTGTTATTGATAATAAATTTAAGTTTGATGTACATGTACAATACATATGTAAAAAGGTTGCGAAAAAACTCAATTTCATGTCACGTTTAAGTAAGAACTTATCAACTTGGACATTACATTTGATTTATAATTCAATTATTTTACCACATTTCACTTATTGTAATACCATTCTATATTTATGTAACCAAAAAGATATCAATAGGCTCCAAGTATTACAGAACAGAGCTATGAGAATTATTTTAAAATGTTCTAAATACAGTAGAGTAAATGATATGATGAATGTGTTAGGATGGTTGAGTATAAATCAACTGTGTGAGTACTATGCTATGATATTCATATTTAAAATTGTTAATGGGCAGTTACCAGATTACCTTAAAAGTAACATAAAATATCACAAGGATATGCATATGTACAATACAAGAAATGGTGAATGTTTTTATATAGATCAGAAAAGTAAAAAAAAGACTTTTAACATGATATTTCATAAAGGTTTACAGTGTTACAATGGATTGCTTGTTGATATTAAAACATCCCAAACTCTAAAACTTTTTAAAAATCGATTAAAATGTTATTATTTAAACAAATAGATTAAGTAATAATACGAGTATATAATTATGTTTTTTTCTTTTGTATATTTTATAAGACTTTTTGTTATATATTTGAGTTTAAATTTTGTTCAATGTTATGTATTAGCCAAGCTATTAAATAAATACATTATTATATTATTATATAAAATGGAAGAAATATACGAATGTTCAATTTACAAAAAGTTTCCGATATAATAAACAATTGAATATTGTTACCCAGAGTTAAATAATAAATCATAATTTAGACATATTTGTATGTTTCAAACTTAATTGAAAAAATACAGATAGTACGAAGACTCCGGAGCGACATAATATCGTTACGGAAAAAAACAATTACATCTAACTGTTCTTTTTCAGACATGCCAATTTTTTTCGAACGAAAAGAAAAAATAGCCACATTGAACTAAATTCCACAGTTCATATTGTTAATACATTCATGAATTGAAAGAATGCAGACAATATAATGAATTGTTTAGAAGTGAATGATATATTATCGTTAATAAATTCAATATTTTTATCATCCATCTGATTGGTTTTCATTCCAAACACAATTGAAAAAAATATGAGGAACAATTTTTAAAATATCCGAAGTAATGTAATCTTGGTAGGAAAACGAAAACCACAAATATACCATTGAAATTAATCTGACTGTTTCTTCTAGATCTATTGAATCTTTTGGAATGAAAAGAAAAAATAGAGATGTACCAAACATTCTATCATATTGATAGAAAAACATCATAAAAAGACAAATTAATTTCATAGAATTGATTCTATTGGAAATTTCGAAATTTGATATAGAAATATTCTTGGACAGTTGTATCCGAAAATTTCATGACACTAATCAAATTGATCCATTCCTTCGAGAGTTGGAAAGCAATATTAAACGAAACCGACTTATACACGACATTTTCCCAAACTTTACTAGACAATGGGCAGAAACATTTATTCAGAGAATTTGGCAAACAGGTTTTCACGGAGGAGTATTTATCATCGTATTCCACGCAGGACCGTAGCCCAGAGCAGGGAGGATCTAAATAGAATACCTCTTACTTCCATTTGACATGGTTTTGAGATAACTGAAAACATTTGATTATTATTAATAAGAGTAACTGCTGACTCATTTGGCGCAAAGGATGCAATGTAGGATACTTGGTTTACAGTATTTCGTTTTCAATAATTCTACGAGTTTTTTTCATTTCTCATTATAATTTAACATCGTCAGCGTTATGATATTTCTCAGTACTGTTAGTACCTCCTAAAATCATAAGATGGCACCAAAACCTAAATTACCAACCAAAGTGGAGTTAGATGAAACGTGTTCCATTTGCCATTTGAATCAGATCTAACTTACACTTACTGAACCAGATCACTTATTTATTTCACTATATTACTTCGCTCACTTTATTTCCAGCACTAGATTTACTAATTCGAATTTAGCTTCAAGTAATACACTGCAATAAGTACATCAGCTTGCTTCGTGTATTTCATTTAGTCATGTTGTCTAATTTATCTGAACTGATTTAAGTGAACCAAATGGCAAACAGAATAGTCATTAAAACCCATTAACGCCCAATGTCCTATTTATAGTACATTAATTTAAGATTAAAAAAAAATTGTAATTAACTAAAATTATATTTTGCAATGAATTACTAACGTATAGACTATAAATGAACTTTATATTCTAAAATTATTGTAATTTTTGACAAATAGCCGGATTGAAAAATTTTTTCATCTCATGTATTTTTAATTGTGTGCTTGTGATCCTTTATATTTTTTTTAACAAATAAGAACCAACTTGTGCTCATTGAAAAAAATTGGTTATATCAATACACATTATAGTATCGATTGATACTACTGGTTATTAGTAATTTGAAAAGATCATAAAGTCACTTTGATTCTTTTTTGGTGTACTAAAAATATGACATTGGGCGGACGTGATAACATTATATCCGTGATTCACTTCTGTGAGTTCATGCCTATAATGCTGCTACAAGCTACATATTGTGTTGGTTCTCATAACTTTTACATCTTTTATTGCAGTCGGTTGTGTTTGGAGTTGATATCTACGTAAGTAAGTATATACAAATATGTAATTTATTATAATTTTGCACAATCTAATATTCACAAATATGACCATTATAAATCTCTTCAGATATTGTCCCAATGACTCAAATAATGACGGCGCTTAGTATTAAAGAGCTAGAAGATATTTTAAATAATGAGAGATTTTTTGAAGATTTCGACCCCTATTCAATATGATTGTAGACCACTTTCAACAATTTGGTATATTTGAAGAATAGATTTCAATAGATGAATCATAAAATATTATGTCAGACATAGTTTAAAACAATTTATTCGGGGTAAACCCACCATGTTTGGATATAAATTCTGGGCACTCTGAGGTTCTTCAGGATACTGTCAAAATTTTAACTTGTACTGTGGAGCGGAATTAAAAGAAACAAAGTCAATGTCTTTAGGCACCAAAGTAGTTTTAAATATGACAAATATCATTGACAGTCCAAGCAACCACAAACTGTATTTCGATAATTTTTTTACTAGCCGCGAACTACTCTTATGTCTGCAGAAAAAAGGATTTAGAGCCACTGGAATAGTACAAGAAAATAGAGTGAGTGGATGTCCCTTGATAGTAAGTCACTAAAAAAAGAAGAGCGTCGATCATTTGATTACTATTTTGACCGCAATGGAGAAGTGCTCTTTGTTAGGTGGAATGACAGTCGGTGCGTCACTCTTGCGATAAATTATGACACGATTGAACTGATTTTTATGACATCTCGCTACAGTCGTGCCAAAAATAAAAAATAAACTAAAGTACCGCAATCCAATATAATAAAAAATTACAATTTGTTTATGGGCGGCGTAGATCATCATGACTGGCTTGCAGAAAAGTACGCTACTAACATAAGGGGTAAAAAATGGTACTGGTGTTTTTTATTAGAATTTTGAACATGTTGATTGTTAACAGTTGGACATTATACCGACAAATTCATGGAAAAACTACTCTCAGTCTCCTGGAATTTAGAAGGAACTTGGCGGTGGCGTATTTAACCACATTTGAACGAGTTTTCCAGTCGCTATAATATCCGATATACGACGAAAAAGATCATGCGTTAGAGAAGCGAACGAAGCAAAGAAGACGTCAAATGGAAGACTGTAACAGCAAAAATGTGACGTTACTTTGTGTTTAAAATGTTTCATCCCTTATCATACACAATAAATTTAAGAAGTATTAAACTTACAGTTTATATTGTTTCTTTATTTACATGTACTCTTTCCGTTGAATATCCGTTAAATATATAAATTTAATTGTTTAATTTCCATTAAATAAAATATGAAGAAAAATATATTGTTATTATTTGTACCCAATGTCCTATTTATAGGACGGCCCCTACTCCAAAATAGGACATGTATAAAATTATAAAAATAATACAGATAATTTATATACATTTTTTGTAACCGTATTAATGTATTTTCACCAAAATATTTCACAAAAAAATCCCTTGGGCGTTAATGGGTTAATAAACAATTGAATAATGTTATCACTAATTAAATAATAATTCGTAATTTAGATATATTTATATGTTTCCTGAGTGTTTCACTTTGCCATATCTGATATCGGTATAGGTACGGACACATAGCTTATGTTATGTTATGTCACTGTGTTTATGATATGTTTGTTGACTTTGTCAGCCATGCTGCCATCTTTTGAAATAAGTGGAAAATTTATCTTGTAATTCCAATTATTTTCATTATATTAGTACTGATTACTTTCAACAAGTGATATTAATAAATTTGTATCCAAACTCTTCTTGTTGTTAGTAAATACAAAACAATGACAGGACTGACAGGCACTACTGCACCGGCATTGACATATGACATAAAACAAAAAATTTAGCTCCAATCAATTGTTATGTTATATCAAAGAAAATAATAAATGCGACATAACCTACGTAACTCATTTCGTAAGTTTTTCGTGTATTCAGTATGCTGACATGACACAGACGTAACGTAACATAAGCTATGTGTCCGCATCTTAAGTGATATTTATGCTACTCTGTACAGGAACTTGATCCCAATTACAGTAGAAGGTATAGTCTCATCGAGCCGCAGTGTGTTAATTCATATATTTTTATCTTGAATGAGATTCGAATGCAGGATCTTTGGATTCAACTCCCGTTACGCTAATGGCACTATTTACACGCATAAAATGCGAGTACCAGCCGTCAAATTACAGCCTCAAAAGAGTTTAGTAGAAAGGACATTTTAATGTGATAAAAGTCAGTTTTTAAATAACAGTTTTGAATTTTAATTTGACATTTTTATCATCCTTTTTATTTGTAATGCTACTCGAAGGCTAATGATTTAAATTCATTTTTACAAAACCTGATACCAGAAATGGCTTTGAACAAGCAACAAAAAATTGTTTCTAAACCTCTCTATAATATATCTTATTTAATTTATTCTGATTTGTAAAAGCAATAACAAACAGTACTTTTGCAATTACAAAAAAAAAAAAACTTTTTGCTAAAGGCATTTCCAATTTGTTAAAATATATACATTAATTAAAACTAAAACAAACAGTTATTATAATGGCATTTTTAGAAATAAATACACTGTAGCATTAAACAAAACATAACAATAAAAATATTAAAACAAATTAAATAAGTTTACATGCAATGATTGTTATATTTTAAGTAATTCTGAAAAGACATAATAAAGCAACTTAGATATGAACAAGACAGATAAAACAACATCGAATCCTGGACTTAACCCCTGATGTAACATCGAAATAGATAACACCCCACGATGATGATCTTTTCTTTTTTTAGCCCAGATGTAAGAAGTTGGTATATATTTCTATACTTTTATAAATAAAATATTTCACAACAATTTAAAGTCAATATATTTCACTATTCAAAACAAAAATGTAAAACTAAATTCCTCTTCAAATTGTAATTAATATTGCAATGATCGAAACTGGTGATCATCCAATTAAAACCGAGTTAACAAAATTTTAAGCAATCAACTGCTTAAATAAATTATGCGTCACATATTCAAGTTGAGGAAGAACATCTAGGAGACGATACATATTGTAACTGACGATGTAAAAAAAAGTAATAATCTCATACCAGACTACTGTACCGAAGTGCGGTATTAAGTACAGATGTTCTCGATTAACAGCAACGAAATTAGATGACGCAAGTGAAGAGAAATGCGCTATTTTGGAAGAAGGTTTCATCCTGTAAAACAAAAGTATATTAGTATGAAAAGCAAATTTAAGTAGAATTCGACAAAACAATTTACAACCCTGAGAGGAGTATCATCGGAGGTCGCTGTTATCGTCAGTACATTAGTAATAATTATCTTCCAAAAAAAACAATTACATTGTTAAAGGTACTTAAACTGGTAACATTTTAAACACTGGGGTCACCAAGGTTTTTTTTAATTAATTTTTTTTTATTTGACCCGATATTTTTAAAACTGTTCGATAAGGTTTTTTAAATTCGAATATTTTTCTTGGTTTAATTAGATATCACTTTTTTTTTAAATCTGTAATATATAGATATTACAATTTTTGAGGAAGGAATCTGCGCAATCTTGGCGTACCTTTAACAATGTAATTGTTTTTTTGGAAGATATCACTTTTTTTTAATGGGTTTGACCCTATATTATAAATGATATTTGTTATTGGTATATTGTTATTACATCTTTCTATAAAAATCTAAATTCGTTCTAAAATAAATATATAAGCATGTTTAGAGTTTCTTGGCGAAGTTTGTTTTCCAACGTGAGAATCATTTGCAAGCATCCTTGATTTTCCTTTTTTAATCATATTGTGTAGTGTCCCTCAGCCATTGAAGTACCATGGTGAAATATAGCACTTTGTATTTATAACCTTGAATCAAATAAGTTTCCATTGAAACGTTTTAAATATTATGTGTATCAGTTAGTTTCCTAAAATATCCATTTTCATTTTCAAATAACAGAATTTGGAAAATTAATACTGTGCCAAAAGAAACTAATTCGGTTTTATGTAATTTATGTGAGTGCAAGCATTCTGAACATTGACCTTCTACATTTTCTTTCACAACCAATTGTTTATTAATAAGCTCTTGTATAGTATTGCTCTTATTACTACAATCATGTATTGGAATAATAATAAATACTAGCGGTCGGCCTGACTTCGCCAGGCCTCACGCTAATCTCCGCGGACACTGATATAGAATTAACTTCAGTAAGACAATAGACACAATATAAATTGATTTATTACGAATCTAAGACTTTTAAATTCTACACGGCTGTCCATCTAAAAATCTTTTAATATATACTAAATATGATAGGTTTTGACTCACTATCACTAAAACAATTGCCGATCAATAAAAATCTAATTCTGCAAGAAAGCTCTTCAAAAGACCTTTAAATTGATACCAAAAACGATGGATTTTGATGTCCTTTCATTAAAACAATAGACGATCGAAAAGTATGAATTTTATACGCGAGCCCTTCCAAAGATCTTTTATTTGATACCAAATACGATAGGTTTTGGAGTACTTTCACTAAAACAATTGATAATCGAAAAGTATTAAATTTTGTACGCGAGCTCTTCAAACGATCTTTCATTTGATACCAAACACGATAGGTTTCGAAGCACTTTCATTACAACAAATGCCAATCGAAAATATTCCAATTTTTGCATGTTAGCCCTTCAAAAGACCTTTCAATTGATACCAAAAACGATGGATTTTGAAGCACTTTCACTAAAACAATTGACGATCGAAAAGTATTAAATTTTGCTCGCAGGCCCTTCAAAGGATCTTTCATTTGATAACAAACACGATAGGTTTTGGAACACTTTCGTTAAAACAATTGCCGATCGAAAAAAATTCCAATTTTGCATGTAAGCTCTCAAAAAGACCTTTCATTTGATGCCAAACACGATAGGTTTTGGAACACTTTCGCTAAAACAATAGCCGATCGAAAAAATTTCAATTCTGCATGCAAGTCCTTAAAAAGACCTTTTATTTGATGCCAAACACGATAGGTTTTGGAACACTTTCGCTAAAACAATTGCCGATCGAAAAATTCTAATTCTGCATACAAGCCCTTAAAAAGACCTTTCATTTAATGCCAAACACGATAGGTTTCGAAGCACTTTCATTAAAACAAATGCCAATCGATAAAATTCCAATTTTGCATGTATGCCCTTCAAAAGACCTTTCGATTGATACCAAAGACGATGGGTTTTGAAGCACTTTCACTAAAACAATTGACAATCGAAAAGTATTAAATTTTGCTCGCGAGCCCTTCAAAAGATCTTTCATTTGATACCAAACACGATAGGTTTTGAAACACATTCGTTAAAACAATTGCCGATCGAAAAAAATCCAATTTTGCATGCAAGCCCTTAAAAAGGCCTTTCAGTTGATACCAAACAAGATAGGTTTTGGAAAATTTTCGCTGAAACAATTGCCGATCGAAAAAATTCTAATTCTGCATGCAAGCCCTTAAAAGACCTTTCATTTGATACCAAACACGATAGGTTTTGGAACAGTTTCGGTAAAACAATTGCGGATCGAAAAAATTCTAATTCTGCATGCAAGCCCTTGAAAAGACCTTTCATTTGATACCAAACACGATAGGTTTCGGATCACTTTCATTAAAACAATTGCTAATCGATAAAATTACAATTTTGCATGTAAGCCCTTCAAAAGACCTTTCGATTGATACCAAAGACGATGGGTTTTGAAGCACTTTTATTAAAACAATTGACAATCGAAAAGTATTAAATTTTGCTCGCGAGCCCTTCAAAAGATATTTCATTTGATACCAAACACGATACCTTTTGGAACACTTTCGTTAAAACAATTGCCAATCGAAAAAAATCCAATTTTGCATGCAAGCCTTTAAAAAGACCTTTCATTTGATACCAAACACGATAGGTTTTGAAGTACTTTCATTAAAACAATTGCCAATCGATAAAATTCCAATTTTGCATGTAAGCCCTTCAAAAGACCTTTCGATTGATATTAAAGACGATGGGTTTTGAAGCACTTTCACTAAAACAATTGACAATCGAAAAGTATTAAATTTTGCTCGCGAGCCCTTCAAAAGATCTTTCATTTGATACCAAACACGATATGTTTTGAAATACTTTCGTTAAAACAATTGCCGATCGAAAAAAAAATCCAATTTTGCATGCAAGCCCTTAAAAAGACCTTTCATTTGATACCAAACACGATAGAGTTTGGAACACTTTCGCTAAAACAATAGCCGATCGAAAAAAATTCAATTCTGCCTGCAAATCCTTAAAAAGACCTTTCATTTGATACCAACAATAGATTTTAGTTTTGTACTTCTAGTTTTGCATCAGTTTCCGATCGATAACGAAGCGAGCTCGAGAGCCGAAGTTGTCGAACTGAGCGTAAGGTGCTGCCGCTAGTCGGACAAGTCGCGAAAAGCAAAACAAAATATTTAGGGTCGGGAGGAACGAAAAATTGATTGAAAAAAATCTTATATAGGGAAATAATAGCTTGTAAAGTAATAATTAATACAAAAATTGTATCTAATACAAACAAGGGTGTTATGTAGTAAATTATCATATGTTTAACGTGACTAATTTATCGGCTAATAAAAAAAATAAATGGAATTACAATTTTCGAATATTGGCTCAAAGTTTATATTACTGTAATATAGACAGTCAGTGTCGCCGGCCGTAGGCTGCTTGATCTTGGCGTCGACAACTACCGCCTGTCTTGATAATTTACCTAATATAAAAGTATGTTAAAGTCTTAGGGGCCGAATCTTGGAGAGAATAGGTACAAGTGCACCTACAAACATTTATAATTATACTCAACAAAATTTTAAAAATAATGTAATAAATTTTAGTCTTGTACGAAAAAAACAATTGCATATATTCTAATAAAAAAAATTGAATTTTTATAGTATTGCTAAAATCAGTTTGTACGACAATGAAATCACAATATTTTGTTGTTGTTACCTTTCATTGTTGTAAGCTTTTATTTTTATAAACTGTCATTGTTGTTTATAAACTATCATTGTTGTAATCAAATAGAATCATAGACGCATCATATTAACGGTAATGTCAGTGTGTCTAGACGAGGCGCTTTAGTGGTTCAATTTGTTTTTACAAAATTATTTATATTACTAGTAACAACATAAAAATGTTAGAGCTGGTTTTCACCTGACTCCGGATAAGGTTGCCAATAACTATCAACGGAGTAAATAAAAAATATATTAAAATCAGAACACAAATACCAGGTGTAGAATTATAATATGTAACATGGGGAATACAATGGTATTTTTGTTGATTGTTGCTTCCCTAAATAAATTACACCAAAAATGTAAATAAAAAATGATTAGAATTAAAAACTGCATCTAATGAGTAGTTACTTATTGCTCAATTGTTTTTTTATACAAAAGTAAGAAGCAAACAAAAAATCGCTTTTATAAAGAAAACTACGGATTGAGAATGCTGTGGAAAACAATGAAACAAAATAATTTTTATTGTAAACCACATGATTCATTAATGGGGTAATGTCTCAATGGTATTTGAGTCGGCCTGTGGATCTTAAGAACCCTGGTTCGATTGACTACCAGCCCTCCATACTCGATCTTCCCGTACAAGAACACGTCGGCGGTATGATCGGTGAGATGGATTGCCCGATCACATTCCGACAACAGCTTTCCGGTGACGGAAGGACCATGGTACATGCGTGGCACCAGGAACACCTTCAACATGGTGAACTTCTAGTTAGGCTTCAAGGGTGTTCGTCTGAGGTTTCACAGCCAATTGGTTCGATTAACCCGTTCGATAAACTGAATAGTCTAAAGTCAGTTCTTTCAGAATATTATACACTTGATTTAAATGAAATGATTGGTACAATTTTTTTTCGAGTGCTCTTTGCGGCTGGGTAAAAAATGGTCATATTTGAATATATAGAATAAAAATGAAAACATGTAGGATAAGCTAAATAAGGAACTTCGTAATTCTGGGGTGGCTAGCTCAGTGGTATGAAGTCGGCCTGTGGCTCCTGAGAACCATGGTTCGATTCCCATAAACGACAAACAATTTTTATAAGTTGAAAAACTATCCCTGTGGCTCCTCCACCACTAACATCTTTGGGGGCCGTGATTTGACGGCTGGTAACCGCACTTCACGCGCATAAATATATCACTTACCGAGATCTGCTTCGGCAGAGTGCTACACCCAGTAATGGGTAAAAGGCGTGATGATATATTTATTTATTTTACATATATTATTATCAAAGTGTTTATTTCTATGCTGGTATTAGTTTTGTAGTTTGAAGTGTGAATAATTAGTATGCATTACTTATCTCGCACAGTTATGTTACTATCATTTACGCGCGCGCTGACGGAGTCGCAGTCAGACTTGAATGTACTAAATAAATCTTTGATTCAAATCAGAATATTATTGAGTTACATATAATTTCGTAAAATTTTGAACTGACCTATTAAAAATAATGTGCGAAAATGATATTATATACTTAAAGTTCAATTTATTTTGATAAAGATCAAAATAAGTAAGTTTATGGTTTGTTCAATTTCCCTGATAGTTAAAGAAAAAGAACTAGCGTTAAATTTTCTCAAAGATACATTCTGTGAACCTAGTATACATAAATTTAACATTCACAATTTAGAAATTTCAAATCATATCGGTAAATCGGCACATTTTGTGATATTTTATTCGACGCAAATATAATAACAAAATTAAATTCTTTCGAGTAGTAATTAGCTATTAAAAGTGTATATAACAGATACACAAATAAAAATGGGATAGTACGCATTTTCTCGACTTTCAATTTAATGCATTCTAAAGGAACCAACTGCTTAACTAGTTTTAAAATTGAATAATAATATTTCTTGTACTAACAAATATCAGCCAAAATAATGATGTAATTGAATTATTATTAACTAAACTATAACAATTAGGTAGCAGGTAGTTAATTGACTATGATATTATGAAATTAATTACAATTTTAAATTATTAAATGAAAGTGATTTAAATAATAATAATGAATAAAATAAAAATATGAAATGAATATTGTAATTTGAATTTATTATTGGAAATTTGAATCTTTTTACAAATTATGTAAAAAAAAAACAAAACAGAGAAAATAGTATAAAACACTCGTGCTAGAATACGTTGCGTTCTATAACTTGTATTTTAATATACTATTATAAATGCCATTTTTCGTTTGCTTCTTACTCTATTATAAGAAACAATTGAGCAACAAGTAGGTACTCATTAGATGCAATTTTTAATTCAAAACATTTGTTATTTACGCTTTTAGCCTAATTTAATTAGGGAAGCAACAATCAACATTCCATGTTACATATTTCATTTGTATGCCCGGTATATCGTACTGTATTCCATTTTCTGAGATAGGTGGCTCAGTGGAATCGAGTCGGCCTGTGGATTTGAGATCCCGAGATCGATTCTCACAGCCGACAAACAATTTTCACAACATTAAAATTATCCTTGTGGCCCTCCTCCACTCAAATCCTTGGGGGCCGTGATTTGACTAAATAAAAAAAAATACTTCAATAGAAAACATTGTATGAAGAACACGTTTCATAAGACCTGTCATCTGTTAACAGATTTATGAAACTAGTTTCTTAATATACTATTTTCTATTTCTATTTATTTTATAAAAATGTTCAAATAACAAATACACAGCAAGAATATAGCAATTTACTATCAGTGAGAGTGCGCTGTGTACAATGTGAAAATCAGTACATCCACACGTCCCAAATAAAAAGTATTTTCAACAAACTTTCATTTACATACAATATAAGTTTGACACAGACATATTTATATTTCATAAATACAGAAAATTAAATTTTTTATACCAGGTTTACAAAGTGAATTTTGTGCAACTATTTTTGTCAAAAACGTTTAACGCACGAGGCTTACCGAGTGTGGAAATTTGTACATGTACGTAACCTTTTTCGATGTGTTATAAACAACATTTTACCTACAACTGATAATTTAAAAAATCACACATGTTTAATTTAGTTTTGAGGTAATTTTCCTCATTTTCAGTTCTATTTTGTGCCGTTACGAAGGAGGCAAAATTAATTTAGTTCATTGGTTTAGATGCAGAATATATGCGGTAAAATTTTGATTTGAAGCTTAAAATAATAAGGAAAGCAGGATATTAGAAAATTATAATTTTAGATCTTAAAGTCTTATCTTCCAAATTATGTTGATAATATTTATAAATACCTGATAATATGTAGTTACTATCCACGAAATGGCCTGAGTATACTCTCGTAATAATTGGAATGGTACTAGTGCAGTATACGGCCTGGTCCAGTTTGTGTTGTTTTTTTATAGATGGCAGCATGGTAGTCTGTAACAACAAAATTAAATATTTCCAGCGGCTCCAAAATCATGTATACTGAAGGAATATTGCGCTAGACAAATTTTTCTATTTTTATCTTTCCTAGCTGTTGACCTAGTACCTATCATTTTATTTTAAATTACTTAACTCTGGTCATTAATTTTCCAGCTTAGCTCGCATCACTCGCACTTTTAACAAAAAAAACTCTAAATCCGTAGAACTTACGGCCAACAGCAGCAGGCCATTATATTAGATTTTAGTGGAACTCATCGCCGTACCAGTATTTTAGGATCATTGAATTCATGGCAATATAGCGCATGCGCAACAAAGCAGGCCTAGTGTGCGTAACAAATCAGGCCGTTGGAAATATTTTTTTCTTGATCGAATAACAAATTTGCATGCTTTGCTATTAAATATAAGTTTGACACCGACATATGATACTATTTTCACAGTATTTTCACATTTCTTGTGCAAAACGTGAAAACTAACTTCCTTCGCGTCCCGTATTTGAGTGACATTTGTAAATACAGTACGCTAGTCACTTTTGCCTCTTTTTACTACTTTCATAATTTAAAACTGTATGTAGTATGTCTAAATCACATGTAACCGCCACTATACATACTTTCGTATTGTAGTTCAAATTTCTATCACCAGATATTATATCGCATCTCTTGGCATCTATCAGACAATTTTTTAATTTAATTTTTTTATAAAACCTCAACAAAATATATTTTTACTTACTTTATTATTTTATGCAGTATCACCGACCTCTTTTTAAAATTTTCCCCACTATTGTAATGACATTTACTTATCAGTGATCCTAAATCTGTTTGAAAGATTTGAAGCTCATCGCAAAGGAGTATAAATGCCATAAATGTATGACAAAGACTGAGAAAAGATTTGATTAGGTTAAAAAGAATTATTTTTTATTTTCTGATAATAATAGGTTACATCATGCTTGAGGTTTGAAGCTAGAAAATATTTTTCAAATAACGGTTTAGAAACACTAGTTTATTTAATAATTTTTTAGAGTTTTGAAATTCACTAAATTTTACCAACCTAACATTACGTCGGGGAAGCTATACTGCACTTTTGCCAAATGATGCGCTTTCTATTTAACCTTTTTTGTATTTGTTAAATATTTAAGTAGATATTATACGTTTTGAGTTCAATATTAATTTTCAGTGAACATTCCTAAATATTTTGACAGTAAAGTAGCGCTAATGTTGCTCAACCGATAGCACCAGCATAAAAGTTTTTGTACCGCTCGAGGCGGCATGGAAATCTTCATCTAATGAGCAGTTTCTTTTCAAAATATATACAGATAATAAACATTTATAAATCTTGATAATTCTGTATTAAATGAACTTTTATTTATTTTTCTTTTACTAAAAGTTATTTTTAAGTAAGTAGTTTACGTTTTTGATATACTTGGCTAAAAACAGTTCCAAAAATTCTATTTTCGGGTAAATAAGATAGAAATCATTTCCCCGTTTGATTTCCTTTGGGGGCAGATTTGACAATCTTACCCGGCTAAAGCCTTTGCCATATAATGATTATTGTTGATGAGCCTAAGTTTACCTCTTAACTTAAGAGATTATAAATTTTGAAATGTAACTAATAGTAGCAAATTACCTATTTATTATACAGAATCTCCCATTTTAATCTATTTCCTTGAATATCTCGAAAACGTAACAAAACGTGTGCAGAAACAAAACCTACATAGTTTTGAGGAGGACATCCGATTCTGACAAAATGTCGTCCTAGCTCCCAGAGGAGCGAAAGAGAGGGTTAACTTTTAAAACTTTAAATCAAAATCCATTTTTTAATATCCTAAAAAAAAAATACTTCTTAATTTAGAAGTACAAACTTTTATAATTTAAGTCTATATCGCTAAATCTTTGTAAGATAGCGTTCACAAATTTTTAAAAACTATTTAAATTTATTTTTTTTTAGGAAAAGCAATAATTGACAATTTTATTATAATGTATGTCTGTTGATTTGAGTAACGTGTAGGGTACCTACAGACTACACACAGATGTTACTCAAGTTACACTTAATTCTCTCTCATTTGTCACTTCAATTTGAGTAGCCTAATGTCTCTGAATTCCAAATTACTGAATTTTTACCAATTGAGTGCAAATTAGGTGTGA
Organism: Pterostichus madidus; assembly: GCA_911728475.2. Classification (NCBI taxonomy): domain Eukaryota; kingdom Metazoa; phylum Arthropoda; class Insecta; order Coleoptera; family Carabidae; genus Pterostichus; species Pterostichus madidus. Next base: position 17,807,877 of record OU452315.1, read on the forward strand.
GGTAAGTGTGAATTGAGGGTGAATTACATCTCTAAATTTGGGCCTTTAAACCGTACATCTAGTGGATGTCCCATTTCAATCTATTCCCTTGAATACCTTGAAAAGGATGCATCGTAACAAAAATAGTGCTAAAACTAAATCTTCGTAGTTTTGAGGAGGCCATCCGATTCTGACAAAATATCACCCTCTAACTCCCAACTTTGAAATCCCTAATATGAATCCATATTTTTTATTGCAGATTCGGAAAGAGCGTAAAACTTTTTTGTATTCCCAACATGTGATGCTGTAGGTAATCGCCAAAATTAGATTTTTTTTTCAAAAAATTACTCAATCAATATTCTGTTAATTAGATAAATTACAGCGTTTATTGTTTTAATAAATACTTAAACTTGTAGAAATATTGCCCCTCACCACCTGGGGCGAACGGGGAAAGAAACATTAAAAACTATAAATGGAAAATCGAACTAAATTTCAGCATGTCTAATCTAAGATAAATCTATTTTTTCATTTTCGGTTTTTAAAGTTCCTTTCCCCCATACCCCTCGAATGTTGAGGGGTAGTATTTCTACAAGATTAGGTATTTATTGAAACAATAAACATCGTAATTTATCCACTTATTAACAGAATATTGATTGCGCACTTTTTTGAAACAAGAAAAAAACAAATTTTGACGATTACAGCACCACTTATTGGGAATACAAAAAAAGTCTCCAGATAAACCCTACATCATTTTTTACGCTCTTTCCGAATCAGGAAGAAAAATAGGGCTTCTCATTAAAGATTTCCTTTCCCTGGGGATCAGGGGGGATATTTTGCCAGAATCGCATGTCCTTCTCAAAATTATGAATGTTTTGTTTTTGCACACTTTTATTACGATATATAGTTTTCGAGATATTCAAGGAAATATATTAAAATGAGACAACCTGTATAGATAAAACTAAAAACAAATAAGAAAAACTTTTTTAATATTAATCTGAAACAATTTTCCTTGACATAAGTTTTTATCGTTCTTCCAAAAATATCGAAATATACATTTATCATACACCGGATAACCTAAAAGATTAGATTTCAACTTCCGTTGCAAGTGTTCTATACTTTCAAAGATAAGAAAAATATATACACTGTGTTATTATCTACAATTACTATCAAATTCACAACGTTCGCCAATTGCAATTATAGCCACGATCAGAGAGATAAAGAATAGACTAAACAACATGTATTGTACGAATTATGATTTATTACTCAATCTTAAAGTGTTATTTTTGGTATCTTAGAAGTTCAATAGCGATAATAAAAAACTCTTTACATACCAGTTGATAAATACGGAAAAATATTAATTATTTCTAGCTTCTGCATTAGATATGGCTGTCATATTGATTTGTCATACTCTGTAACAGGAAAAAAATAGTTATTTTTGTATTAAATGCGCAAAATGAGTGGTTTTGGTTGCGCACGAGAATGTCACGTTTGGTCGGGACTGTCAGGTCGAGACAAAAAAGTAAATCGAACGCGCCAAAAAAAATAAAATTTCGCCCACGAAATACAAACAAATTTTTGTCAAAAAAAAGAATATTATTGATGATTACTGATTTATTTATTTAAATAGATAGAGATAGAGTAACAAAATCCAAAATAATATGAATTTAAATAAATAAATAAATATATCATCACGACTGTTACACATTACTGGGTGTGAAACTCTGCCGAAGGAGATCTCGGTAATTGATATATTTATGAGCGTGAAAGATATTAGTGGTGGGGATAATTTTAATGTGATGAAATTGTTTGGTCGGCTGTCGGAAACGAACCAGGGTTTTCAGGATCCACAGGGCGATTCGATACCACTGAGTCACCTACCCCATATAGTATGAATTTTATGTGTTGTAACCAAAGGAATGTGAAAATGTTTCATAAATAAATTTAAAAAAGTGTCAACGATTTTATAATTTGACATATCAATGAAAAAGGTAATTTTTTCACGTGTAAAAAAAATGATTTTTCACTTGTGAAAAAAACACAAATTCCGAGTATCCATAGCGATATAAAAATGTCATGTTTTTTTTGACAGTTGCAGAAAAACGAATTATTTAGTACAATTAAAATGCATAACTACATAGTTTTATTTTTTAGTACTGGCTAGGGTTACTAGACACAGAGCACACACAATACAAATAAAATAAATAAATATATTTTCACGCCTTTTACCCATTACTGGGTCCGGCACTCTGCAATACAATAATAAATAAAAGTGAACAAAATTGACTTAAAAAAAACTGAATTGTGCTTAATTTAATCTTGATGGCGAAGTTTATTTCACATAAAATAATCATTAAACGCATTTTAATTCTGTGGTATATACACTATTTTTCGCACTTCCAGCCAAACATTTTGAATTCATGATTAATTGACTTAACATATAATTCACAACAACAGCATTATACAAACTTTTAGGTAATTTTTAGATACGTAGTTATGTTCAAATTCACGCACAGTTTTTTTTCTTATCTTTAAAATATGATATCATCGTATTATCAAAACGTAAACTTACCTCTTATTTCGTTATTGCAATAAAGAAATTTAATAATAAAATTCGTTATAATATTTAACACACTTCTATTTAACGGATGCTACAGTGGAATGAAACGACTACGATACCACGAACGAAATGACATTCTGTTAACCTCGTAGTTGAATGAAAACATGTGAGAAGATAATAAGTAGTGTTGCCAACTGCCTGACTGTGCATACGCTTGAAAAGAAAGTAGTTTTGAAGCAGGATGTTTATCAGCAACTAAATTACAATATTACACTAAACAACTTAAATAAGAATATTATTATTTATGTATCAAGATTGTAGAAGTGAACTTCTGGTAAATAATTGAATAGTAGTAGCGTAAGTGAGAGACAGCACGTGAATTTTTAGAAAGATTTATTTCAAAATTTTTCACAGTTTTATTTCTTCGGAATTATGAATTTTATGCTGTTATTGTATAGATAAGCTTTAAGTGTCAATATATAAATTTGTTACCTTAATTTCTGGTAAATTTATCAAGTTATTATAATAAATGTAGTGGTTTATATACATATCGTTGATTGACAACAGTCAGCTGTTTCTGTGTTAATTTAATTTATTGTGCTGTTCTAACTTGTTATTTCTTTTTTTTTTTTCGTCAATTGCTTAAAATGTGGAAATGCTCATAAATGTGAAAAAGGTGTTAGCCAGCGGTACCGCGGAGTAAAGTGTGGTAACTGCAATAAGGAGTTTCATGCGGCGCCGTGTGCAGGTATTGACTCTTCTCATTTATTTGAATCTAAATCTGTAGTTTGGTGCTGTGAAGAATGTTTCCCTGCACTTGCCTCCAATTTAGAAGAATGTGACACATCCTTTACCGTCATGTTTTATAGAAATGAAAAAGAAAATTTTGAAGGATATTAATGAAAAATGCACCGATATTCAAAAGTCAGTTAATTTCTGTAGTGACAAGATCACTTAACTTGAAAATCTTAACTGATAAAATGAAGGAAATTACTGAATGTAGTGAAAAAAGAAAATGTTGTTTTAAAAACTAACTTATAAAAATCGTAAAGAAAAATGTTGAGGAATCAAATCAATACAACATAGTCATAAGCAATGTTCCGGAAAAAACAGCTGAAAATGTATTTGGATTGGTTAATGTTTTTTCTACGTTTGTTAATATTGATGTTAAAGTCACTGATATTGACGTAGCTCATCGTTTTCCTCAGATTAACAGAAATTCTAAGAAGCCTCGCAATCACAGATCATAATATACTACTATAGATAAGAAACTGCCATGTTACGCACTGGGACTGTATTTTGCGCCATCTGAGAAATGGAAGTCTAACTAAAGTCATTTATATAGGCAACCCGATATGCATATTTAGGCAACTTGTAATTTTTATTATTATTTTATATTTATTTAAACTACATAAAATAAAAGTTGATTATTACAATATATATATTTATTAAAATATTCTCCTGTATACAATTTATTTATAATTTGAACTGTTTGAATCGCAATTTTATCCAACTCTTGTGAACTTGAAAATATATTATGACTTCCTCATCTAAATATTATTTATTATATGATCACTTACTTACCAGTAGCAATGCAGTTTTTTACACAACAATTGATATTAGTTGATAACAATATTTATATGAAATTATTTCACAAATAAAAATTAATTGGATATTTGACAGATTAAAAAAATTTGAAATATATGCAAATGACAACTACAAGAATAATCTAGTAATCAATGATTGCCGATATTGTAGTTATCTGAAATGGATTTGTTCACATAAAGACTATTAGCACCATTCCTTAGGTGGAAGTCTAACTATAAACACAGTCCCATGGTTACCTATATAACTTTCCGCTGCCTGCTCGCAACATTTTTGTCAAATTCATTGCTAAAATATTTGCAGTGCAATGGACGTTGGACAGGAAATGGAAAAAGAAAAAATGCTATTATACATTGGACGAAGAAGAGGGAAAACGGAAGATATTTAAAGATTTCGTCCCACTGACTAATAACATTTATTTTTATTTTTTTTCACAAAATAGTTGTATTTACATTTAATAATGAAACAAACAAAAATATTACGATTTTTTCATTTATTTCTGTCATAGCATGCTGATTCCTATGCGATTTAATTTAAATTAAAGTCAATTTAATATGAATTTTTGTAAAAAAAATTATGATGTGAGGGTATTGAAGTTTGTAGTTGTTGAATTAAAAAAAAATACTTAATCGAAAAAGCAAATAAAAAAATAGGTTCCCATTTAAAATAAGAAAGTTGCACCCCGTATTTTGAGAATCACGGGTCGAAAAAAATTTTTGATGATAGTTTTGTAATAAACTTAAAAAACGATATTTGTTTACTCATTTAACCAACTCTGTAACTATTATAGTTCTCGCGATATCAATGATGGCGCAACTAAATTGACCTGCCTGTATTTTTAACATGAGCGGTATTAGAACTCGGAATCTACATACAATTTGATGTGCTGCTATTTATTTTCAAATTTCGCTAAATTACGGGTAATTTACCTTCGGGTCGGACTATGGATTTAAAAACAAGGATGCGATTCCCACAACCGAAAAACAGTTTTCAAAACATTAAAATTACCCCTGTGGCTCTCTGTGATTGGAAGGCCGATAACCGCACTTTATAAATATATCATTTACTGAGATTTGCTACAGTACAGTGCCGGGCCAAGTAATGAGTGAAAGGTATGGTGATATATTTATTTATTTTTTAAACTTAATTATAAATACTACAATAGTCAATTTCAAAATTGTGTGTTTCAAGAACCACGGCCTTAATTTGACGAATTTATTATACGAATATATATGTTGTAGGTAGTTAATATTTATTCACATAAAATAAGGTTTCGCCTTTTTTGCATAATACGCCTCATTATTAAAGAAGTCATAAAAGAATGCATGAAAATAGATAATTTTGACTACGCCTTAATATTTTTACCTTTCCTGTGTCAAGCGCCACTGTCATTAATTTCATTCAATTCTAAACAGCAAGCATTAAGTGCAAATTGATAAAAAAAAGTATGAATGACTTCTGAAACAAAGAACGACTTATAAAAATATAATGAATTAAACAAAGAAGTAAATAGTGAGTAACAATAACCATTGAGTTTATTTAATCATCGTGATTTTTCACATTTGCGTATTTGCGTGGTTGAGTTCTTAAAGATACTCGGTTTGACATGTGACATGAACATTGAGTATAGAAATGACAATTTAACTAACACAAAACGATATCGTTTTCACTATTCATTTTTGCATAATCCTGTTTGACGGGAGATACTACTATTCATTTCTAGTCATTTTTACATGATTCCACTACTGTGATGACCACATAATATTTTTTATCCACAACTCGTATATAATAAAGACATAATTACACTGATTTTTTAGTGAATTATATGGCTCATAAAACACTAGTGTTTTATATTCCATAAAACACTGTAAACAACTTATTACTTAGCAACCATTTCATGATCTACCGTATTTTGAGAAGCTATATATATAACTGAATCAACGTTAAACGTTACGACCAATCTTCTTCGAGACCTATAATAATGAATAGTGGATAAAATGTTGTATTACACTTGTGTTTTATTGGTTTATAAAACACTTAGACTATTAAACACTCGACCTTCTGTCTCGTGTTTAAACTTTTCTTGCGTGTTTTATATACCTAATAAAACACTTGTATAATAAATAACTATTATTTACTTTCCAATTCTTGTAATAAATATAAAATAAATATATCATCACGCCTTCTACCCATTGCTGGGTATGGCACTCTGCTAAAGCAGATCTCGGTAAGTGATATATTTTTGCGCGTGAAGTGCGGTTACCAGTCGTCAAATCACGGCCTCCAAACATGTTAGTGGTGGAGGAGCCACAGGGATAGCTTTTTCAAATTATGAAAATTTGTCGCCTGTGGGAATCGAACCAGGGACCTCAGGATCCACAGGCCGACTTCATACCACTGTGCTAGCCAATCTAAGTTAAAAATTGTGTTAATTAGCATCAAATTTAATTAATATCATGAATCTGAATAAGAGTAGATTTTAATAAATGTGACATGAGCGGCTACTCTGCCTGCAAGTTTCTAACTTGACCAGTGGCGGCGTCAGAAATCTGGAACAGAGTAGGCAAAAGGATCATTCGAAATTAGAGATGAATAAATTAAATTCATATAGCTGTTTATTGATGTTAATACTGAACATATTAATTATACCTACATTTCAATTTCGATATTTTATACCAATGTCATTCTTTGTTGTTATGAACGACTGCAAATTTATAGATAATTTAACAGTAACAAATTTTTGTCATTTGTGTCATCTTTGCAAAAATATAATATTTCTTTACAAATGCAATATAATAACACAATATCAAACTCCGGTTTTAAAACTTGTAATCTTTTCTCGATCTTTTTACAAAAATCTGTCTTTGTAAATAATAATGATTCTTCAGTAAAAACTTAATAGAAAATTACCTACCCATTTCGAAACTATGTGTTTTTGAGAAAATTTTCGAATCTTTAATTTTCACGTCATTTTTGGCTACAGTTAAACTTTTTGTAACTCCTCAACAACTCGGCTTTTTTTCAGGTCGGACTGTCGATACAAACTCGGTAGAGTATACTGAATTTATTCTAAGGATACACCGTTTTTCCCTAAGCATATGATAAAAATAATAACAAGATTTTACTTCATAAATTAGCTGGTATTGGTGTTAACGGTTCGTACCTAACTGATAGAACTCAATGCGTTGTACCTCAAGGATATCAGTCACCATGGGCGTCCGCAGAGGGAGGCAAGGGGGGCGCGCCCCACCCCCCTTGGATATTAACTAGGGTGGTGACCAAGACTCTCGAAAATAGGACTTTAACATGAAAAACTATAATTTTTTAATTTCCTGCTTCCTTAAATATTTCAAGTAAAAAAGCTTGAACTAAAAGTTTTAGGGCATAACATTCTGCATCTGAACCAATAAACAAAATAAATTTTTCATACTTTGTAACGACACAAATTAGATTTGAAAATGACGAAAATTGCCTCAAAACTATCGATAGGCATGAAATTGAAACAAAATTATACATATGTTTGACGTTTTATTTGTCAAAATAAATGAAATAATAAATAAGGAATGTATTCTGACAGTTTTGACAGATTGAACGATAAACATTTGTTTAATTTTGTGTCAATTTCATAGCTATCGATGGTTTTGAGACAATTTTAGTCATTTTCAGGTCTAATTTGTGGCGATACAAAGCAAGCAAAATTAATAAAAACTGTAAAACTGCTAAATCGGAATTTATTGAAGAAATTGTGTCAATTTATGGATGAGTTATTTGAAAATTGTTCTACCTCTTCAATTCAAACCCAGACGACAAAGACTAGTAATTTATTCCACAAATTTAAATATTTTTTATTCATTTGTTTTGTGTATTTGTATATATGTTATGTACAAAAAAATATTTTAGAAATTTATGTATATCTGAGAGTTTTTTGCGACTCGCCCCGCCCCTGGAAAAATGTCTGTGGACGCCCATGTCAGTCACGTGACAGCATTGTTACTTATTGTGTTCCACAAGAGTCCTGGGCTTTTACTCTTCAATATTTTTGTCATTCGTGTCATCCCAATTCTTTTCGCATACTAAGTATTTATTGTATGCTGATGATTCGAAAATCTATTACACAATTCAATCTGTTAACGATTGTAAGAATATTCAATCGGATATAAATAATTTTGTAGATTACAGTGTTCAAAATAAATTATCAATCAATGCTTCTAAATGTTGTGCAGTCTGCTTCTCGAATAGAAATAAGATTGAATATTCCTACACCATTAACAGCGATATACTTAACACTGTTAACCAAGTCAAAGATTTTGATGTGATTCTTGATAGTAAATTGATATTTGACATTTATGTAGATCATATTACCAAAAAAGCGTTCAAAATGTTGGGGTTCTTAATTTGAACAGCAAAAACTTCAAAAATCCGTTTACAGTTTTATTTCTATATTTCTCGTTAGGTCGAATTCTGCTTGAATTTTCTTCTGTAACTTGGTCTCCTACACATCATCTTTTTATAAATAGAATTGAAAAAATTCAGTAACTATTGTGTTAATTTATCCAGTTCTCAGACAGTTCTCGTTTCGTAAATGTTGGCATAGGCAGTTAACATGTAAAATCAGTTTTTTGTTGTTAAAAAGTGTCTGCCAAAAAATTATAAGACCAAAGTATTTATCATAATACTGCAAATATCGCTACATCTTTCATTTTGATTGCGGAATTTAATGAAATTTAATAAAAATTATTAAAAATTTTATCACCTACTCATTTATTGCTACTAACGTAAAGTACTTGCAATTTAATATAAATAAATAAATAAATATATCATCATGCCTTCTACCCATTACTGGGTGTGGCACTCTGCTGAAGCAGATCTCGGTAATTGATATATTTTGCGCGTGAAGTGCGGTTACCAGTCGTCAAATAACATATATATTATTATATATTTCAAAGTTAATTTTTATTTAAACTCTTTTATAGTTATTTTATCTTTGTTTTCAGATCCCAGCGACTACGAAAAATCCTCCTTCTTTCGAGTCATGGTGGATTATGGCCCCTCTTTGGTGGCATCCTTATAAAACCACCTGAAAACAAACTCTTTTATATTTCACAGCATCGTTATATAGAGTTCTTCGAATTTTTGTCTTAATTTTCTTTCGTCCGCGTTCTGCTTTATAGATAACGTCTACAGAAGTTCTTTAGAGGACTGGTTTTTGATCTATAGTAAATGTACGGGACCATTTTAGTTTTTTCACTTTAAAATAGACGGAAAGTACTTGCTCTATATATTTGTACAAAATTAACGGCTATAAATCAATTGACAGGTAGTAATACACCTAAAGTATAATTAAATACATCTTTATTTTAACAAATAATACTGTATTTCATTCAAATAACACTTAAATTACTTTGAAAAGGAGTTCTTTATCAGGAATTTGACAACACGTTTGCTAGATGTTTATACCACGTCTGTGGCCTTTCTCGTCGTATTTTTTTTTATTTCAAATTATTGCTTTAACTTCCAAGATGTCTTTTTGAACACTTACAGACCATAGAAAATCATCTTGAATAAGTTTTGTAACCAGAAGGATTCCTGGTTTTGGAATGCTTGCTATCATTTCCTACAATGACAAATAAAACTATTAACAACACTCTAATTGTAAATTTATTCAAGATATACTTAAAAATGACGATCTTATTACAGATTTTTTGTAATTTATTTTATAAATAAATAACCTTCATCTTGACTTTTAAAATCTGTCATTTTTATTACAGCTATTGCTAAATTGCAAGTGGATTTCATCCCTTATTACAAATTCTCTTTTTCCTTTCTTATTCCTTGTAATTCAGTCCTCGTTCTTTACTTGAGTAACCTAAAAATTATAGGTGTGAATTAGAGTCGAGTCATCTTATTGAAAAATTAGAGTTAACATATTTTCATACTTACCTATGATTTAATCTTCAAATCTCTCCCATTTAATTGATCTAGTTTCCTTTATTTAGTGAATATGTTTCATACTTTATTTACGTCTTTTTTACAGCGCTTAATTATCGTTTTGTCTCTCTTCGCCGCTGGATGGCGATGGCGCATGCGTTTGAAGTAAAAGCTGGTCTACATATCGCGCACTTTTTGCCGTGAATTAAAACTTAAATTTAAAATATTCTGTGTACCTGTCAATTATAACTTGTTGCTCCCATTGGGTTAATTATTTATTCTTAGACACACTCATATTTATTAGAAATTTAATCTGCTGTATTTCACTGAAACTTGCGTTGTTTATTTCCAAAGTTGGGTGTTGTAAAGTGTTTTTTAGTTGGTATTTGCAACCACACTGCCGTTTACCGCTAAAAATAATTCTCCGTCTCACTTCCTTCTACTACTTTATTATTTTTTTTCTCATTTTTTTCCGAGCTCGTGATATTTTTGTCACCAACATACCAGTTGAATTTTGACTCTTGAAAAGTGAGGTTTTTGGCGTAGAAGAACCGAGTCTTGGTGGTTAAGGAATTGAATCGATTTCGTTTTCGCTATTTACGAGTGGTTTCTGCGTTGTTAGATTGCAAGTGTTGTGATACCCGGTTGCGGATTTAAACGCAGAAACTTGAGTTCTATTGAATGTTCGGTTTTGTGCAAATGAGTTGCCGTGTTGAGCGCACTTAGGATTAAATGTGATGGCGAAAACTCGTAATCTCTTCGCTGTCCACCAGCGTTGTGCTTCACGGCGAGGTGTCGACAACATCGTCTGGGTTCCCGAATGCAACGCCGGATTGTCGAGCGATGGTCTCGCGAGTTCAAGGTCCATCCACGGGTTTAGAATTCAGCTGACACCAGATCGTGCCTGTTGTGGCCCCAGCTAAGTGCTTTATTATTTTATTTTAAAAAGTAACCTACGTCACTGACGTAACAATGTGCGTATTTTTACATGATGTACATTGTTTTACACATTTGAAAATACTTTTAGATTTCATTATTATTTTAATCAAAATTCTATGCACGTAGTAGTAAATGTTATGATTTTATTGTTGTCTTACGTATAGTTAAATTTCATTTTGTAAATATTCATTCATACAGTTTAGTTATTTTTGAGACAGATAACACTCACGGAACATTTAAACACATTTTTATTAGTAGTAGGGAACCGTAGTTGCTGAGAACTTTATTTGTTTGATTTATTCATTTTGGTAATCTTAAGATATTATTGCAAAAAATAAGTTCATTAATTAATATTTATTCATGTTCCTTAATTTCATTTTTATAAATTGAGGTCTCAGGTTCATATCCTGATATCCTTTTTATATAATTTGAAACATTTTTAAAATAAAGATCTTATATCTATATAATTACGCCTAGTTATTACATTACTGTATTGCAGCATTTGCCGAGGTAGATTTACAGGGGTATTTTTTAAATTAATTTATTTACAATGTAATGTAGTTTATATTCTTAATTTGTTTATATAAATATAGAAGTAATTGTATACCCTTAACGATAAGTTCATTGACAAGTGTCTCCCTAATATTTGAATCTAGGTCCGCCTCTGAGGATGACTTTGACCTCTGGCATGGTTCACACGTTGAGTAATCTTTGTCAACACCTCTTTGGCCTTTAACTTTCTTAACTTTTACATATCGTCAAAAAATACCCCGAAAAATGCTTTAAATTTACTCCATATAAAAATAGACTAGAATTTTTGAGTTGATATACAATATAAATTCTTTTTCAGGTGCACATATTTCGCGTAATTTTTTTGTTAACAATAATAATAAAAAAAAATTAAATAAAATCTGATTTTGACAGCTCAGTCAAGAATTCTTTATAATAATTGTTGAGCTGAACTGTCAAAATAAGGTTTTATTTTATTTGTTTTTTTATTTTCATGGCTATCTGATTCTTGACAGAAATGTAACATTTCATTTTTCATATATTTAATATTACCGGCATGCTAATATAACAAATTTAAACGTTTCAAACGTAAAATCTAATTTTATATCTTCAAAACTAATTAAACAAATTTAAATTAATTTACAATTGCTTTGAAAACTAGTAGAAATAATATATATTGAATTTGAAATATTATTTTTCATTTAATACAGGTAAAAATACAATATTTGAAATAAAAATATTTTTTGTTTAAAAATACATAAAAAAACGTGCTTAAGAACACTGTGATTAGTTCCGCACGCAAGCATTATGATAGCCATATGAAATTCAATTGTTTTTACAAGTTAATTGAAGAAAAACCGTGTTGTGTTGACTTAGTGGTTTTGGGTTAAAATATCAGTAAATATTAATAAAACATAGCGTATTTCGTAAATATTGACGGTATTCTAAGCATTTTAATATAAATTTCACCCGGAAATATAACTTTTGATCCATAAAAAGTATATTTATTTTGTTACATGATTGGGTATATATAGCATTTATTAGGATATAAGGACATACAAATACTGCATTTCAATAATTAAATTTGGAAAAAACTACCTTAAAATCATTGTTAAATGTAATTTTAAATAATATTCGGTAAATATAGAACAGTATTTTTGCATATTTTCATATTTGAACAGTTAAATATTATAAATTTAATAAATATAGTATATTTATTTATTTATCTGCATATGTAATGTTTTCTATGTATTAAAATGCAAAAAAGTTTTGATTTGGCACTGAACAAGTTATATTTTTAGAAAAAATAATATTTCGTAAATTCATAATAAATTCAAAATTGATTCTCAAGTTTTTGCTAGATATGTTTAATGAAAATATAGTGTGCGGTATTAAAAATTGTATAAAATTGCCTTCAAGTAGTATGTAACAACTATAGTTATATATTCATTTACAGCCAGATTCTCAAATGTTTTTTAGCTAATCCTGAATTTTGGATTAGCGAATCTTATGCTAGTCCGACTTAAAAAAATTAATTCAATTCTCTTTCCGAAAATTAAATAGTTAGAACATTATATTAAAAATTAGTTAAACTTTTTTGGGAACATGGTTTAGCTAATCTAATAAATCCAAAATTTAGCATTAGCTAAATTTTAGCTACAAATTTTTGAGAATTGGGCTGTTAGTTATTTAAATATTGAATAATTGGTTATTAAATCACTGTTAAATATTCTCTTCATAAACAATTGTATTCTTAAAATTTATGTATGAATTTGTTGTTAGTTGAAATATTCGTTGAATTGATTTAGTAGTCACAGACATTTTAAAATATTTTAAATAAAAACACTTGCTAATTTTCACAAATTTATTACCTTTATTTTTACACTACGCGTTTCGACTCTTCAATCATCGTCAGGTGTATTACTATGATACACAAGTGTTTTTATTTAAAATATTTTTAAAATGTTTCACCAAGTGCCAACCACACAAACAATTAATTTCACAGACATTTTATTCTCATAATTTGGCTATTTTGTAGTGATTTGAGCGTAAGTTGTAACTATACGAGTATATTTTTTCTATTGTTGCAGGATTTGCTGAGCTTACAGAAGGCTTAGTGAGTAACAATACATGTGCCTTTTCTTCCCTTTCCTCCTTTGTAGTAAGGAGTATACTATATAGTCATAATTAAATATTTCATACTTTCTAAATGTGATTCGCAATCAGTATCGATATTTAATTATTTCAACAAATAGTTCATTAAAATAAACGTTTAGTAATTCCCTTAATATACTCGGTACCAAAAATAATTATCATTAAGTCAATAATTATATTTCATCTACAACCATTAAATAATACATTCATCATACGATATAAAGTGTGGCTCATTATTCAAAAGTGTTGGATAATGAAAAAGCTTTAAAATAATGAACCCCTTATTAAATCATAGTTGTTATAACAATGTAACGCAAAATGTTTAATAAAGTTGATATTTAGCTAGAGTTAACACTATCTCTAAATAATGTTTAACACAATACATTATAATATTTATAATTTAAATATTTTTTTTTTAGTAGCACTGGCACAGTGGTATCAAGTCGGCCTGTGGATCCTAAGAACCCTGGTTCGATTCCTACAGCCGACAAAATATTTTCACCAATTTAAAATTATGCCTGTGGATCCCTTATCACTAACATTTAAAGTATTATTTAGATTATTGTGGGTATGTTTTGTTTTAATAAAAGTTATGAAGGCTCTAAATTTTCCCAAAAAAGTAATTCATAAATGCCTTCATTACGTTAGAAAGTAATTTTTAAAAATTGCTAAAATCTTTTAAATAATTTTGTAAGGTATTTTGAAAATTAAATAGAAAATATTAACAAATTTATTTTCTTCATTCGATCCTGCCACATACATTTTAAATATCCCAATAAATTGATTAAGAACATTTCCACGATTATTATTAATTCCGATATTTTATTGATTTATTTCATCACGATTTAATATTATTTAAATTAATATATTATTAACTTTACATAAAGAAATGAAAACATTATTAGGACCTTATAATCATAAAGGAATAACATTTACTTTTATTTCATTATTATCTTTAATTTTATTTAATAATTTTGTAGGGTTATTTCCATATGTTTATACAAGTTCAACTCTTTATCAATAACTTTATCTTTAGCTTTACCATTATGAGTTTTATATTATTTGAATGAATAAATAATACCTACTCAACATACATTTGCTTATCTTGTTCCTCAAGGTACTCCTTCGGTTTTAGTACATTTTATAGTATGTATTGAAACAATTAGAAATATAATTCGACCTGGGTCTTTAGTTATACGATTAGCAGCTAATGTAATTGCTGGACATTTGTTATTAACTTTATTAGGAAATACTGGTCCAATAATAAATTCATCTTTAATTTCATTATTAATTATTATTCAGTTATTATTATTAACATTAGAATTTGCTGTATTAATTATTCATTTATATTTATTTGCTATTTTAAGAACATTATATAGTCAAGAGAAATAATTTAAATGTCAAAATATTCAAATCGTTTTATCATGTAGTATATTATAGTTCTTGATCATTAACAGGAGCAATAATTATAGAAACAAGATCATTAAAATAATTTCACCAATATAATATAAATTTATTAATAATTGGGACCTTAGTTACTTTACTGATAATAATTCAATAATGAAGAGAAGGTACTTTTAAAGGATTACATACTTTTGTAGTAATTATAGGTCTACAATGAGGAACAGTTTTATTTAATACTGCAGAAGTATTTTTTTAAAAGATTTTTTTCATAGAAGATTATCTCCAGTAGTAAAACTTGGTAATATATGAACTTCAATAGGAATTCAAACATTTAATCCATTACAAATTCCCTTACTTAATACTTTATTTACAATTGTTGGTACAGCGATGGGGAACCCTGCTTCTCCTATTTTTGCTAACTGAATTATGAATAAGATACTAACTGATATTATGAAGGATTTCTCAGTACATATACCATTTGTAAAATTGTATGTTGATGACATTGTTCTAGCTATTCCTAGCTATTTCAAAGATGATATTTTAGGGTATGTAAACAAATTTAACAAACATGTTCAGTTTACGTTGAAATGTGAAACGAATAATAGTCTGCCTTTCTTAAATGTTTTATGAATTAGACAAACGGACGGAACTATTTTAACAGACTGGTATAGAAAAAGTAGTAGTTCATACAACAGAATATGAAATTATCAATCAGAACATACATTAAAACAAAAACAAAACATACAAGGGCAGGGTGAAAAGTCCCTGAAAAATGAAACAAGAAATGATTTATTTGGTCAAAACATATTTTATTTCTCAACATAATCTCCTGGTAGCTCGATACATTTCGACCAACGTTTTTCAAATTTTTCGATCCCTTCCAAATAATACGATTTTGGCAATCCTTCAAAATAGGCGTTTGTCTCAGCGATGACCTCATCGTTGGAGTCAAATCTCTTTCCGCCGAGCCATTTCTTCAAGTTTGGAAATAGATAAAAATCGCAGGGGGCCAAATCTGGAGAATATGGTGAATGACGAACCAATTGGTAGTGCGATTCATGCAATGTTGCCATTACGTCACGGTCGCGCTTGTCGTCAACAGAGAGCAAATGCGGCACCCATCTGGCAGAAAGCTATCTCATATTCAAAAATTTATGCAAAATGTTTCGTACCCGTTCGGTTGAGATGCTCATAGCCTCAGCAATCTTGTGCACTTTAACTCGCCGATCGTCCAATATCATACCATGGATTTTATCGACGATATCTGGCGTTGTAACCTCAATTGGAGGACCAGAACGTTCGGCGTCCTTTGTGATCATATTACCATAACGAAAATCAGTAAACCACTTGTGAATCATTCCAATCAATAGTGAGGTGTCCCCATAATGTTTAACAAGCGATTCTATGGTTTGCGAAATGTTTTTTCCACGCAAGAAATAATGTTTAATCAAGAGGCGAAATTCACTTTTTTCCATGTTTTAAAAAATCTTCAAGGTTACTTATTTTCGATGGGTGTCAAAACAGAACCGAATGACATATCAGTCTGAAATTTTTAATGCGTTCTAGTTAAAGATGGTACATTACAAATGTCACATGAGATTTGCGATTGTGGTGCCATCTGTTTTATTTTTCAGGGACTTGTCACCCTGCCCTCGTAGTATAATTAAATGACGACCCTAAAGGTTTTATACTAAAATTTAATTTAGTAATAGAAAAGCATTAGTGAGCCAGTATTGTATTTCAAATTTCCTTTTATTCCTAATTTAACTGAAAGCTTTTGTAAAATAATAGAAACAGAAAATATCAAAATAGCACTATATAATACGAACAAACTGAATGTAATTTTTACAAGACTTAAAGATAAAACAGCAATAGAATTCACTCCTTTTACAGTTTATAAATTGCAATGTAAAGATTGTAATAGTACATATGTAGATCAAACAGAACAGTACTTAGGTAATAAATCAAATATGTGATTGTAAAAGTAAAGTCATTGTAGTTAAACAGCATTAACATCACACCATTTTAATACTTGACATACTTTTGATATCAAGAATGTTAAAATTTTAGATACAGAACAAAATTTACAAAAAAAGGTTATTGTTATAAATGTGCCATATTAAATTAGACAACAATAGTATTAATCTAAGGACTGACATTGATAACTTAAATAACTTATGTATTAACATTTTAAATAATAATTTTTGACCTATAATTGTGGTGTCGCCATCTACATTATTATTCTAGACAACTGTTTCTTTTTAACTAGGTTGGCAATATGGCAATCATGTCGCTGTCTTTCACAACGACGTTATTTGTTTCACAGTCACTCAGTTGTCCCTCGATCAAACACATCTTTATTAATATTGTAACATAATCACCTGGAATATATATTTTTTTAAAATTTAAAGATTTGATACTTGTTAAAGGTATGTATTTTTCTTTTATTGTTTAAATTTTGAAAATTATACATATGATTGTAATAATTTTTTTCCTCTTGTAGTTCTGAAGATGGTTAAATAGTAATCGACAAGTTAACAAAATATCATGAGTTTTTGATTATTTTTGTCCGATTTCCGACAATATTTTCCTTAATACTTTAATCTTATTAATTTCAGGAATAACAGTTACATGAGCCATCATAATATTATAGAAATTAATTTATAAATACTGAAGCACTTCAAAGAAGATTTTTTACTGTAATTTTAGGAATTACACTAGCGGTTGGCCTTCACGCTACGCTCCGCGGACACTGTAATAGAATTCACTTCTGTAAGTCAATTGATAAAATTTAAATTGCATTATAGCCGATCTAAAACTTTTCATTTATGAACGTCTGTTTTACTACTATTTGATACCAAACATGACCCCTGTGGCTCCTCCACCACTAACATATTTGGGGACCGAGATCTGCTTCGGCAGAGTGCCACACCCAGTAATGGGTAGAAGGCGTGATGATATATTTATTTATTTATTTACAATAAGAAATTTCAGTAAGTAATTCGTTATTTTTCAGCAACTTAAATTTTACGCCCTAATAAAACGCATACGCGTTACAGCAAAATAACAATAGTAAGAGACGAATGCCATATATCGCGGCGCTCTTAGTGTTTCACGTGCTCACTACACATTAGTAAGATAGGAATATCAGCAGTATATTATCTATTATGTATATGGTCGACTGACAGTAGTTTGTCGCGTGTGCTAGATTAGGAATTGGTTCTAAAACAGTGGGTAGTTCTAGTGGCATAGTTGTCAGTGGATTGTTGTTATTACGATGGAGAGTAAATCGGATGGTCAGTTTAGGGTAAGTCAGGTTCTGTTAGTGGTTAACGCGGGCGAAGCGAGCTAATCTAAAATCGGAACAATAAACCGCCAAAAAGGTAATGGTAAATCATTGTTTTTGAGTCACTGGAAACATGAACTTCTCCTATACAGTGCTATCTTTTGGCAAAATATCAAAATAAGGCGAGGGGGTATACTGGAGTTTTACCGAAATTTTATGTTATATTTTAAATGTCACTTTTAGTAATAACTAATGAATTTATAGTTAAACAATGTTTAAAACTTCAGATTTTTATTAATAATATTCTAATTTTTTTATTTGGAGACATTGATATAATTTTACTAATATAGTACAGATGTCACTACTGTGTTACTGATCAACTGTCAGTATATCAGTTTTTCAAGTCGTGATCACATATCAAACGTCAAAATAAAAACATGGCTGATAGATATAATTATAGAAAATTGTCTTTTGTTTTAGTTAATTATGGACCGGTGAGTGGCAAAAGTAATAATCGTTTCTAAACATAACAATAATAATATAATTTTTCAGACGACTACGTACGAAAGTAACTATAACAACATTATAAATTACTACGAAAAGTTGAACTTAAGGGCGCTCCGTACTCAGTGTAAAACCGCTTGAAATTTGTATGCTTTTATTTCCAGTTCTAGATAAATAAATTTGTTCAAATTTTGTTAGAATGAAGATAATAATGAAATATTACGTTTTATCTCTTTATAATTTCGTAAAACTTAATAATAAGTTAGTTAAGTGCATATATATGTAAAGACATATACACGATTTTAACAGTTTAGAAAGTACTTGGGTATATAAATTAGATATGAAATGAAAGATTTTGCAAAAATAAAACTTTCTTGATACGAATATTTTCATTAAAGTTTCGCATTTCTGAGTAAAGTATATATTTGTTTTCGATATTTCGTGTCACAATGTCACATATTTAACGCCTGACGTACAAAACGATGCAACCCAAATGACAATGTCTGCTCTGAACGATGCGGTATCTGAAGGATTTCAGAGCAGGTACTTTTTATGACGGTTTCACAATAAACATCGCAAACTTTTGTGCCCACAGGCACAGGCTTCTCTGTAAAGATAGTGATGAACTGATGACATATCGTGCACGGAACTACTGTTCAGATATTTCGACATGAAAATGTTATAGATACTTACGAGAAATTTAATATTTAATTTAGTATTTAGTATAAGTATTTATATATAAAAAATGTAAATTAAATATTGTTATGTAAGTATTTGATTAAGATTTTAATGTTATTTTAAAATAAGGGCAGATAGACGCAATAAATTGTAATTATATAGGTGACGCACCCAGAAATGTTATCTCTTCATGAATATAAAATCCACTTTTATTAATTTTTTTATTAATTTTGTCTTCTAGCATCGCTACAGCCTTGCTTTCATTTCTGATTCCATATTCTGTAGCTTTACTGCCAGTGAATGAACTATAAAGCAAATATTTCACTATATTTGCAGTTGATGTACCTTTCCGTTTTTTGTAAATCTTTCCGAAATTTGAGGCAGTAAGTCGTTTCCTTCTTTCCTCTTTCCATAGTTGATCTGTAAACTGCCCAGCTGATACTCTTCCTCACCAGCTTTTTTCATTTCTTCAAAAGCTAGATCCTTCACAGTTGTGATACTGCTTCATGGTATCGCATGTATGTTTTATCTGTCATAGATGGTATATCTAAAACAGCGCATATTTCTTCTAACTGGCTGTATCCGCCACCAGTCGATATCATAGCAGATACAGCTAATTTATTCACATTCGTCACTGATTCTGAATCTTCTGAATGGACAACATTTTCGATACCGCAGACATTACACTTGAATGTAAAAATACTTTTCAAACCCATCCGTTTTTCCGATTTGAAATTAATGTTAAAAAAAGAACATTCGAAACCACTGTGTTTGATAGATTTTAGTTCTTTAAAAAAATACTGAATATCCACGATTCTTCTACCGCAAATTTCATTTTCTTCGTCATTTGTTGCAATTGACTTCCATAACGAATTCCTCTGCTAAGCTGAAGGAAGACTCATTTGTAAAATAAATCACTAAATGTTATTCAATAAATTCAAAACAAAATTTGTTTTTTATGTAATCACTGGAAGTTGGACCTCTACGGTTATTCGCTGGAATTCGAACCCAGCACTAGAACTACACGCGAAATCTTGAGGTTCTGGGTTCGAAACCCGCAAATTCTCATGAATTTTTAAAAATTATTTCGTTATTAGAAAACAGACACTAAAGTAGACTTATTTTTTTCTAGTAGATAATTATATGTATAAAATAAAATAGGTTATATAACTTACGTGAATTTGCTTCGGTATCCTTCCCGTATGTGAAACTCGTATCCTCCAAAATAGAAATTTCTGAACTTGACGGAAGCGCAGAAGTCGCCCTATTTCTAAAAAAAAAACAACAAAAAACGATAAGTTTCTGACAATATTATGGACATAATTTGTGTCTATGTTGCACTATCATTTGATTTGTTGTGAAAATATGTCTTTTAAGATAGTCTTCACCAACTACAGGTAAATTATAACTTGGTTTAAATAAATAAAAGCATGTTGAATATATGACAGCAATCCCAATTATTCCATTTGTAATTTTCATTTCGTTTTATTTATTTAAACAAGGTTAAAATGTAACTGTCGTTGGTGAAAACCAGCCTCATTGTTTTAAAATTAGTAGTAGCTATACATTTTTCTTGATATCTTTAGGGCCAGTTTTTCAATCGCCGGTTTTCTCTCGATTAATGTTAACCACGATCGAATAATAATGGTAACCACAGTTTCCTATGGTATCGAGTCGACCTGTGGATCCTAAGAATCCTGGTTCGATGCCCACAGCAGACAAAACCTTTTCACAAATTTAAAATTACCCCTATGGCTCCCTCACCACTAACATCTTTGGGGGCCGTGATTTAACGACTGCTAACCGCACTTCACTTATTGAGATCTGCTTCGGCAGGGTGCCACACCCAGTAATAGATAGAAGGCGGGATGATATATTTATTTATTTTATTTATTGTTTCCATAATTATTTAAACATGATTAACATTAATCGGTGATTGACAAACTGGCCCTTATAAAACTAAATCAACAATTAGTTTTCAATGAGTGTACATATACATCATTGTATAGATAAAACGAGACAAAATATTGTAAAAAAATTACTTACCGTGCTAACACTTCACGTCGATGTTTCACTAGTTGATATCTGGACATATGTAAAGTTTGTCGCTTCATATTTCACTCAAATCCCGAACACACAAACACAATATTTAAAATACTGGTGAAAAACTATTACACGTTATACAAATATGACTTGTTTGAGTTGACACTGCAAAACAAAACTGAGAAGGAATTGAAAAATGTTCCTAATTTATATACCTTCAGGAATCTAATTCCCGGAAAGTTTGCGATACTTAATTTTTCAAAATAATATTTTTTTTTGAGTTCATTGAAACTATTGTCATATCATATTTAATTTCATACGAATTTCTTAAAGAAAAATTTAGTATTTTTCTTTCTACGAATTTACATAATTGTATAGTTCTGCTGGATTATTTCTCATTTTTCTATTACTGAAAATAATATTTTTTATAAATAAATCTGATAGGTATCATAATTATTATTTATATAGTGGGATAATAGCTCCGTAGTAATTTGGAGGAATATAGTAGTTTTTATATATTTTTATGATCTCAAGATACATATAAGTTACCATGATATCAACGATCGTTTTATTTTTAGTAAGTCACGTGATTTGACGGCTGGTAACCACGCTTCACGAGCATAAATATATTACTTACCAAGATCTGCTTCGCCAGAGTGCCACAGCCAGTAATGGGTAAAAGGCGTGAAATATTTATTTAGTTTTTCAAAATTATGTATAATTTGTTGAGAACAAAATACTGGACAATTTTTATCAACTTAGTTTCTGTTCAAATTATTTTTTGGAAGAGATTTCACAGTGAGACCGTGTATCTCAAACGAACAAGGATTTACCATTTCAATAGAACTTTCATGTCATAAATAGATCCTTTTATTTGATATATAGGTTTTAGCTGTCCCAAAATTATTTTCGTTTTTTGCAACCCGGTATGTTTCCATGATATTGTGACATGTATAACAGTAAGGCGCAAATGCGAAATATTTTTTTAGTATGGAACGCCCTTAACAAACAATGATATGTTACCATAACGTATACTTCTAACATATCAAGTTAAGTTACACTGATTGACAACAGATGGCGCTACGATTAATGAAAATATTAAAATAAATGAAAATAATTTGTATTATTATTTAAATAGAAGTTTAGGCAGATATTTTAACAAATTTGCGCAGATAAATCTTAATTTTTTAAATTAATTCATATTTTAGTATTATTTAGTATTTTGACATTACGCTTAGTACAGTTGGTGACACTTACGCTCGTTTGTGCGTAACCTCAAATGTACAATAAATGCTTGCCGTAACGCTTCAGTATACGACTAGTAATTTTTTTTTGTGATATTACATTATTACACATTGACTAAATCAAAATGGAGCCTCTGATAATGATTCAATCATTGTACAAGCCGCAAGAGAAAGTATCTTGAATCTGCTGTCAGTGAAGTCTAGAGAAAGATACGAATTCATATATAATCAGTTCATGAATTGGCGTAAAGAAAAAGACGTAAAATCATCGTTTTCGGAACAAGTATTGTTGGCGTATTTTGGTGAACAATCAAAGAAAATTTCACCAAATTCTCTTTGGAAAATATATTCAATGCTGAAAAGCACTCTCAATATTCATCAAAATAGAGGCATAGCGCAATACATGAAGTTAAAGGCATTTCTAAAAAGAAAGTCTGTTGGATACAAACCAAAGAAATCAAAAACATTAACAGATGCATAAATTCCTCAATGAAGCATCCGATGACAAATATTTGTTATCAAAAGTAAGTTGACAGATCATCATTTTCTATATATCTGTTACATTTTTGTTATTATTATTATTAGTATTATTTAATATTTTGACATTACGGTTAGTACAATTGGTATCGCAATACCTAACCTCAAACGTCAAAACTCATCAGCTGTCAAAGTGTAACAACATTGATCTTGTAAACTGAAATATTTTGTGGTCGTCTGAAAAATAGTGTACACAACTTGCTCGAAAGTGTGATGCTTGTTATGTAAATAACTATTGTATATAGGTGGTTGAAAAGTGATTTATTAAATAATGCCAGCAAATTGATAGAATAGTGCTCACTGTTAGTAAATTTTCAACCTAAATCACTACTTTGATGACACAAATTTTAGTGTAATATAATTTTGTTCCGAAACAACTTTGATTATTGAAATGAAACAAGGTTGCTTACTTTTCCTCTTGCCGATATTGTACTACCTACTTTGTTTGATCAAACAGATTTTTTACTCAGTTGGGGGTACAGATAATATTATTTTATGTTTCTGGAGATTAGTATTATAGATTTATGCTATTTAAAACAGTTATTTACTTGTTTTACAGTTAATGTATGTTTGTGTACATTTTAACAAAAGATTGAAATATTATATGGAAAAATATAAACAAAATATTGTAGTGGTAAGTAGAAGTTAAGTCTCAGGAAACTAATTATTATTTTAATTACATATTTTAGTAATCCGAATTACCAATAAGATGCCGACATGTAAGCCACGTGATCATTTCAGTTCAGTGATGTCAAAATTAGTTTTATTTGCATTTATTAATTATCATCTCACTTTAGAAAATCTAACTGAGATAATATTGTAAATCAAAGACTACTGTTGTGTATTTTCTTAAATTTCTTAGAAGTATGGTCTGATTATCAATATAAAATAACAACGATAATTAATATTTATTTGAACCAAACTTATTAAATAAACTAAAGTATAAATTAAACTAAATAAAATTATTATATTTAATATAATGCTCGCCATTTTTTAAAATTCTGTAAGAAATATAAAAAGTTTAGTATACATACTAGCGGTCGGCCTTCACGCTACACTCCGCGGACACTGAAATAGGATTCACTTCTGTAAGACAATTGACACTATATAAATCAAATTATTTCCGAAGTAAAAGTTTTTAATTCTGCACGTCTGTCCTTTAAAATACATTTAATTGAAACCAAGCACGATAGGTTATGAAACTCTGGCACTACAAAATTGACAATAAAAAAAATCCTATTTAGCACACGAACTCTTTAAGCGACCTTTCATTTGATACCAAACACAATATGTTTTGAAGTACTTTCACTAAAACAATTGCCAATCGAAAAAATTCTAATTCTGCACGCGAGTCCTTCAATAGACCTTTCATTTGATACGAAACACGATAGGTTTTGATGCACTCTTACTAAAATAATTGCCGATCGGATAATATTTAATTTTGCACGCGAGCCCTTCAAAGGACCTTTTATTTGATACCAAACACGATAGGTTTTGATGCACTCTTACTAAAACAATTGCCGATCGGATAATATTTAATTTTGTACGCGAGCCCTTCAAAAGATCTTTCATTTGATACCAAACACGATAGGTTTTGATGCACTCTTACTAAAACAATTGGCGATCGAATAATATTTAATTTTGCACGCGAGCCCTTCAAAAGACCTTTCATTTGATACCAAACAAGATATGTTTTGAAGCACTTTAACTAAAACAATTGCCGATCGAAAAAATTCGAATTCTGTATGTGAGCCCTTCAAAGGACCTTTCATTTGATACCAAACACGATAGGTTTTGAAGCACTTTCACTAAAACAATTACTGATTGAAAAAATCTCATTTCTACATGCGTGACCTTCAAAACTTTGGTATTATACCATATACGATAAATTTTAAATTTTGATAATAAATTTAAATAAATAATAATAAAATTGTATTTAATGTAACAATATTTGCTTAGTTTTACTATATATTTTTACCAAGGACAATTTTGGTTTGGTTTACCTGTATAAATATATAACTTGTCAATTTGACGTTTAAACCAACTTGAGAGTGAACTGTCAAAAATTTACTTTTTAAATATACATATTTGAAATGTGTAATTATAATAAAAACGC
This sequence comes from Pterostichus madidus, assembly GCA_911728475.2. Classification (NCBI taxonomy): domain Eukaryota; kingdom Metazoa; phylum Arthropoda; class Insecta; order Coleoptera; family Carabidae; genus Pterostichus; species Pterostichus madidus. Next base: position 17,833,361 of record OU452315.1, read on the forward strand.
CCTCTCATTTCCCCAATATGTGTAAAATATTTCAAAACTACTCACAGATATTTCATATCTACGTAATTTATAATTAAAAATGCGACATGTCCACTGACAAATGTCAATTCTCAAATCTATGAATTTCAAAACCTGGATCTTGTATATGAGATGTTCCTAAATTATAGATTTGTCAAATTGAAGTTTTGTGTTAAAAAAATTTTATATAAACATGAAATCAATTGAAAACAGTTCAAAACATATATCCTCAATCCTATAATATCTTAATATACTTACAAAATTGCTCTAACTTGTCTCGAAATTAATATAATTGTGTTAAAAAGTTTCATGCGTAACGTCAATGAATTTTTCTGCTTACGGTCAAATCGTCCGTAGATGTTCTTCTTAATAAATGCAAAGCCACCACAATCTTAGTTAAAAATGCGTGTTTTTTCAAGTTTTCTCACACATCATGTGCACAAAAAATCTAAGACTAACAAAAGGCACCCCCCATGATTGACCTCTATCAAATAAAAAAAGTTTCAAATTAATCGGACAAACCGTCTAGGCTGTAGAGGTGAGCAATTGACGTGATGAATCCCCACAAATATATATACCTCTTACTTTAATAGTAGTTGGACTAGCGGTCGGCCTGGCTTTGCCAGGCCTCACGCTAGGCTTCGCGGACACTGAAGTAAGGTTCACTTCTGTATGACAATTGACAAAATATAAACTGAATTAATTCCAATCTAAAACATTTCTATTCTGTACGTTTATTCATGCAAAGACCTATTAATTGATGCCAAACACAATAGGTTTCAAATCTGTATCACTAAAACAATTGCCGCTCAAAAAAATCAATTTAATTCGCGTGCCCTTTAAAAGACATTTCATTTGATACCAAACACAATAAGTTTTAAAACACTTTCACGGAAACAATTGAAGATCTGAAAGTATTTAATTTTGTACGCGAGCTCTTCAAAAGACCTTTCATTTTATATCAAACATGATTGGTTTTAAAGTACTTTCACTGAAACAATTCGCGGTCGAAAAAAATACCAATTTTATATTTGAACCCTTCAAAAGGCATGTCATTTAATATCAAATATGATAGCTTTTGAACACCATTACTATAACAATAGACGATCCAAAAATAATAATTCATTTAACACGCGTGCCCTATAAAATACCTTTCATTTGAAACCAAACATGATGGAATTTGAAATACTTTTAGTAAAACAATTGACGATTGAAATGTATTAAGTTTTGTACGCGAGCCCTTCAAAAGACCTTTCATTTGATACCAAACACGATAGGTTTTGAAACACTTTCATTAAAACAATTGTCGATCGAATAAAATTTAATGCTGCACGCGAGCCCTTCAAAAGACCTTCCATTTGATATCAAACACGATAGGTTTTGGTGCACTTTCACTAAACAATCGACAAACGAAAATATTTCAATTTTTCATGCAAGCTCGTTAAGAGACCTTTCATTTCATACCAAACACAATATGTTTTGAAGCACTTTCACTAAAACTATTGCCGATCGAAAATATTTTAGTTTTGCACACGTACCCTTTAAAAGAACTTTCATAATATACCAAATACGACTGGTTTTGAATCACTTTCAATTAAACAATTATCGATAGAAAATTTAGGAGTGCCCAAATGATTCTAATTCGAGTTATTTGATTTTTCTAAATTGAACTTTGCCATAGACAAAATTTGCTTGGTTTTACTGTATATTATTATCGAGATCAAATTTGGTTGAGTTCACCTGTATAAATTATAAAACTTGTCAATTTGACGTTTTATTTTGAAACCAAATTTATTGTGGGTCGTCAAAAATTTACTTTTTAATTACACGTATTTGAAATGTGTAATTATAATAAAAACGTCCCCTCATTTCCACAATATGCGTAAAGTATTTCAAAACTACTCACAAAAATTTAATATTTAAGTAATTTATATTTAAAAATGCGACATTTCCATTGACAAATGTCAAAATGACAGTAGATGTTCTTAAAAATTCTAAAGCCTCCATATTCTTTATACTTTATAAAACTTGTCAATTTGACGTTTTGCTTTAAAACCAACTTCATAGTGAAGTGTCAAAAATTTACTTTTTAAATACACATATTTGAAATGTATAATTATAATAAAATTTTGTACGCGAGCTCTTCAAAAGACCTTTCATTTTATAACAAACTTGATTGGTTTTAAAGTACTTTCACTAAAACAATTCTCGGTCAATAAAAATACCAATTTTATATTCTGGCCCTTCAAAGGCCTGTAATTTAATACTAAATATGATAGGTTTTGAAATACCTTTACTAAAACAATGGACGATCAAAAAAATAATTAATTTAACACGCGTGCTCTGTAAAAGACCTTTCATTTGATAGGAAACACGATAGGTTTTGAAGCACTTTCAGTAAAACAATTGTCGATCGAATAAAATTTAATGCTGCACGCGAGTCCTTCAAAAGACCTTCCATTTGATATCAAACACGATAGGTTTTAATGTACTTTTACTAAAACAATTGACAAACGAAATTATTTAAATTTTTCATGCAAGCCCTTTGAGAGACCTTTTATTTCATACCAAACACAATATGTTTTGAAGTACTTTCACTAAAACAATTGCGGATCGAAAAAGTCAATTTTGCATGCGCATATATTTTTTATTTCATCTGAAAGTTCTTTTAAAGACCTTACAAATGAGACCAAACAAGTTATGATTTGGAATAGTTTAAATTTGAACCAATTGCCTCTCGTAAAATTTCAACTGTTTTAATTTCATCTGAAACTTATTCAAAAGCCCTATCAAATGACACCTACCATGTTTTATTTCCGAATACATTTTGCTATAAATTAAAAATCCTTCGGACGTCATTTCTGATGACATTCCACATTTATTTTATATATACATGAAATAAATTGAAAATTTTCTTTAAACTTTTTTGAAAAACTGTTGGAAATCGCTGGAATATTATTTCTGACATCGTTTTTTCGAGTTACCTTTGTTTGCATTGTAGAATTCTGCGGTCAATTTTTTTTTCTTTTTACTGTATATTATTACTGCGGACAAATTATGTTTTGTTTCACTATATACTTTAACAAATTAACTGACACTTTGTCTTCAAATTTTTATGAGCATGAAATCAGTTGAAACTGTTTAAAACATGTATTCTCAATCATTTAATGCCTAAATCAAATTTCAAAATTTCTCTAACTTGTCTAGAAATTGAAATAATTCTATCAGAAAATTCCATGCGTACTAAACAGAATTAGTTTTGATGCACTTTCACTAAAACAATTATCTGTCGAAAAAAAAAAACAATTTTTCACGCGAGCCTTTCAGAAGATCTTTCATTTGATACCATACACAATACGTTTTGAAACACTTTCAATAAAACAACTGACGATCGAAAAGAATCAATTTTTCACGCGAGTCCTTCAAAAAACCTTTCATTTAATACCAAACACGATATTTTTTAAGCTCTTTCACTAAAATAATTGACGATCAAAAATTATCAAATTTTGCACGTAAGCCCTTCAAAAATTCTCTCTTTTGATACCAAATACTATTAGTGTAGAAACACTTTCACTAAAACAATTGACGATCTAAAAGTGATAAATTTTATACGCGAGCTCTTTCAAAGACCTTTCATTTGATACCAAATACGATAGGTTTTTAATTATTTTCACGAAAATAATTGCCGAACGAAAAAATTCCAATTCTGCACGTGAGCCCTTCAAAAAACTTTTTATATGATACCAAACACGATGGGTTGTGATGCACTCACTAAAACAGTTACCGATAGAAAAAAATCAATTTTGTACTCGAGCCCTTTAAATAACCCTTCATTTGATGGCAAACACGATAGGCCTTTCACTAAAACTATTGCCGATCGAAAATATTTTAGTTTTGCACACGTACCCTTTAAAAGAACTTTCATAATATACCAAATACGACTGGTTTTGAAGCACTTTCAATTAAATTATCGATAAAAAAATTAGGAGTCTCCAAATGATTCTAATTCGAGTTATCTGGTTTTTCTAAATTGAACTTTGCCGTAGACAAAATTTGCTTGGTTTTACTGTATATTATTATCGAGATCAAACTTTGTTGAGTTCACCTGTATACATTATAAAACTTGTCAATTCGACGTGTTGTTTCGAAACCAAATTCATTGTGGACCGTCAAAAATTTACTTTTTAAATACACGTATTTGAAATGTATAATTATAATTAAAACGTCTCCTCATTTCCAGAATATGTGTAAAGTATTTCAAAACTACTCACAATAATTTAATATTTAAGTAATTTATAATTAAATATGCGACATGTCCACTGACAAATGTCAAAATGACAGTAGATGTTTTTTTATTAAAATTTCAGAGCCTCCATATTCTTTATACTTTATAAAACTTGTCAGTTTGACGTTTAAAATTAAAACCAACTTCATAGTGGACTGACAAAAATTTTCTTTTTAAATACACATATTTAAAATGCGTAATTATAATAAAACTGTACACTCATTCCTCCAATATATGTAAAATATTTCAAAAGTACTCTAACAAATTTAATATTTAAATAATTTATAATTAAAAATGCGGCATGTCCACTGAGAAATGTCAAAATGACGTTTGATGTTCTTCTTAAAAATTTCAAAGCCTCCCCACGCTTAGTTGATTTTGCCCCAAAAACGCATGTTTTTTCAAGTTTTCTCACACATCATGTGTACGAAAAATCTGAGACTATCAAAAGGCACTCCACGTGATTGACCTCTATCAAATAAAAAAAGTTGCAAATAAATCGGATAAACCGTCTAGGCTGTAGTGATTTACAAATGGGCGTGATGAATCCAAAGAAATATACCTCACTTCTCAAAATAGTATATAGGACTAGCGTTCGGCCTGGCTTCGCCAGGCCTTTTCGCTAGGCTCCGCGGACACTGAAGTAAGGTTTAATTGAATTACGATCTAAAACTTTTTATTTCTGTACTTCTGCTCATCTAAAGATATTTTTTGATTTTACTATATATTACTGCCGAGGACAAATTTTGCTTTGTTTTACTATATACTTTTAAAAACTATTTGTCACATTGACAGTCGTAAAATTTCAATCAGATACGTGTTTTATTTCCAAAAAGATTTTGTTAAACTAAGAAAAATTCTTCGGACATCATTTCTGAAGGTCTTTTAATGCCCTTTCATATGATACCAAACATGACGTGATTCTGAATAGTTGACTTTTCAAACAACTGCTTATCGTAAATTTTAAATTTTTTCCAATTGCATTTAAAAGGTCTTTTAATGCCCTTTCATATGATACCAAACACGACATGATTCGGAATAGTTGAATTTTCAAAAAATTGCCTAACGTAAATTTTTAATTTTTTCCAATTGCATTTGAAAGGTCTTTAAATGCCCTTTCATATGATACCAAACACGGTATGATTCTGAATAGTTGAATTTTCAAACAATTGCCTATCGCAAATTTTAATTTTTTTCCAATTACATTTAAAAGGTCTTTTAATGCCCTTTCATATGATACCAAACAGTTGCCTATCGTATATTTTCAATTTTTTCCAACTGCATTTAAAAGTTCTTTTAATGCCCTTTCATATGATACCAAACACGACATGATTCGGAATAGTTGAATTTTCAAACAGTTGCCTATCGTAAATTTTCAATTTTTTCATATTGCATTCGAAAGTACTTTTAATGCCCTTTCATATGATACCAAACACGACATGATTCTGAATAGTTGAATTTTCAAACAATTGCCTATCGCAAATTTTAAATTTTTTCCAATTACATTTAAAATGTCTTTTAATGCCCTTTCATATGATACCAAACACGACATGATTCGAAATAGTTGAATTTTTAAGCAATTGCCTATCGTAAATTTTCAATTATTTCAAATTGCATTTAAAAGGTCTTTTAATGCCCTTTCATATGATACCAAACATGACGTGATTCTGAATAGTTGACTTTTCAAACAACTGCTTATCGTAAATTTTAAATTTTTTCCAATTGCATTTAAAAGGTCTTTTAATGCCCTTTCATATGATACCAAACACGACATGATTCGGAATAGTTGAATTTTCAAAAAATTGCCTAACGTAAATTTTTAATTTTTTCCAATTGCATTTGAAAGGTCTTTAAATGCCCTTTCATATGATACCAAACACGGTATGATTCTGAATAGTTGAATTTTCAAACAATTGCCTATCGCAAATTTTAATTTTTTTCCAATTACATTTAAAAGGTCTTTTAATGCCCTTTCATATGATACCAAACAGTTGCCTATCGTATATTTTCAATTTTTTCGAACTGCATTTAAAAGTTCTTTTAATGCCCTTTCATATGATACCAAACACGACATGATTCGGAATAGTTGAATTTTCAAACAGTTGCCTATCGTAAATTTTCAATTTTTTCATATTGCATTCGAAAGTACTTTTAATGCCCTTTCATATGATACCAAACACGGCTTGATTCTGAATAGTTGAATTTTCAAACAATTGCCTATCGCAAATTTTAAATTTTTTCCAATTACATTTAAAAGGTCTTTTAATGCCCTTTCATATGATACCAAACACGACATGATTCGGAATAGTTGAATTTTTAAACAGTTGCCTATCGTAAATTTTCAATTATTTCCAATTGCATTTAAAAGGTCTTTTAATGCCCTTTCATATGATACCAAACATGACGTGATTTTGAATAATTGAATTTTCAAACAACTGCGTATCGTAAATTTTCAATTTTTTCCAATTACATTTAAAAGGTCTTTTAATGCCCTTTCATATGATACCAAACACGACATGATTCGGAATAGTTGAATTTTTAAACAGTGGCCTATCGTAAATTTTCAATTATTTCCAATTGCATTTAAAAGGTCTTTTAATGCCCTTTCATATGATACCAAACATGACGTGATTCTGAATAGTTGAATTTTCAAACAACTGCCTATCTTAAATTTTAAATTTTTTCCAATTGCATTTGAAAGGTTTTTTAATGCCCTTTCATATGATACCAAACACGACATGATTCGGAATAGTTGTATTTTCAAAAAATTGGCTATCGTAAATTTTAAATTTTTTCCAATTGCATTTGAAAGGTCTTTAAATGCCCTTTCATATGATACAAAACACGACATGATTCGGAATAGTTGAATTTTTAAACAGTTGCCTATCGTAAATTTTCAATTATTTCCAATTGCATTTAATAGGTCTTTTAATGCCCTTTCATATGATACCAAACATGACGTGATTCTGAATAGTTGAATTTTCAAACAACTGCCTATCGTAAATTTTAAATTTTTTCCAATTGCATTTGAAAGGTCTTTTAATGCCCTTTCATATGATACCAAACACGACATAATTCGGAATAGTTGAATTTTCAAACAGTTGCCTATCGTAAATTGTCAATTTTTTCATATTGCATTTAAAAGGTCTTTTAATGCCCTTTCATATGATACTAAACATGACGTGATTCGGAATAGTTAAATTTTCAAACAGTTGCCTATCGTGAATTTTCAATTTTTTCTAATTGCATTTAAAAGTTCTTTTAATGCCCTTTCATATGATACCAAACATGACGTGATTCGAAACAGTTGATTTTTTTTAAACTGTTGAAAATCGCTGGAATATTAATTCTGAAATTTTTTTATTCGATTAATTTTTTTTTTACAATGTAGATTCTTTTTGGTTTTACTGTATATTATCACCGAGGTCAATTTTTGCTTGAATTTGCTATATACTTTAACAGACTATTTGTCAAATTGACGTTTTGTCTTAAAACTTTATTTGAACATGAAATCAATTCAGCAAGGTTTTTAGTTACTGTCAAAAAATGTAATTTTTCTATCTTTTTTTTCTAAACTGTTGAAAATCGCTGGAATATTAATTCAGAAATGTTTTTATTCGATTAATTTTTTTTTACAATGTAGATTCGTTTTGGTTTTACTGTATATTATTACCGAGATAAATTTTTGCTTGGTTTTACTATATACTTTAACAAACTATATGTCAAATTGACGTTTTGTCTTAAAACTTTATTTGAACAAGAAATCAATTCAAAATAGTTCAAAACAAGTATCCTCAATCATCTAATACCTAAATCAAATTACAAAATTTTCACAATTTGTCTAGAAATTGAAATAATTCTATCGAAAAATTCCATGCGTAACGTCAAAAATGACAGCTTAGGTCTATGATTTTTCAAAACCTGGATCGTGTATATAAGAGGTAATGTTGTTTCTTAACCATAGATTTGTGAAATGGACGTTGCATCATTAAAAACTTTTATACAAACATGAAATCATGTTGAAAAACGTTCAAAATATATGTCCTCAATCGTCTAATACCTAAATCAAATTAGAAAATGTTTCCAACTTGTCTAGAAATTGAAATATTTATATAAAAATGTTTCATGCGAAACGTCAAAAGTGATTGACAGGTCTGAAAAATTTCTGCTTGCGGTCAAATTTCAAATGCATAGCAACGCGTGCATACTTCGATCAAGAAAATTTGCAAAGTTTGTTGTTAATTTCAAGCGGACTGTACTTTCAAAAAATCTGAAATACCCAAAAGGCACTAGTCCCAAACATTCTTTAAATCCTAGAAAAGAAATCACAACATTCGCATAAACCGTTTAAGCTGTAGCCGTGTCTAAAGTTTGGTTGCCGCCCGGAGGAATCTATAGTGAATTAAGCTGATTAGTATATGGTGACTAGTGGTCGTCCTGGCTTCGCCAGGCCTCACGCTAGCTCCGCGGACTCTGAAGTAGAATTCACTTTTGTAGGACAGTTGTTACAAATCTAAAACAGTTCTGCATACCTTTCCATCCAAAGACCATTTAATTGATACCAAACACAACAAGATTTCGAAGATCTTTCACTAAAACAACTAACGATTGAAAAATATCCAATTCTGCTCGCGAGCTCTTCAAAAGACCTTTTACTAGATACCAAACACAATAGGTTTTGAAGAACTTTCATTAAAACGATTGATGACAGGAAAAATTCAATTATGCACACGAGCTTTTCAAAAGACCTTTCATTTGATACTAAACACGAAGAATTTTGAAGAATTTTCACTAAAACAATTGAGTATCTAAAAGTATTAAGTTTTGTACACGAACCCTTCAAAAAATCTTTCTTTTTGATACAAACTCGATAGGTCAAATTTCAACTTTTTTATTTCATTACATTTCGTCTGAAAGTTCTTCTAAATCCCTTTCATATGATAACAAACACGACATTTTGCTAAACTACCTTTTTATAAGAATTTGTTTATTGGCACAATTGTTTGTTTGTAGATATTATAAATAATTTTTGAAAAAGCAATGAGCGTTCGCCGGGATTTGAATCCAGAACCTTTTACTCGCATGGTGACTGTTCTAGCATTTCTTCAACTAAAAGTTGCACGAAAGGCATGAGTATTCGCCGAGTGTTTCTGGCTGAATTGGTTAGAGCAGTCACCATGCGAGTGAAAGGTTCTGGGTTCAAATTCCGGCGAACGCTCATTGTTTTTTCAAAAACTAACTTTTTAATTATTTTATCTAAAGGTTCGTCTAAAGCCCTTTCATATGATATCAAACATGGCATAATTCGGAATACTTTAAGTTTGAAATAATTGACATTCGTAATTTATTAAGTTTGAAACAATTACCTGTCGTAAAATTTCAACTTTCTATATTTCATCTGAAAGTGCTTTTGAAGCCATTCAATATGACACTAAATACGGTACGATTCGGTATACTTTAAGTTTGAAACTATTGTCAGTCGTAAAATTTCAACTTTTTTTCTATTTCATATGAAAGTTATTCTAAAGCTCTTTCATATGACACTCAACACAATATGATTCGAAATACTTTATGTTAGAAATAATTGCTTATTGTAAAATTTCAACAATTTTCATTTTTCTGAAAGTTCTTCTAAAGCCCTTTAATATGACACCAAACACGATAGGTTTTGTTGCAATTCCACTAAAATAATTGCCGATTGAAAATATTATAATTTTGCCCACATGCCCTTTAAAATAACTTTCGTATTACCGATATAAAATTTAAGAGTGATCAAATGATTCCAATTCGAGTTATCTGGTTTTTCTAAATTGTACTCTGACGTGGATAAAATTTGCTTGGTTTTACTGTATATTATTACTGCAGACAAATTTGGTTGGGTTTACCTGTATACTTTATATAACTTGTCAATTTGACGTTTTGTTTTAGTGAATTGTTAAAAATTTTCTTTTTAAATACACATATATAAATTGCTTAATGATAATAAAAACGTTGCCTCATTCCCCCAATATGTGTAAAATATATCAAAAATTATCTAAAAAATTAAATACTTCAATAATTGTTAATTAAAAATGCGATATGTCCACATACAAATGTCAAAATTAGAGTAGGTGTTCTTTTTTAAAATTTCAAAGCCTCCACACTCTTTGTCTGTATATTTTATAAAACTTGTCAATTTGACGTTTTGAATTAAAACCAACTTCATAGTGGACTGTTAAAAATTTTCTTTTTAAATACACATATTTGAGATTTGTAATTATAATAGAAACGTCCCCTCAGTCCCCCAATGTGCGTAAAATATTTCAAAACTACTCTAAAACATTTAATATTTAAATAATTTATAATTAAAAATGCGACATGTCCACTGACAAACGTCAAAGTGACGTTTGATGTTCGTCTTAAAAATTTCAAAGCCTCCACACTCTTAGTTGAAAATGCATGTTTTTTCAAGTTTTCTCGCACATCATGTTCACGAAAAATCTGAGACTATCAAAAGGCACTCCGCATAAGTAATCCCTATCAAATAAAAAAAGTTTCAATTAAATCGGATAAACCGTCTAGGCTGTAAAATTGTTAGAATGACCGTGATGAATCTATATATAGGGAATTAAGCCGTTTAGTATATAAGACTAGCGGTCGCCCTGGCTTCGCCAGGCCTCACGCTAGTTCCGCGGACCCTGAAGTAGAATTCACTTTTGTAGGACAGTTGACACAATATAAATATGCATATCTTTCCAACCAAAGACCTTTTAATTGATACTAAACACTACAAGATTTCGAAGATCTTTCATTAAAACAACTAACGATTGAAAAATATCCAATTCTGCTCGCGAGCTCTTCAAAATACCTTTTACTAGATACCAAACACAATAAGTTTTGAAGAACTTTCATTAAAACGATTGATGACAGGAAAAATCCAATTTTGTACTCGAGCCCTTCAAAAGACCTTTCATTTGATACTAAACACGAAGAATTTTGAACCATTTTCACTAAAACAATTGAGGATCTAAAAGTATTGAATTTTGTACGCAAACCCTTCAAAAAATCTTTCTTTTTGATACAAACGCGATAGGCCAAATTTCAACTTTTTTATTTCATTACAATCTTCTTCTAAAGCCTTTTTATACGACACCAATACTTTAAGTTAGAAACAGTTGACGGTTGTAAAGAATTTTTTTTTTATTTCATTTGAACTTTCTTTCAAAACTTTTTCATATCACACCAAACTCGGCATGACTCGGAATACTTTAAGTTTGAAACAATTAACAGTTGTAATATTTAATTTGTTTCTTTATTCCATCTACAAGTTCTTTCAAAACTTTTTTATATGACATTAAACACGGCATGCTGCCGAATACTTTAAATTTAAAACAATTGACGGTCGAAATACATATATATATATATATATATATATATATATATATATATATATATATATATATTTCTATTTCGTCTGAAAGTTCTTCTAAAGCCTTTTCACATGATATCAAACACGATATTGAAGGTCTTAAAATTTCAAATACGTGTGTTATTTCCGAAAACATTGTGCTAAACTAACTTTTTATAAGAATTTGTTTATTGACACACTTGTTTGTTTGTAGATATTATAAATAATTTTTGAAAAAACAATGTGCGTTTGCCGGGATTTGAATCCAGAACCTTTCATTCGCATGGCGAGTGTTTGTAGCTCAATTGGTTAGAGCAGTCACCATGCGAGTGAAAGGTTCTGGGTTAAAATTGCGGCGAACGCTCATTGCTTTTTCAAAAACTAACTTTTTAATTATTTTATCTAAAGGTTCGTCTAAAGCCCTTTCATATGATACCAAACATGGCATAATTCGGAATACTTTAAGTTTGATATAATTGACAGTCTTAAAATTTCAATCAAATACGTGTTTTATTTCCGAAAAGATTTTGCTAATCTATTAAAAATCCGTTGGATGTAATTTTTGATAGTTCCACATTTTTTTATAGAATTTATTAAGTTTGAAACAATTACCTATCGTAAAATTTCAACTTTTTATATTTCATCTGAAAGTTCTTTTGAAGCCCTTCAATATGAAACTAAATACGGTACGATTCGGAATACTTTAAGTTTGAAACTATTGACAATCGTAAAATTTCAACTTTTTTTAATTTTATAAGAAAGTTCTTCTAAAGCCCTTTTATATGACACCTAACACAATATGATTCGAAATACTTTATGTTAGAAACAATTGCTTATTGTAAAATTTCAACTTTTTTCATTTATCTGAAAGTTCTTCTAAAGCCCTTTAATATGACACCAAACACGATAGGTTTTGTTGCAATTTCACTGAAATAATTGACGATTGAAAATATTATAATTTTGCCCACATGCCCTTTAAAATAACTTTCGTATTACCGAAAGAAAATTTAAGAGTGATCAAATGATTCCAATTCGAGTTATCTGGTTTTTCTAAATTGTACTCTGCCGTGGATAAAATTTTAAATACACATATTTGAAATTTGTAATTATAATAGAAACGTCACCTCTGTCCCCCAATGTGCGTAAAATATTTCAAAACTACTCTAAAACATTTGATATTTAAATAATTTATAATTAAAAATACGACATGTCCACTGACAAATGTCAAAATGACAGTAGATGTTCTTCTTCAAAATTTCAAAGCCACCATATTCTTTATACTTTATAAAACTTGTCAATTTGACGTTTTTGCTTTAAAACCAACTTCATAGTGAAGTGTCAAAAATTTACTTTTTGAATATACACATTTGAAATGTATAATTATAATAAAAACGTCCCCTCAGTCCCCTAATATGCGTAAAATATTTCAAAACTGCTCTAAACCATTTAATATTTAAATAATTTATAATTAAACATGCGACATGTCCACTGAGAAATGTCATAATGACGTTTGATGTTCTTCTTAAAAATTTCAAAGCCTCCACACTCTTAGTTGATTTTGCCCCAAAAACGCATGTTTTTCAAGTTTTCTCGCACATCATGTGCACGAAAAATTTGAGACTATCAAAAGGCACTCCCCGAGATTGACCTCTATCAAATAAAAAAAGTTTTAAATAAATCGGATAAACCGTTTAGGCTGTAAAATTGTCAGACTGATTGTGATGAAATTATATATACATAGGGAATTAAGCCGTTTAGTATATAAGACTAGCGTTCGGCCTGGCTTCGCCAGGCCTTTTCGCTAGGCTCCGCGGACTCTGAAGTAAGATTAAATTGAATTGCGATCAAAAACTTTTTATTTCTGTACTTCTTCTCATCTAAAGATATTTTTTGATTTTACTGTATATTACTGCCAAAGACAAATTTTGCTTTGTTTTACTATATACCTTTAAAAACTATTTGTCACATTGACAGTTGTAAAATTTCAATCAGATACGTGTTTTATTTCCAAAAAGATTTTGTTAAACTAAGAAAAATTATTCGGACTTCATTTCTGATAGTTCTACATTTATATTTTATATGTACATGAAATCAGTTGAATTTTTTCTCTTAACTTTTTGAAAAACTTTTGGAAATCGTTGGAAAACACGACATGATTCGGAATAGTTGTATTTTCAAGCAATTGCCTAACGTAAATTTTAAATTTTTTCCAATTGCATTTTAAAGGTCTTTTAATGCCCTTTCATATGATACCAAACACGACATGATTCGGAATAGTTAAATTTTCAAACAGTTGCCTATCGTGAATTTTCAATTTTTTCCAATTGCATATAAAAGCTCTTTTAATGCCCTTTCATATGATACCAAACACGACATGATTCGGAATAGTTGAATTTTCAAACAGTTGCCTATCGTAAATTTTAAATTTTTTCATATTGCATTCGAAAATACTTTTAATGCCCTTTCATATGATACCAAACACGGCATGATTCTGAATAGTTGAATTTTCAAACAATTGCCTATCGCAAATTTTAAATTTTTTTGAATTACATTTAAAAGGTCTTTTAATGCCCTTTCATATGATACCAAACACGACATGATTCGGAATAGTTCAATTTTTAAACAGTTGCCTATCGTAAATTTTCAATTATTTCCAATTGCATATAAAAGGTCGTTTAATGCCCTTTCATATGATACCAAACACGGCATGATTATGAATAGTTGAATTTTCAAACAACTGCCTATCGTAAATTTTAATTTTTTTCCAATTGCATTTGAAAGGTCTTTTAATGCCCTTTCATATGATACCAAACACGACATGATTTGGAATAGTTGTATTTTCAAAAAATTGGCTATCGTAAATTTTTAATTTTTTGCAATTGCATTTGAAAGGTCTTTAAATGCCCTTTCATATGATACAAAACACGACATGATTCTGAATAGTTGAATTTTCAAACAGTTGCCTATCGTATATTTTCAATTTTTTCGAACTGCATTTAAAAGTTCTTTTAATGCCCTTTCATATGATACCAAACACGACATGATTCGGAATAGTTGAATTTTCAAACATTTGCCTATCGTAAATTTTCAATTTTTTCTTATTGCATTCGAAAGTACTTTTAATGCCCTTTCATATGATATCAAACGCGACATGATTCTGAATAGTTGAATTTTCAAACAGTTGCCTATCGTAAATTTTCAATTTTTTCAAATTGCATTTGAAAGGTCTTTTAATGCCCTTTCATATGATTATAAACACGACATGATTCGGAATAGTTGTATTTTCAAAAAATTGGCTATCGTAAATTTTATAATTTTTTCCAATTGCATTTGAAAGGTCTTTAAATGCCCTTTCATATGATACAAAACACGACATGATTCTGTATATTTGAATTTTTAAACAGTTGCCTATCGTAAATTTTCAATTATTTCCAATTTCATTTGAAAGGTCTTTTAATGCCCTTTCATATGATACCAAACACGGCATGATTCTGAATAGTAGAATTTTCAAACAATTGCCTATCGCAAATTTTCAATTTTTTCCAATTGCATTTGAAAGGTCTTTTAATGCCCTTTCATATGATACCAAACACGGCATGATTCGGAATAGTTGAATTTTCAAACAGTTGCCTATCGTAAATTTTCAATTTTTTTCAATTGCATTTTAAAGGTCTTTTAATGCCCTTTCATATGATACCAAACACGGCAAGATTCGGAATAGTTGTATTTTCAAAAAATTGCATATCGTAAATTTTTAATTTTTTCCAATTGCATTTGAAATGTCTTTTAATGCCCTTTCGTATGATACCAAACACGACATGATTCGGAATAGTTGAATTTTCAAACAGTTGCCTATCGTAAATTTTCAATTTTTTCATATTGCATTCGAAAGTACTTTTAATGCCCTTTCATATGATACCAAACACGGCATGATCTGAATAGTTGAATTTTCAAACAATTGCCTATCGCAAATTTTAAATTTTTTCCAATTACATTTAAAAGGTCTTTTAATGCCCTTTCATATGATACCAAACACGACATGATTCGGAATAGTTGAATTTTCAAACAGTTGCCTATCGTAAATTTTCAATTTTTTCCAATTGCATATAAAAGGTCGTTTAATGCCCTTTCATATGATACCAAACACGGCATGATTATGAATAGTTGAATTTTCAAACAACTGCCTATCGTAAATTTTAATTTTTTTCCAATTGCATTTGAAAGGTCTTTTAATGCCCTTTCATATGATACCAAACACGACATGATTCGGAATAGTTGTATTTTCAAAAAATTGCATATCGTAAATTTTAAATTTTTTCCAATTGCATTTGAAAGGTCTTTAAATGCCCTTTCATATGATACCAAACACGGCAAGATTCGGAATAGTTGTATTTTCAAAAAATTGCATATCGTAAATTTTTAATTTTTTCCAATTGCATTTGAAAGGTCTTTTAATGCCCTTTCGTATGATACCAAACACGACATGATTCGGAATAGTTGAATTTTCAAACAGTTGCCTATTGTGAATTTTAAATTTTTTCCAATTGCATTTAAAAGGTATTTTAATGCCCTTTCATATGATACCAAACACGACATGATTCGGAATAGTTGAATTTTCAAACAGTTGCCTATTGTAAATTTTCAATTTTTTCATATTGCATTCGAAAGTACTTTTAATGCCCTTTCATATGATACCAAACACGGCATGATCTGAATAGTTGAATTTTCAAACAATTGCCTATCGCAAATTTTAAATTTTTTCCAATTACATTTAAAAGGTCTTTTAATGCCCTTTCATATGATACCAAACACGACATGATTCGGAATAGTTGAATTTTCAAACAGTTGCCTATCGTAAATTTTCAATTTTTTCCAATTGCATATAAAAGGTCGTTTAATGCCCTTTCATATGATACCAAACACGGCATGATTATGAATAGTTGAAATTTCAAACAACTGCCTATCGTAAATTTTAATTTTTTTCCAATTGCATTTGAAAGGTCTTTTAATGCCCTTTCATATGATACCAAACACGACATGATTCGGAATAGTTGTATTTTCAAAAAATTGCATATCGTAAATTTTTAATTTTTTCCAATTGCATTTGAAAGGTCTTTTAATGCCCTTTCATATGATACCAAACACGACATGATTCGGAATAGTTGAATTTTCAAACAGTTGCCTATCGTAAATTTTCAATTTTTTTCAATTGCATTTTAAAGGTCTTTTAATGCCCTTTCATATAATACCAAACACGGCAAGATTCGGAATAGTTGTATTTTCAAAAAATTGCATATCGTAAATTTTTAATTTTTTCCAATTGCATTTGAAAGGTCTTTTAATGCCCTTTCGTATTATACCAAACACGACATGATTCGGAATAGTTGAATTTTCAAACAGTTGCCTATTGTGAATTTTAAATTTTTTCCAATTGCATTTAAAAGGTATTTTAATGCCCTTTCATATGATACCAAACACGACATGATTCGGAATAGTTGAATTTTCAAACAGTTGCCTATCGTAAATTTTCAATTTTTTCATATTGCATTCGAAAGTACTTTTAATGCCCTTTCATATGATACCAAACACGGCATGATCTGAATAGTTGAATTTTCAAACAATTGCCTATCGCAAATTTTAAATTTTTTCCAATTACATTTAAAAGGTCTTTTAATGCCCTTTCATATGATACCAAACACGACATGATTCTGAATAGTTGAATTTTCAAACAGTTGCCTATCGTAAATTTTCATTTTTTTCCAATTGCATTTAAAAGTCTTTTAATGCCATTTCATATGATATCAAACACGACATGATTTGGAATAGTTGTATTTTCAAACAATTGCCTATCGTAAATTTTAAATTTTTTCCAATTGCATTTGAAAGGTCTTTTAATGCCCTTTCATATGATACCAAACACGACATGATTCGGAATAGTTGTATTTTCAAAAAATTGCATATCGTAAATTTTTAATTTTTTCCAATTGCATTTGAAAGGTCTTTAAATGCCCTTTCATATGATACCAAACACGACATGATTCTGAATAGTTGAATTTTCAAACAGTTGCCTATCGTATATTTTCAATTTTTTCCAACTGCATTTATAAGTTCTTTTAATGACCTTTCATATGATACCAAACACGACATGATTCGGAATAGTTGAATTTTCAAACAGTTGCCTATCGTAAATTTTCAATTTTTTCATATTGCATTCGAAAGTACTTTTAATGCCCTTTCATATGATACCAAACACGGCATGATCAGAATAGTTGAATTTTCAAACAATTGCCTATCGTAAATTTTCAATTTTTTTTCAATTGCATTTGAAAGGTCTTTTAATGCCCTTTCATATGATACCAAACACGACATGATTCGGAATAGTTAAATTTTCAAACAGTTGCCTATCGTGAATTTTCAATTTTTTCCAATTGCATTTAAAAGTTCTTTTAATGCCCTTTCATATAATACCAAACATGACGTGATTCGAAATAGTTGAATTTTTTTTAAACTGTTGAAAATCGCTGGAATATTAACTCTGAAATTTTTTATTCGATTAATTTTTTTTTTACAATGTAGATTCTTTTTGGTATTACTGTATATTATCACCGAGGTCAATTTTTGCTTGGTTTTACTATATACTTTAACAGACTATATGTCAAATTGACGTCTTTGTCTTAAAACTTTATTTGAACATGAAATCAATTCAGCAGTCTAGAGTTACTTTAAAAAAATGTAATTTTTCTCTATTTTTTTTAAAACTGTTGAAAATCGCTGGTATATTAATTCTGAAATTTTTTTATTCGATTAACTTTTTTTACAATGTGATTCATTTTGGTTTTACTGTATATTATCACCGAGGTCATTTTTTGCTTGGTTTTACTATATACTTTTCCAGACTATTTGTCAAATTGACGTTTTGTCTTAAAACTTTATTTGAACATGAAATCAATTCAATACAGTTCAAAACATGTATACTCAATTATCTAATACCTAAATCAAATTACAAAATTTTCACAATTTGTCTTGAAATTGAAATAATTGTATCGAAAAATTCCATGCGTAACGTCAAAAATGACAGCTTAGGTCTATGATTTTTCAAAACCTATATCGTGTATATAAGAGGTAATGTTGTTTCTTAACCATAGATATGTCAAATGGACGTTGCATTATTAAAAACTTTTATACAAACATGAAATCAATTGAAAAATGTTCAAAACATATATCCTCAATCTTCTAATACCTAAATCAAATTAGAAAATTTCTCCAACTTGTCTAGAAATTGAAATATTTATGTAAAAATGTTTCATGTGAAACGTCAAAAGTGATTGACAGCTCTGAAAAATTTCTGCTTGCGGTCAAATTTCAAATGCATAGCAACGCGTGCATGCTTCGATCAAGAAAATTTGCAAAGTTTGTCGTTAATTTCAAGCGTACTGTACTTTCAAAAAATCTGAAATACCCAAAAGGCACTAGTCCCAAACATTCTTTAAATCCTAGAAAAAAATTCACAACAATCGCATGAACCGTTTAAGCTGTAGCCGTGTCTAAAGTCTGGTTGCCGCCCAGATGAATATATAGTGAATGTGAACGATTAGTATATAGGACTAGCGTTCGGCCTGGCTTCGCCAGGCCTTCTCGCTAGGCTCCGCGGACACTGAAGTAATGTTTAATTGAATTACGATCTAAAACTTTTCATTTCTGTACGTCTGTTTATATAAAGACCTTATTATTGACAACAAACACAATAAGTTTCGAAGCTCTATCACGAAAACAATTGACGACAAAAAAAAATTACAATTCTGCACGTGAGCCCTTCAAAAAACCTTATATTTGATACTACACACGATAAGTTTTGATGCACTTTCACTAATACAATTACCGATCGGAAAAATAAATATTCTGCACGACACCTCTTCTAAAGCGCTTTTATTTGATATCTAACACGATATGACTCGGGATACTTTTTTGGTTGAATCTATTGGCGAGCGTAAAATTTAAATTTTTTTTAATTCCATCTTTAAGTTCTTCTAAAGCCCTTTCAAATGACATGAAATACGGTATGATTCGGAATACTTTAAGTTTGAAACAATTGAGGATCGTAAAATTTCAACTTTTGATTATTTCATCTGAACAAATTTATTTTTCTGTTTATTTCGTTATAATCTTCTAAAGCCCTTTTATATGACACCAATCACGGCATGAGTCGAAATACTTTAAGTTTGAAGTAGTTGACGGTTGTAATTTTTTTTCTAATTTCATTTAATAGTTGTTTCAAAACTCTTTCATATGACAGTAAATTCAGCATGATTCGGAATACTTTATGTTTGAAACAATTGACAGTAGTTAAATTTATTTTGTTCTTTATTCCTTAGAGATCTTTCAAAACTTTTTTATATGACATTAAACACGGCGTGATTCCGAATACTTTAAATTTAAAACAATAGACGGTCCAAATATATATTTTTTATTTCGTCTGAAAGTTCTTCTAAAACCCTGTCATATGATATCAAACACTATATGATACGGAACACTTTAGGTTTAAAACAACTGAAGGTCGTAAAATTACAATCAAATACGTGTGTTATTTTCGAAAACATTTTGTTAAACTAACTTTTCATTTTATTTATTTTATTTAAAAGTCCGTCTAAAGCCATTTCATATGACACCAAACATGGCATAATGGAATGGAATACTTTAAGTTTTAAATAATTGACAGTCGTAAAATTTCTATCAAACACATGTTTTATTTCCGAAAAGATTTTGTTAAACTATTAAAAATTCTTTCGGTGTCATTTCTGATAGTTACACATTTTTTTATTTTATATGTGCATGAAATCAATTGAAATTTTTCTCTAAACTTTTTTTAAAAACTGTTGGAAAACGTTGGAATAATATTTCGGACATCTTTTATCCGAGTATTTTTAAATGTAGAATGTTGCGGTCAAATATTTTTGGTTTTAGTGTATATAGAAATTTTGCTTTGTTTTACTATATACTTTTAAAAACTATTTGTCAAATTGACAGTTATAAAATTTCCGACAAATACATGTTTTATTTCCAAAAAGATTTTATAAACGGTTAAAAATTCTTCGGAAATCATTTCTGTTAGTTCCACATTTATATTTTATATAGAACACCCTATATATAAAACGCACTATATATAGGACACATTATATATAGGATGCACTATATATAGATCACACTATATATCATGATGTTATGTAGTAGTTCAATAAAACTCGAGAAGTCGCTTCGCTCCTTCTCTCGCCCGACGATGAGTCTGTTCGACTCGACGCTTCGCGTCCAGACATTTGCTTTTTAGCTCGTCGCTTCGCTCCTCGCGTAATATTTTATGGTAAAATATTTGTAAGTACGCATTTTTTAGTTTATATATCATCACATTGTTCATCATGTTATTTAATAGTTGAATAATACTCGAGAAGTCGCTTCGCTCCTTTTCTCGCCCGGCAATGAGTCTGTTAGGCTCGACGCTTCGCGTCTCACCTCCAGACATTTGCTTTGTTGCCCGTTGCTTCGTTCCTCGCATAATGTTTTATGGTAAAACATTTTTAAGTACGCATTTTTTAGTTTATATATCATCGTACCGTTCATCATGTTATGTAGTAGTTGAATAAAACTCGAGAAGTCGCTTCGCTCCTCGTTTAATGTTTTCTTGTGAATTATTTTTAAGGATTAAAAACTTGTTATTTTTTCTATTACATTTGAAACTATTTTTCATGCCCTTTCATATGATACCAAATACATGATTCTGAATAGTATAATTTTCAAACAGTTGCCTATCGTAAATTTTAAATTTTTTGCAATTGCATTTAAAAGGTCTTTTAATGCTCTTTCATATGATATCAAACACGACATAATTTGGAGTAGTTGTATTTTCGAGCAATTGTCTATCGTAAATTTTAATTTTTTTCCAATTGCATTTGAAACGTCTTTTAATGCCCGTTCATATGATACCAAACACGACATGATTCGAAATAGTTGAATTTTCAAACAGTTGCCTATCGTAAATTTTAAATTTTTTCCAATTGCATTTAAAAGGTCCTTTAATGCCCTTTCATATGATACCAAACACGACATGACTTGGAATAGTTGAATTTTCAAACAACTGCCTATCGTAAATTTTAAATTTTTTCCAATTTAATTTGAAAGGTCTTTTTAATGCCCTTTCATATGATATCAAACACGACATGATTCGGAATAGTTGTATTTTCAAACAATTGCCTATCGTGAATTTTCAATTTTTTCCAATTGCATTTAAAAGGTCTTTTAATGCCCTTTCATATGATACCAAACACGACATGATTCGGAATAGTTGAATTTTCAAACAATTGCCTATCGTAAATTTTATTTTTTTCCAATTGCATTTGAAAGGTCTTTTAATGCCCTTTCATATGATACCAAACACGACATGATTCGGAATATTTGAATTTTCAAACAGTTGCCTATCGTAAATTTTAAATTTTTTCCAATTGCATTTAAAAGGTCTTTTTAATGCCCTTTCATATGATACCAAACATGAAATGATACGGAATAGTTGAATTTTCAAACAATTGCCTATCGTAAATTTTCAATTTTTTCATATTGCATTCGAAAGTACTTTTAATGCCCTTTCATATGATACCAAACACGGCATGATTCTGAGTAGTTGAATTTTCAAACAATTGTCTATCGCAAATTTTAATTTTTTCCAATTGCATTTGAAAGGTCTTTTAATGCCCTTTCATATGATACCAAACACGACATGATTCGGAATATTTGAATTTTCAAACAGTTGCCTATCGTAAATTTTAAATTTTTTGCAATTGCATTTAAAAGGTCTTTTAATGCCCTTTTATATGATACCAAACACGACATGATCCTGAGTAGTTGAATTTTCAAACAATTGTCTATCGCAAATTTTCAATTTTTTCCAATTACATTTAAAAGGTCTTTTAATGCCCTTTCATATGATGCCAAACATGACATGATTCGGAATAGTTGAATTTTTAAACAGTTGCCTATCGTAAATTTTCAATTATTTTCAATTGCATTTAAAAGGTCTTTTAATGCTCTTTCATATGATACCAAACACGACATGATTCTGAATAGTTGAATTTTAAACAGTTGCCTATCGTGAATTTTAAATTTTTTCCAATTGCATTTAAAAGGCCTTTTAATGCCCTTTCATATGATGCCAAACATGACATGATTCGGAATAGTTGAATTTTTAAACAGTTGCCTATCGTAAATTTTCAATTATTTTCAATTGCATTTAAAAGGTCTTTTAATGCTCTTTCATATGATACCAAACACGACATGATTCTGAATAGTTGAATTTTAAACAGTTGCCTATCGTGAATTTTAAATTTTTTCCAATTGCATTTAAAAGGTCTTTTTAATGCCCTTTCATATGATACCAAACATGACATGATACGGAATAGTTGAATTTTCAAACAATTGCCTATCGTAAATTTTCAATTTTTTCATATTGCATTCGAAAGTACTTTTAATGCCCTCTCATATGATACCAAACACGGCATGATTCTGAGTAGTTGAATTTTCAAACAATTGTCTATCGCAAATTTTCAATTTTTTCCAATTACATTTAAAAGGTCTTTTAATGCCCGTTCATATGATGCCAAACATGACATGATTCGGAATAGTTGAATTTTTAAACAGTTGCCTATCGTAAATTTTCAATTATTTTCAATTGCATTTAAAAGGTCTTTTAATGCTCTTTCATATGATACCAAACACGACATGATTCTGAATAGTTGAATTTTAAACAGTTGCCTATCGTGAATTTTAAATTTTTTCCAATTGCATTTAAAAGGTCCTTTAATGCCCTTTCATATGATACCAAACACGACATGACTTGGAATAGTTGAATTTTCAAACAACTGCCTATCGTAAATTTTAAATTTTTTCCAATTTAATTTGAAAGGTCTTTTTAATGCCCTTTCATATGATATCAAACACGACATGATTCGGAATAGTTGTATTTTCAAACAATTGCCTATCGTGAATTTTCAATTTTTTCCAATTGCATTTAAAAGGTCTTTTAATGCCCTTTCATATGATACCAAACACGAAATGATTCGGAATAGTTGAATTTTCAAACAATTGCCTATCGTAAATTTTATTTTTTTCCAATTGCATTTGAAAGGTCTTTTAATGCCCTTTCATATGATACCAAACACGACATGATTCGGAATATTTGAATTTTCAAACAGTTGCCTATCGTAAATTTTAAATTTTTTCCAATTGCATTTAAAAGGTCTTTTTAATGCCCTTTCATATGATACCAAACATGAAATGATACGGAATAGTTGAATTTTCAAACAATTGCCTATCGTAAATTTTCAATTTTTTCATATTGCATTCGAAAGTACTTTTAATGCCCTTTCATATGATACCAAACACGGCATGATTCTGAGTAGTTGAATTTTCAAACAATTGTCTATCGCAAATTTTAATTTTTTCCAATTGCATTTGAAAGGTCTTTTAATGCCCTTTCATATGATACCAAACACGACATGATTCGGAATATTTGAATTTTCAAACAGTTGCCTATCGTAAATTTTAAATTTTTTGCAATTGCATTTAAAAGGTCTTTTAATGCCCTTTTATATGATACCAAACACGACATGATCCTGAGTAGTTGAATTTTCAAACAATTGTCTATCGCAAATTTTCAATTTTTTCCAATTACATTTAAAAGGTCTTTTAATGCCCTTTCATATGATGCCAAACATGACATGATTCGGAATAGTTGAATTTTTAAACAGTTGCCTATCGTAAATTTTCAATTATTTTCAATTGCATTTAAAAGGTCTTTTAATGCTCTTTCATATGATACCAAACACGACATGATTCTGAATAGTTGAATTTTAAACAGTTGCCTATCGTGAATTTTAAATTTTTTCCAATTGCATTTAAAAGGCCTTTTAATGCCCTTTCATATGATGCCAAACATGACATGATTCGGAATAGTTGAATTTTTAAACAGTTGCCTATCGTAAATTTTCAATTATTTTCAATTGCATTTAAAAGGTCTTTTAATGCTCTTTCATATGATACCAAACACGACATGATTCTGAATAGTTGAATTTTAAACAGTTGCCTATCGTGAATTTTAAATTTTTTCCAATTGCATTTAAAAGGTCTTTTTAATGCCCTTTCATATGATACCAAACATGACATGATACGGAATAGTTGAATTTTCAAACAATTGCCTATCGTAAATTTTCAATTTTTTCATATTGCATTCGAAAGTACTTTTAATGCCCTCTCATATGATACCAAACACGGCATGATTCTGAGTAGTTGAATTTTCAAACAATTGTCTATCGCAAATTTTCAATTTTTTCCAATTACATTTAAAAGGTCTTTTAATGCCCGTTCATATGATGCCAAACATGACATGATTCGGAATAGTTGAATTTTTAAACAGTTGCCTATCGTAAATTTTCAATTATTTTCAATTGCATTTAAAAGGTCTTTTAATGCTCTTTCATATGATACGAAACACGACATGATTCTGAATAGTTGAATTTTAAACAGTTGCCTATCGTGAATTTTAATTTTTTTCCAATTGCATTTAAAAGGTCTTTTTAATGCCCTTTCATATGATACCAAACATGACATGATACGGAATAGTTGAATTTTCAAACAATTGCCTATCGTAAAATTTAAATTTTTTCATATTGCATTCGAAAGTACTTTTAATGCCCTTTCATATGATACCAAACACGGCATGATTCTGAGTAGTTGAATTTTCAAACAATTGTCTATCGCAAATTTTCAATTTTTTCCAATTACATTTAAAAGGTCTTTTAATGCCCTTTCATATGATGCCAAACATGACATGATTCGGAATAGTTGAATTTTTAAACAGTTGCCTATCGTAAATTTTCAATTATTTTCAATTGCATTTAAAAGGTCTTTTAATGCTCTTTCATATGATACCAAACACGACATGATTCTGAATAGTTGAATTTTAAACAGTTGCCTATCGTGAATTTTAAATTTTTTCCAATTGCATTTAAAAGGTCTTTTAATGCCCTTTCATATGATACCAAACACGACTTGATTCGGAATAGTTGAATTTTTAAACAGTTGCCTATCGTAAATTTTCAATTATTTTCAATTGCATTTAAAAGGTCTTTTAATGCTCTTTCATATGATACCAAACACGACATGATTCTGAATAGTTGAATTTTAAACAGTTGCCTATCGTGAATTTTAAATTTTTTCCAATTGCATTTAAAAGGTCTTTTAATGCCCTTTCATATGATACCAAACACGACTTGATTCGGAATAGTTAAATTTTCAAACAGTTGCCTATCGTGAATTTTCAATTTTTTCTAATTGCATTTAAAAGTTCTTTTAATGCCCTTTCATATGATACCAAACATAATGTGATTTTTTTTTGAACTGTTGAAATCGCTGGAATATTAATTCTGAAATTTTTTAATCCGATTAATTTTTTTTTACAATGTAGATTCTTTTTGGTTTTACTGTATATTATCACCGAGGTCAATTTTTGCTTGGTTTTACTATATACTTTAACAGACTATATGTCAAATTGACGTTTTTCTCTTAAAACTTTATTTGAACATGAAACCAATTCAACAAAGAATATAGTTACTGTAAAAAAATGTAATTTTACTCTATTTTTTTTAAACTGTTGAAAATCGCTGGAATATTAATTCTGAATTTTTTTTATTCTATTAACTTTTTTTTACAATGTAGATTCTTTTTGGTTTTACTGTATATTATCACCGAGGACAAATTTTGCTTTGTTTTACTATATACTTTTAAAACCTATTTGTCACATTGACAGTCGTAAAATTTCAATCAGATACGTGTTTTATTTCCAAAAAGATTTTGTTAAACTAAGAAAAATTCTTCGGACATTATTTCTGATAGTTCCACATTTATATTTTATATGTACATGAAATCAGTTGAATTTTTTCTCTTAACTTTTTCAAAAACTGTTGGAAATCGTTGGAAAACAAGACATGATTCGGAATAGTTATATTTTCAAGCAATTGCCTATCGTAAAGTTTAAATTTTTTTCAATTGCATTTGAAAGGTCTTTTAATGCCCTTTCATATGATACCAAACACGACATGATTCGGAATAGTTGTATTTTAAAACAATTGCCTATCGTAAATTTTAATTTTTTTCATATTGCATTCGAAAGTACTTTTAATGCCCTTTCATATGATACCAAACACGGCATGATTCTGAATAGTTGAATTTTCAAACAATTGCCTATCGCAAATTTTAAATTTTTTCCAAATACATTTAAAAGGTCTTTTAATGCCCTTTCATATGATACCAAACACGTCATGATTCGGAATAGTTGAATTTTTAAACAGTTGCCTATCGTAAATTTTCAATTATTTCCAATTGCATTTAAAAGGTCTTTTGATGCCCATTCATATGATACCAAACATCACGTGATTCTGAATACTTGAATTTTCAAACAACTGCCTATCGTAAATTTTAAATTTTTCCAATTGCATTTAAAAGTTCTTTTAATGCCCTTTCATATGATACCAAACACGGCATGATTCTGAATAGTTGAATTTTCAAACAATTGCGTATCGCAAATTTTAATTTTTTTCCAATTACATTTAAAAGGTCTTTTAATGCCCTTTCATATGATACCAAACACGACATGATTCGGAATTGTTGAATTTTTAAACAGTTGCCTATCGTAAATTTTCAATTATTTCCAATTGCATTTAAAAGGTCTTTTAATGCCCTTTCATATGATACCAAACATGACATGATTCGGAATAGTTGTATTTTCAAAAAATTGCCTATCGTAAATTTTTAATTTTTTCCAATTGCATTTGAAAGGTCTTTAAATGCCCTTTCATATGATACCAAACACGGCATGATTCTGAATAGTTGAATTTTCAAACAATTGCCTATCGCAAATTTTAATTTTTTTCCAATTACATTTAAAAGGTCTTTTAATGCCCTTTCATATGATACCAAACACGACATGATTCGGAATTGTTGAATTTTTAAACAGTTGCCTATCGTAAATTTTCAATTATTTCCAATTGCATTTAAAAGGTCTTTTAATGCCCTTTCATATGATACCAAACATGACGTGATTCTGAATACTTGAATTTTCAAACAACTGCCTATCGTAAATTTTCAATTTTTTTCAATTGCATTTAAAAGGTCTTTTAATGCCCTTTCATATGATACCAAACACGATATGATTCGGAATAGTTGAATTTTCAAACAGTTGCCTATCGTAAATTTTAAATTTTTTCATATTGCATTCGAAAGTAATTTTAATGCCCTTTCATATGATACCAAACACGGCATGATTCTGAATAGTTGAATTTTCAAACAATTGCCTATCGCAAATTTTCAATTTTTTTCCAAATACATTTAAAAGGTCTTTTAATGCCCTTTCATATGATAGCAAACACGACATGATTCGGAATAGTTGAATTTTTAAACAGTTGCCTATCGTAAATTTTCAATTATTTCCAATTGCAATGAAAAGGTCTTTTAATGCCCTTTCATATGATACTAAACATGACGTGATTCTGAATAGTTGAATTTTCAAACTGCCTATCGTAAATTTTAAATTTTTTCCAATTGCATTTGAAAGGTCTTTTAATCCCCTTTCATATGATACCAAACACGACCTGATTCGGAATAGTTGTATTTTAAAAAAAATTGCCTATCGTAAATTTTTAATTTTTTCCAATTGCATTTGAAAGGTCTTTAAATGCCCTTTCATATGATACCAAACACGACATGATTCTGAATAGTTGAATTTTCAAACAGTTGCCTATCGTATATTTTCAATTTTTTCCAACTGCATTTAACAGTTCTTTTAATGCCCTTTAATATGATACCAAACACGACATGATTCGGAATAGTTGAATTTTCAAACAGTTGCCTATCGTAAATTTTCAATTTTTTCTTATTGCATTCGAAAGTTATTTTAATGCCCTTTCATATGATACCAAACACGACATGATTCTGAATAGTTGAATTTTCAAACAGTTGCCTATCGCAAATTTTAATTTTTTTCCAAATACATTTAAAAGGTCTTTTAATGCCCTTTCATATGATACCAAACACGTCATGATTCGGAATAGTTGAATTTTTAAACAGTTGCCTATCGTAAATTTTCAATTATTTCCAATTGCATTTAAAAGGTCTTTTGATGCCCATTCATATGATACCAAACATCACGTGATTCTGAATACTTGAATTTTCAAACAACTGCCTATCGTAAATTTTAAATTTTTCCAATTGCATTTAAAAGTTCTTTTAATGCCCTTTCATATGATACCAAACACGGCATGATTCCGAATAGTTGAATTTTCAAACAATTGCCTATCGCAAATTTTAATTTTTTTCCAATTACATTTAAAAGGTCTTTTAATGCCCTTTCATATGATACCAAACACGGCATGATTCTGAATAGTTGAATTTTCAAACAATTGCCTATCGCAAATTTTAATTTTTTTCCAATTACATTTAAAAGGTCTTTTAATGCCCTTTCATATGATACCAAACACGACATGATTCGGAATTGTTGAATTTTTAAACAGTTGCTTATCGTAAATTTTCAATTATTTCCAATTGCATTTAAAAGGTCTTTTAATGCCCTTTCATATGATACCAAACATGACGTGATTCTGAATACTTGAATTTTCAAACAACTGCCTATCGTAAATTTTCAATTTTTTCCAATTGCATTTAAAAGGTCTTTTAATGCCCTTTCATATGATACCAAACACGATATGATTCGGAATAGTTGAATTTTCAAACAGTTGCCTATCGTAAATTTTAAATTTTTTCATATTGCATTCGAAAGTAATTTTAATGCCCTTTCATATGATACCAAACACGGCATGATTCTGAATAGTTGAATTTTCAAACAATTGCCTATCGCAAATTTTCAATTTTTTTCCAATTACATTTAAAAGGTCTTTTAATGCCCTTTCATATGATAGCAAACACGACATGATTCGGAATAGTTGAATTTTTAAACAGTTGCCTATCGTAAATTTTCAATTATTTCCAGTTGCAATGAAAAGGTCTTTTAATGCCCTTTCATATGATACTAAACATGACGTGATTCTGAATAGTTGAATTTTCAAACTGCCTATCGTAAATTTTAAATTTTTTCCAATTGCATTTGAAAGGTCTTTTAATGCCCTTTCATATGATACCAAACATGACGTGATTCTGAATACTTGAATTTTCAAACAACTGCCTATCGTAAATTTTCAATTTTTTCCAATTGCATTTAAAAGGTCTTTTAATGCCCTTTCATATGATACCAAACACGATATGATTCGGAATAGTTGAATTTTCAAACAGTTGCCTATCGTAAATTTTCAATTTTTTCTTATTGCATTCGAAAGTTCTTTTAATGCCCTTTCATATGATACCAAACACGACATGATTCGGAATAGTTGAATTTTCAAACAGTTGCCTATCGTAAATTTTCAATTTTTTCTTATTGCATTTAAAAGGTCTTTTAATGCCCTTTCATATGATACCAAACACGCCGTGATTCGGAATAGTTAAATTAACAAACAGTTGCCTATCGTGAATATTAAATTTTTTCTAATTGCATTTGAAAGGTCTTTTACTATATACTTTAACAGACTATATCTCAAATTGACGTCTTTGTCTTAAAACTTTATTTGAACATGAAATCAATTCAGCAGTCTAGAGTTACTTTAAAAAAATGTAATTTTTCTCTATTTTTTTTAAACTGTTGAAAATCGCTGGAATATTAATTCTGAAATTTTTTTAATCGATTAATTTTTTTTTTACAATGTAGATTCTTTGTGGTATTACTGTATATTATCACGAGGTCAATTTTAGCTTGGTTTTACTATATACTTTAACAGACTATATGTCAAAT
The DNA here is from genome assembly GCA_911728475.2 of Pterostichus madidus. NCBI lineage: Eukaryota > Metazoa > Arthropoda > Insecta > Coleoptera > Carabidae > Pterostichus > Pterostichus madidus. Next base: position 17,863,982 of record OU452315.1, read on the forward strand.
TGACGTCTTTGTCTTAAAACTTTATTTGAACATGAAATCAATTCAGCAGTCTAGAGTTATTTTAAAAAAATGTAATTTTTCTCTATTTTTTTTTAAACTGTTGAAAATCGCTGGTATATTAATTCTGAAATTTTTTTATTCGATTAACTTTTTTTACAAGGTCGATTCATTTTGGTTTTACGGTATATTATCACCGAGGTCAATTTTTGCTTGGTTTTATTATAAACTTTATCAGACTATATGTCAAATTGATGTCTTTGTCTTAAAACTTTATTTGTACATGAAATCAATTCAACAAAGTTTATAGTTACTGTACAAAAACGTAATTTTTCTATATTTTTTTTCTGAACTGTTTAAAATCGCTGGAATATTAATTCTGATATTTTTTTATTCGATTAACTTTTTATTACAATGCAGATTCTTTTTGGTTTTACTGTATATTATCACCGAGGTCAATTTTTGCTTGGTTTTACTATATACTTTAACAGACTATATATCAAATTGATGTTTTTGTCTTAAAACTTTATTTGAACATGAAATCAATTCAACAAAGTTTATAGTTACTGTAAAAAAATGTAATTTTTCTATCTTTTCTTCTAAACTGTTGAAAATCGCTGGAATATTAATTCTGAAATTTTTTTATTGTATTAACTTTTTTTTACAATGAAGATTCTTTTTGGTTTTACTGTATATTATCACCGAGGTCAATTTTTGCTTGGTTTTACTATATACTTTAATAGACTATTTGTCAAATTGACGTTTTGTCTTAAAACTTTTTTTGAACATGAAATCAATTCAAAACAGTTCAAAACATGTATCCTCAATCATCTAATACCTAAATCAATTTACAAAATTGCTACAACTTGTCTAGAAATTGAAATAATTCTATCTAAAATTTCCATGCGTAACGTCAAAAATGACAGCTTAGGTCTGGGATTTTTCAAAACCTGGATCGTGTATATAAGAGATAAAGTTGTTTCTTAACCATAGATTTGTGAAATGGACGTTGCATCATTAAAAACTTTTATACAAACATGAAATCAATTGAAAACCGTTCAAAACTATGTCCTCAATCGTCTAATACCTAAATCAAATTAGAAAATTTCTCCAACTTGTCTAGAAATTGAAATATTAATGTAAAAATGTTTCACGTGAAACGTCAAAAGTGATTGACAGGCCTGAAAAATTTCTGCTTGCGGTCAAATTTCATATGCATAGCAACGCGTGCATGCTTCGATTCTTGAAATTTTGCAAAGTTTATCAATAATTTCACGCGGACTGTACATTCAAAAAATCTGAAATACCCAAAAGGCACTAGTCCCAAACATTCTTTAAATCCTAGAAAAAAATTCACAACAAACGCACAAACGTGTCTAAAGTCTGGTTGCCTTCCAGATGAATCCTTAATGAATTTGAACGATTAGTATATAGGACTAGCGTTCGGACTGGCTTCGCCAGGCCTTTTCGCTAGGCTCCGCGGACACTGAAGTAACGTTTAATTGAATTACGATCTAAAACTTTTTATTTCTGTACTTCTGCTCATCTAAAGAAATTTTGTGATTTTACTGTATATTACTGCCGAGGTCAAATTTTGCTTTGTTTTACTATATACTTTTAAAAACTATGTGTCACATTGACAGTCGTAAAATTTCAATCAGATACGTGTTTTATTTCCAAAAACATTTTGTTAAACTATGAAAAATTCTTCGGACATCATTTCTGATAGTTCCACATTTATATCCAGTTGAATTTGTTCTCTTAACTTTTTGAAAAACTGTTGGAAATCGTTGGAAAACACGACATGATTCGGAATAGTTGTATTTTCAAGCAATTGCCTATCGTAAATTTTAAATTTTTTCCAATTGCATTTGAAAGGTCTTTTAATGCCCTTTCATATGATACCAAACATGACATGATTCGGAATAGTTGTATTTTAAAACAATTGCCTATCGTAAATTTTAAATTTTTACCAATTGCATTTGAAAGGTCTTTTAATGCCCTTTCATATGATACCAAACACGACATGATTCTGAATAGTTGAATTTTCAAACAGTTGTCTATCGTAAATTTTAAATTTTTTCAAATTGCATTTAAAATGTCTTTTAATGCCCTTTCATATGATACCAAACATGACATGATTCGGAATAGTTGTATTTTAAAACAATTGCCTATCGTAAATTTTAAATTTTTACCAATTGCATTTGAAAGGTCTTTTAATGCCCTTTCATATGATACCAAACACGACATGATTCTGAATAGTTGAATTTTCAAACAGTTGTCTATCGTAAATTTTAAATTTTTTCAAATTGCATTTGAAAGGTCTTTTAATGCCCTTTCATATGATACCAAACACGACATGATTCTGAATAGTTGAATTTTCAAACAGTTGTCTATCGTAAATTTTAAATTTTTACCAATTGCATTTAAAAGGTCTTTTAATGCCCTTTCATATGATACCAAACACGACATGATTCGGAATTGTTGAATTTTTAAACAGTTGCCTATCGTAAATTTTCAATTATTTCCAATTGCATTTAAAAGGTCTTTTAATGCCCTTTCATATGATACCAAACATGACGTGATTCTGAATACTTGAATTTTCAAACAACTGCCTATCGTAAATTTTCAATTTTTTCCAATTGCATTTAAAAGGTCTTTTAATGCCCTTTCATATGATACCAAACACGACATGATTCGGAATAGTTGTATTTTCAAAAAATTGCCTATCGTAAATTTTTAATTTTTTCCAATTGCATTTGAAAGGTCTTTAAATGCCCTTTCATATGATACCAAACACGGCATGATTCTGAATAGTTGAATTTTCAAACAATTGCCTATCGCAAATTTTAATTTTTTTCCAATTACATTTAAAAGGTCTTTTAATGCCCTTTCATATGATACCAAACACGACATGATTCGGAATTGTTGAATTTTTAAACAGTTGCTTATCGTAAATTTTCAATTATTTCCAATTGCATTTAAAAGGTCTTTTAATGCCCTTTCATATGATACCAAACATGACGTGATTCTGAATACTTGAATTTTCAAACAACTGCCTATCGTAAATTTTCAATTTTTTCCAATTGCATTTAAAAGGTCTTTTAATGCCCTTTCATATGATACCAAACACGATATGATTCGGAATAGTTGAATTTTCAAACAGTTGCCTATCGTAAATTTTAAATTTTTTCATATTGCATTCGAAAGTAATTTTAATGCCCTTTCATATGATACCAAACACGGCATGATTCTGAATAGTTGAATTTTCAAACAATTGCCTATCGCAAATTTTCAATTTTTTTCCAATTACATTTAAAAGGTCTTTTAATGCCCTTTCATATGATAGCAAACACGACATGATTCGGAATAGTTGAATTTTTAAACAGTTGCCTATCGTAAATTTTCAATTATTTCCAGTTGCAATGAAAAGGTCTTTTAATGCCCTTTCATATGATACTAAACATGACGTGATTCTGAATAGTTGAATTTTCAAACTGCCTATCGTAAATTTTAAATTTTTTCCAATTGCATTTGAAAGGTCTTTTAATGCCCTTTCATATGATACCAAACATGACGTGATTCTGAATACTTGAATTTTCAAACAACTGCCTATCGTAAATTTTCAATTTTTTCCAATTGCATTTAAAAGGTCTTTTAATGCCCTTTCATATGATACCAAACACGATATGATTCGGAATAGTTGAATTTTCAAACAGTTGCCTATCGTAAATTTTCAATTTTTTCTTATTGCATTCGAAAGTTCTTTTAATGCCCTTTCATATGATACCAAACACGACATGATTCGGAATAGTTGAATTTTCAAACAGTTGCCTATCGTAAATTTTCAATTTTTTCTTATTGCATTTAAAAGGTCTTTTAATGCCCTTTCATATGATACCAAACACGCCGTGATTCGGAATAGTTAAATTAACAAACAGTTGCCTATCGTGAATATTAAATTTTTTCTAATTGCATTTGAAAGGTCTTTTACTATATACTTTAACAGACTATATCTCAAATTGACGTCTTTGTCTTAAAACTTTATTTGAACATGAAATCAATTCAGCAGTCTAGAGTTACTTTAAAAAAATGTAATTTTTCTCTATTTTTTTTAAACTGTTGAAAATCGCTGGAATATTAATTCTGAAATTTTTTTAATCGATTAATTTTTTTTTTACAATGTAGATTCTTTGTGGTATTACTGTATATTATCACGAGGTCAATTTTAGCTTGGTTTTACTATATACTTTAACAGACTATATGTCAAATTGACGTCTTTGTCTTAAAACTTTATTTGAACATGAAATCAATTCAGCAGTCTAGAGTTATTTTAAAAAAATGTAATTTTTCTCTATTTTTTTTTAAACTGTTGAAAATCGCTGGTATATTAATTCTGAAATTTTTTTATTCGATTAACTTTTTTTACAAGGTCGATTCATTTTGGTTTTACGGTATATTATCACCGAGGTCAATTTTTGCTTGGTTTTATTATAAACTTTATCAGACTATATGTCAAATTGATGTCTTTGTCTTAAAACTTTATTTGTACATGAAATCAATTCAACAAAGTTTATAGTTACTGTACAAAAACGTAATTTTTCTATATTTTTTTTCTGAACTGTTTAAAATCGCTGGAATATTAATTCTGATATTTTTTTATTCGATTAACTTTTTATTACAATGCAGATTCTTTTTGGTTTTACTGTATATTATCACCGAGGTCAATTTTTGCTTGGTTTTACTATATACTTTAACAGACTATATATCAAATTGATGTTTTTGTCTTAAAACTTTATTTGAACATGAAATCAATTCAACAAAGTTTATAGTTACTGTAAAAAAATGTAATTTTTCTATCTTTTCTTCTAAACTGTTGAAAATCGCTGGAATATTAATTCTGAAATTTTTTTATTGTATTAACTTTTTTTTACAATGAAGATTCTTTTTGGTTTTACTGTATATTATCACCGAGGTCAATTTTTGCTTGGTTTTACTATATACTTTAATAGACTATTTGTCAAATTGACGTTTTGTCTTAAAACTTTTTTTGAACATGAAATCAATTCAAAACAGTTCAAAACATGTATCCTCAATCATCTAATACCTAAATCAATTTACAAAATTGCTACAACTTGTCTAGAAATTGAAATAATTCTATCTAAAATTTCCATGCGTAACGTCAAAAATGACAGCTTAGGTCTGGGATTTTTCAAAACCTGGATCGTGTATATAAGAGATAAAGTTGTTTCTTAACCATAGATTTGTGAAATGGACGTTGCATCATTAAAAACTTTTATACAAACATGAAATCAATTGAAAACCGTTCAAAACTATGTCCTCAATCGTCTAATACCTAAATCAAATTAGAAAATTTCTCCAACTTGTCTAGAAATTGAAATATTAATGTAAAAATGTTTCACGTGAAACGTCAAAAGTGATTGACAGGCCTGAAAAATTTCTGCTTGCGGTCAAATTTCATATGCATAGCAACGCGTGCATGCTTCGATTCTTGAAATTTTGCAAAGTTTATCAATAATTTCACGCGGACTGTACATTCAAAAAATCTGAAATACCCAAAAGGCACTAGTCCCAAACATTCTTTAAATCCTAGAAAAAAATTCACAACAAACGCACAAACGTGTCTAAAGTCTGGTTGCCTTCCAGATGAATCCTTAATGAATTTGAACGATTAGTATATAGGACTAGCGTTCGGACTGGCTTCGCCAGGCCTTTTCGCTAGGCTCCGCGGACACTGAAGTAACGTTTAATTGAATTACGATCTAAAACTTTTTATTTCTGTACTTCTGCTCATCTAAAGAAATTTTGTGATTTTACTGTATATTACTGCCGAGGTCAAATTTTGCTTTGTTTTACTATATACTTTTAAAAACTATGTGTCACATTGACAGTCGTAAAATTTCAATCAGATACGTGTTTTATTTCCAAAAACATTTTATTAAACTATGAAAAATTCTTCGGACATCATTTCTGATAGTTCCACATTTATATCCAGTTGAATTTGTTCTCTTAACTTTTTGAAAAACTGTTGGAAATCGTTGGAAAACACGACATGATTCGGAATAGTTGTATTTTCAAGCAATTGCCTATCGTAAATTTTAAATTTTTTCCAATTGCATTTGAAAGGTCTTTTAATGCCCTTTCATATGATACCAAACATGACATGATTCGGAATAGTTGTATTTTAAAACAATTGCCTATCGTAAATTTTAAATTTTTACCAATTGCATTTGAAAGGTCTTTTAATGCCCTTTCATATGATACCAAACACGACATGATTCTGAATAGTTGAATTTTCAAACAGTTGTCTATCGTAAATTTTAAATTTTTTCAAATTGCATTTAAAATGTCTTTTAATGCCCTTTCATATGATACCAAACATGACATGATTCGGAATAGTTGTATTTTAAAACAATTGCCTATCGTAAATTTTAAATTTTTACCAATTGCATTTGAAAGGTCTTTTAATGCCCTTTCATATGATACCAAACACGACATGATTCTGAATAGTTGAATTTTCAAACAGTTGTCTATCGTAAATTTTAAATTTTTTCAAATTGCATTTGAAAGGTCTTTTAATGCCCTTTCATATGATACCAAACACGACATGATTCTGAATAGTTGAATTTTCAAACAGTTGTCTATCGTAAATTTTAAATTTTTACCAATTGCATTTGAAAGGTCTTTTAATGCCCTTTCATATGATACCAAACACGACATGATTCTGAATAGTTGAATTTTGAAACAGTTGCCTATCGAACATTTTCAAATTTTTCTTATTGCATTCGAAAGTACTTTTAATGCCCTTTCATATGATACCAAACACGACATGATTCGGAATAGTTGAATTTTCAAACAATTGTCTACCGTAAATTTTAATTTTTTTCCAATTGCATATGAAAGGTCTTTTAATGCCCTTTCATATGATACCAAACAAGACATGATTCGGAATAGTTGAATTTTCAAACAGTTGCCTATCGTAAATTTTCTATTTTTTCCAATTGCATATAAAAGGTCTTTTAATGCCTTTTCATATGATACCAAACACGACATGATTCGGAATAGTTGAATTTTCAAAGAGTTGCCTATGGTGAATTTTCAATTTTTTCCAATTGCATTTAAAAGGTCTTTTAATGCCCTTTCATATGATACCAAACACGAAATGATTCGGAATAGTTGAATTTTCAAACAGTTGCCTATCGTAAAATTTCAATTTTTTCATATTGCATTCGAATGTACTGTTAATGCCCTTTCATATGATACCAAACACGGCATGATTCTGAATAGTTCAATTTTCAAACAATTGCCTATCGCAAAATTTAAATTTTTTCCAATTGCATTTGAAAGGTCTTTTAATGCCCTTTCATATGATACCAAACACAACATGATTCGGAATAGTTGAATTTTCAAACAGTTGCCTAACGTAAATTTTAATTTTTTTCCAATTGCATATAAAACGTCTTTTAATACCCTTTCATAAGATACCAAACACGACATGATTCGGAATAGTTGAATTTTTAAACAGTTGCCTATCGTAAATTTTAAATTTTTTCATATTGCATTCGAAAGTACTTTTAATGCCCTTTCATATGATGCCAAACACGACATGATTCGGAATAGTTGAATTTTTAAACAGTTGCCTATCGTAAATTTTCTATTATTTCCAATTGCATTTAAAAGGTCTTTTAATGCCCTTTCATATGATACCAAACATGACGTGATTCTGAATAGTTGAATTTTCAAACAGTTGCCTATCGTATATTTTCAATTTTTTCCAACTGCATTTAACAGTTCTTTTAATGCCCTTTAATATGATACCAAACACGACATGATTCGGAATAGTTGAATTTTCAAAAAATTGCCTATCGTAAATTATTAATTTTTTCCAATTGCATTTGAAAGGTCTTTAAATGCCCTTTCATATGATACCAAACACGACATGATTCTGAATAGTTAAATTTTCAAACAGTTGCCTACGTATATTTTCAATTTTTTCCAACTGCATTTAAAAGTTCTTTTAATGCCCTTTAATATGATACCAAATACGACATGATTCGGAATAGTTGAATTTTCAAACAGTTGCCTATCATAAATTTTCAATTTTTTCTTATTGCATTCGAAAGTACTTTTAATGCCCTTTCATAGGATACCAAACACGCCGTGATTCGGAATAGTTAAATTTTCAAACAGTTGCCTATCGTGAATTTTCAATTTTTTCTAATTGCATTTGACAGGTCTTTTACTATATACTTTAACAGACTATATGTCAAATTGACGTCTTTGTCTTAAAACTTTATTTGAACATGAAATCAATTCAACAAAGTCTAGAGTTACTGTAAAAAAATGTAATTTTCTCTATATTTTTTTTAAACTGTTGAAAACCGCTGGAATATTAATTCAGAAATTTTTTTATTCTATTAACTTTTTTTTACAATGTAGATTCTTTTAGGTTTTACTGTATATTATCACCGAGGTCAATTTTTGCTTGGTTTTACTATATACTTTAACAGACTATTTGTTAAATTGACGTTTTGTCTGAAAACTTTATTTGAACATGAAATCAATTTAGCGAAGTCTAGAGTTACTGTTAAAAAAATTAATTTTTCTCTATTTTTTTTTCAAAACTGTTGAAAATCACTGGAATATTAACTCTGAAATTTTTTTATTCGATTAATTTTTTTACATTGTAGATTCTTTGTGGTATTACTGTATATTATCACCGAGGTCAATTTTTGCTTGGTTTTACTATATACTTTAACAGACTATATGTCATATTGACGTCTTTGTCTTAAAACTTTATTTGAACATGAAATCAATTCAGCAAAGTTTAAAGTTACTGTACAAAAACGTAATTTTTCTATATTTTTTTTCTAAACTGTTTAAAATCGCTGGAATATTAATTCTGAATTTTTTTTATTCGATTAACTTTTTTTACAATGTTGATTCATTTTGGTTTTACTGTATATTATCACCGAGGTCAATTTTTGCTTGGTTTTATTATAAACTTTAACAGACTATATGTCAAATTGACGTCTTTGTCTTAGAACTTTATTTGAACATGAAATCAATTCAACAAAGTCTAGAGTTACTGTAAAAAAATGTAATTTTCTCTATATTTTTTTTAAACTGTTGAAAACCGCTGGAATATTAATTCAGAAATTTTTTTATTCTATTAACTTTTTTTTACAATGTAGATTCTTTTAGGTTTTACTGTATATTATCACCGAGGTCAATTTTTGCTTGGTTTTACTATATACTTTAACAGACTATTTGTTAAATTGACGTTTTGTCTGAAAACTTTATTTGAACATGAAATCAATTTAGCGAAGTCTAGAGTTACTGTTAAAAAAATTAATTTTTCTCTATTTTTTTTTCAAAACTGTTGAAAATCACTGGAATATTAACTCTGAAATTTTTTTATTCGATTAATTTTTTTACATTGTAGATTCTTTGTGGTATTACTGTATATTATCACCGAGGTCAATTTTTGCTTGGTTTTACTATATACTTTAACAGACTATATGTCAAATTGACGTCTTTGTCTTAAAACTTTATTTGAACATGAAATCAATTCAGCAAAGTTTAAAGTTACTGTACAAAAACGTAATTTTTCTATATTTTTTTTCTAAACTGTTTAAAATCGCTGGAATATTAATTCTGAATTTTTTTTATTCGATTAACTTTTTTTACAATGTTGATTCATTTTGGTTTTACTGTATATTATCACCGAGGTCAATTTTTGCTTGGTTTTATTATAAACTTTATCAGACTATATGTCAAATTGACGTCTTTGTCTTAAAACATTATTTGAACATGAAATCAATTCAACAAAGTTTAAAGTTACTGTACAAAAACGTAATTTAACTCTATTTTTTTTAAACTGTTGAAAACCGCTGGAATATTAATTCTGAAATTTTTTTATTCTATTAACTTTTTTTTACAATGTAGATTCTTTTTGGTTTTACTGTATATTATCACCGAGGTCAATTTTTGTTTGGTTTTACTATATACTTTAACAAACTATATGTCAAATTGACGTTTGGTCTTAAAACTTTTTTTGAACATGAAATCAATTCAAAACAGTTTAAAACATGTATCCTCAATCATCCTATATACTAATCGTTCAAATTCACTATATATTCATCTGGGCGGCAACCAAACATTATGATCGCCTACAGCCTAAACGGTTTGTGCGATTGTTGTGATTTTTTTGTAAAACCAAGCAAAAATTATGAGGCGCCGTTTGCGACAATATACAGACTCGTAAATATACAATTCTTTTCACAATATATACTAAATTTTTGACAATATCACATAAAATATTGTATATATATTAAATTTATTACAATATCACAAAAAATATTGTATATATACAAATTTTGTGTACTGTATTAAGAAAATCGGGTATATTATAAACCTGTATATTGTGATATTTTTGTCGCGTTAAAAATATATACAGAATAGGATTGTGCCACTTATTCAGAGATGGCGCTGAATTTCAGGTAGTTCACGCTGCATTTTGGAGAGATAGTGCAACATTCGAACGAAATGGCGCTGTGAAATGTACACCCAATGGGTGTACAAAATATTATTTTTAATCTTTTTCTCCAGATTTAAAATAACTATCTTAGGTTTAGTTTAAGTAACATTAACAAAACTGTAATTTCTTTATAGCTAACGGAAATGAGATTACAATTTTTAAGTAACCTAAAAATAAATACTTCTAAATTTGTATGTTATGGAAAATTATCATTGTTATGATAAATTCATATTACATAGAGACATTATAAATAGTTATTTGTTAAACTAGAGAAGAAAGTGCCTCTTTTTCCACTCGCTCATGAGGCAATTCGAGCGAGAGTGGAAAAAACTGTTTCTTCTCGTGTTAGACACCACATTTTTTCACGACATGTTTCTTAAAACGATTGTCTCGAACCTTCAATACATTTTAAGAAAATATTAGTAGAATAAGGGCCAGTTTTTCAATCGCCGGTTTACGCTCGATTAATGTTAACCATGATTAAATAATCATGGAAACCATAGTTTCCATTATTATTTAATCATGGTTAACATTAATCGGTGATTGAAAAACTGGGCCTAAGAGTAATATTTTGTTTATTTGAATCAAAATAGTTTATATTGACATGACTAGTAGAATGAGGGTAATATTTTATTTATTTGAATCAAAATAGTTTATATTGACATTACAGTTAGTGCAATATCTGTTCTTGGATTTATCGGGTAACAGTTTGTCATTAGTACCTTCTGCAATGTGTCTTATTTCGGGATGTGTATTTGGTTGTCTAATGTAGATAGATATTTCCTATATATATTTTTTAATGTAATGAAAAAAATGTTCTCTTCATTTCTTTTACAAATATTTTTTGCTTTCGTTGTCAGTTATAGTCATAGTTACATCCCCACATATATTTATTATTTATGTTTTATTTAATATTTGAGCCATTTATAGTAAATTTATAATTTCTCCGATTTTTTATTCTGTTTTTTCTGAACATTTGACTATTATTTATTAAGGGCTACTTATCAACTTATGGCACAATGGTAGCTAGCCGGGTTGTGGAAATTAGAACCCGAGTTCAATTCCCATAGCCGGCAACTGATTTTCACCACATTTAAAATTATCCCTGTGGCTCCCTCACCACTTACATCTCTGGAAGACTGTAATTTGATGGCTGGTAACCGCACTTCACGCGTATAAATAACTCACTTATCAAGATCTGTCCCGGCAGACTGCCACACATGGAAATGGGTAAAAGGTGTGATGATTATTTATTTAATTAGGGAATAAAGAGTAAAAAAAAATATGTTGATCTCTAAGGTAACCAATAATTATTGCAAAGCAAATATTCCGAAAATAAAAAAAACGAAAAAGTAAACATAAATTTATAATACATGTTTCAAAAATGACGCCATTACCAAAAAAAAAAAAAAAAAACAATAATTTTAGTTGAGACCAAAGATACTTTGCATTAATAATTATTATTATTTGTGTACATAGACAGAAGTTAAACTTTGTGTTTGTAATCAATCGAGGCAAATAAATCAAATAAGTACTCATAAAAAGGAGTACCGGGCTGCAGATGAGATAACTTATGCAAATCTATTGTTTATCTACGTTGTTTATTAATCGGTGTTATTCATTGACATCTTCTACATTTAAAAATTTTATTTGTTCGCATTTCGATCATCTTCCACATATTTAGTTAATTTTAATCTAGTTTTTACAGTAACTAATCAAGTAAAACAAGATATGTTAACTAAACATATGCAATATTGAAATATCTACAATTTTTATTTGAATATTTTCTCTTTAAATTTTATTGGGACACAACGGCTGCGCAAAAAATTATTTTTAAATTTATAGCCGGTGGAGCTGATTAATACCTTGAGTATTTAAGATATAGTACATAAAACTTATTTGGCTAAGTTGTGAAATAAAAAGTAATAATTTATTTGTAAAAGTTTTGTCATTTATTAGTCCAATATTTGTTTTCTCTTGTCTTGGGACAACAAAATAGAAAACTATACCTATTTATTGTTTAATTAAAAATATTTGTTGGCGTCAATGAAATAGGCAACCATTTACTCACTAAAACTTTGGTCATCCTTGATTTTTACACTATTGGTAAAGTAGGAAATTAATTTAAATTGCTACAGAACACTGTAATAAGCAGAGCCATCTTGCGGCAAATGTTCTAATCCTAGTCTGTATTCTAGAATTATGTCTGATATACGCATTTGAAGTACAACAAAATGCAAGAGGTAATATTTTACACAGTTGCTATTTTTCAATTTATTTAGTATATTTCCTCAAAATGTGTAATATTTTACTACATAAATCTTGTATATATTGTTTTAATTTACATGAAATATTCAAAACGTTTTGTCGCAAACAGCGCCTCATAAAAAATGAACCTCGGTGATAATATACAGTAAAACCTAAAAGAATCTACATTATAAAAACAAGTTATTCGAATAAAAAAATTTCAAAATTAATATTCCAGCGATTTTCAACAGTTTAAAAAAAATTCAACTATTTCGAATCACGTCATATTTGGTATCATATGAATGGGCATTAAAAGAACTTTTAAATGCAATTAGAAAAAATTAAATTTTTTCACAGTAACTCCTAGACTTTGCTGATTTGATTTCATGTTCAAATAAAGTATAAAGACAAAACGTCAATTTGACAAATAGTCTGTTAAAGTGTATAGTAAAACCAAGCAAAAATTGACCTCGGTGATATATACAGTAAAACCAAAAAGAATCTATATTGTAAAAAAAAGTTAATCGAATAAAAAAATTTCAGAATTAATATTCCAGCGATTTTAAACAGTATAGAAAAAAAAATGTAGAAAAATTACATTTTTTTACTGTAACTATAAACTTTGCTGAATTGATTTCATGTTCAAATAAAGTTTAAAGACAAAACGTCAATTTGACAAATAGTTTGTTAAAGTATATAGTAAAACCAAGCAAAAATTGACCTCGGTGATAATATACAGTAAAACCTAAAAGAATCTACATTGTAAAAAAAAGTTAATCGAATAAAAAAAATTCAGAATTAATATTCCAGCGATTTTCAACAGTTTAAAAAAAAATAGAGAAAAATTACATTTTTTTACAGTAACTCTAGGCTGTTGAATTGATTTCATGTTCAAATAAACTTTTAAGACAAAGACTTCAATTTGACATATAGTCTGTTAAAGTATATAGTAAAACCAAGCAAAAATTGACCTCGGTGATAATATACAGTAAAACCAAAAGGAATCTACATTGTAAAAAAAAATTAATCGAATAAAAAAAATTCAGAATTAATATTCCTGCGATTTTCAACAGTTTAAAAAAAAATTCAACTATTTCGAATCACGTCATATTTGGTATCATATGAAAGGGCATTAAAAGAACTTTTAAATTCAATTAGAAAAAACTGAAAATTCACGATAGGCAACTGTTTGAAAATTTAACTATTCCGAATCACGTCGTGTTTAGTATCATATGAAAGGGCATTAAAAGACCTTTTAAATGCAATTGGAAAAAATTGAAAATTCACGATAGGCAACTGTTTGAAAATTCAACTATTCAGAATCATGTCGTGTTTGGTATTATAATAAGGGCATTAAAAGACCTTTCAAATGCAATTGGAAAAAATTTAAAATTTACGATAGGCTATTGTTTGAAAATACAACTATTCCGAATCATGTTGTGTTTGGTATCATATGAAAGGGCATTAAAAGACCTTTTAAATGCAATTGGAACAAATATAAATGCAGTTGGAAAAAATTGAAAATATACGATAGGCAACTGTTTGAAAATTCAACTATTCCGAATCATGTCGTGTTTGGTATCATATGAAAGGGCATTAAAAGACCTTTTAAATGTAATTGGAAAAAATTTAAAATTTGCGATAGGCAATTGTTTGAAAATTCAACTATTCAGAATCATGTCGTGTTTGGTATCATAATAAGGGCATTAAAAGACCTTTCAAATGCAATTGGAAAAAATTTAAAATTTACGATAGGCAATTGTTTGAAAATACAACTATTCAATCATCATGCCGTGTTTGGTATCATATGAAAGGGCATTAAAAGACCTTTTAAATGCAATTGGAAAAAATTGAAAATTTACGATAGGCAACTGTTTGAAAATTCAACTATTCAATCATCATGCCGTGTTTGGTATCATATGAAAGGGCATTAAAAGTACTTTCGAATGCAATTAGAAAAAATTGAAAATTTACGATAGGCAACTGTTTGAAAATTCAACTATTCCGAATCATGTCGTGTTTGGTATCACATGAAAGGGCATTAAAAGAACTTATAAATGCAGTTGGAAAAAATTGAAAATATACGATAGACAACTGTTTAAAAATTCAACTATTCAGAATCATGTCGTGTTTGGTATCATATGAAAGGGCATTTAAAGACCTTTCAAATGCAATTAGAAAAAATTAAAAATTTACGATGAGTAATTGTTAGAAAATTCAACTATTCCGAATCATGTCGTGTTTGGTATCATATGAAAGGGCATTAAAAGACATTTTAAATGCAATTTGAAAATATTGAATATTTACGATAGGCAACTGTTTGAAAATTCAACTATTCCGAATCATGTCGTGTTTGGTATCATATGAAAGGGCATTAAAAGACCTTTTAAATGTAATTGGAAAAAATTTAAAATTTGCGATAGGCAATTGTTTGAAAATTCAACTATTCAGAATCATGCCGTGTTTGGTCTCATTGAAAGGGCATTAAAAGTACTTTCGAATGCAATATGAAAAAATTTAAAATTTACGATAGGCAACTGTTTGAAAATTCAACTATTCCGAATCATGTCGTGTTTGGTATCATATGAAAGGGCATTAAAAGAACTTTTAAATGCAGTTGGAAAAAATTGAAAATATACGATAGGCAACTGTTTGAAAATTCAACTATTCAGAATCATGTCGTGATTGGTATCATATGAAAGGGCATTTAAAGACCTTTCAAATGCAATTGGAAAAAATTAAAATTTACGATAGGCAGTTGTTTTAAAATTCAACTATTCAGAATCACGTCATGTTTGGTATCATATGAAAGGGCATTAAAAGACCTTTCAAATGCAATTGGAAAAAATTAAAAATTGACGATAGGCAGTTGTTTGAAAATTCAACTATTCAGAATCACGTCATGTTTGGTATCATATGAAAGGGCATTAAAAGACCTTTTGAATGCAATTGGAAATAATTGAAAATTTACGATAGGCAACTGTTTAAAAATTCAACTATTCCGAATCATGTCGTGTTTGGTATCATATGAAAGGGCATTAAAAGACCTTTTAAATGTAATTGGAAAAAATTTTAAATTTGCGATAGACAATTGTTTGAAAATTCAACTATTCAGAATCATGCCGTGTTTGGTATCATATGAAAGGGCATTAAAAGTACTTTCGAATGATATATGAAAAAATTGAAAATTTACGATAGGCAACTGTTTAAAAATTCAACTATTCCGAATCATGTCGTGTTTGATATATTATGAAAGGGCATTAAAAGACCTTTTAAATGTAATTGGAAAAAATTTAAAATTTGCGATAGGCAATTGTTTGAAAATTCAACTATTCAGCATCATGCCGTGTTTGGTATCATATGAAAGCTCATTAAAAGTACTTTCGAATGCAATTAGAAAAAATTGAAAATTTACGATAGGCAACTGTTTGAAAATTCAACTATTCCGAATCATGTCGTGTTTGGTATCATATGAAAGGGCATTAAATAACCTTTTAAATGAAATTGGAAAAAATTGAAAATTCACGATAGGCCACTGTTTGAAAATTCAACTATTCAGAATCATGCCGTGTTTGGTATCATATGAAAGGGCATTAAAAGTACTTTCGAATACAATTAGAAAAAATTGAAAATTTACGATAGGCAACTGTTTGAAAATTCAAATATTCCGAATCATGTCGTGTTTGGTATCATATGAAAGGGCATTAAATAACCTTTTAAATGAAATTGAAAAAAATTGAAAATTCACGATAGGCAACTGTTTGAAAATTCAACTATTCAAAATCATGTCGTGTTTGGTATCATATGAAAGGGCATTTAAAGACCTTTCAAATGCAATAGGTAAAAATTTAAAATTTACGATAGGCAACTGTTTGAAAATACAACTATTCCGAATCATGTCGTGGTTGCTATCATATGAAAGGGCATTAAAATATCTTTCAAATGCAATTGGAAAAAATTTAAAATTTACGATAGGCAGTTGTTTGAAAATTCAACTATTCAGAATCAAGTCATGTTTGGTATCATATGAAAGGGCATTAAAAGATCTTTTAAATCCAATTGGAAATAATTGAAAATTTACTATAGGCAACTGTTTAAAAATTCAACTATTCCGAATTACCTATGTCGTGTTTGGTATCATATGAAAGGTCATTAAAAGACCTTTTAAATGTAATTGGAAAAAATTGAAAATTTACGATAGGCAGTTGTTTGAAAATTCAACTATTCAGAATCACGTCATGTTTGGTATCATATGAAAGGGCATTAAAAGACCTTTTAAATGCAATTGGAAATAATAGAAAATTTACGATAGGCAACTGTTTAAAAATTCAACTATTCCGAATCATGTCGTGTTTGGCATCATATGAAAGGGCATTAAAAGTACTTTCGAATGCAATATGAAAAAATTTAAAATTTACGATAGGCAACTGTTTAAAAATTCAACTATTCCGAATCATGTCGTGTTTGGTATCTTATGAAAGGGTATTAAAAGACGTTTTATATGCAATTGGAAAAAAATTAAAATTTACGATAGGCAACTGTTTGAAAATTCAACTATTCCGAATCATGTTGTGTTTGGTATCATATGAAAGGGCATTAAAAGACCTTTCAAATGCAATTGGAAAAAATTTAAATTTTGCGATAGGCAATTGTTTGAAAATTCAACTATTCAGAATCATGCCGTGTTTGGTATCATATGAAAGGGCATTAACAGTACATTCGAATGCAATATGAAAAAATTGAAATTTTACGATAGGCAACTGTTTGAAAATTCAACTATTCCGAATCATTTCGTGTTTGGTATCATATAAAAGGGCATTAAAAGACCTTTTAAATGCAATTGGAAAAAATTGAAAATTCACCATAGGCAACTCTTTGAAAATTCAACTATTCCGAATCATGTCGTGTTTGGTATCATATGAAAAGGCATTAAAAGACCTTTTATATGCAATTGGAAAAAATAGAAAATTTACGATAGGCAACTGTTTGAAAATTCAACTATTCCGAATCATGTCGTGTTTGGTATCATATGAAAGGGCATTAAAAGACCTTTTAAATGTAATTGGAAAAAATTTAAAATTTGCGATAGGCAATTGTTTGAAAATTCAACTATTCAGAATCATGTCGTGTTTGGTATCATAATAAGGGCATTAAAAGACCTTTCAAATGCAATTGGAAAAAATTTAAAATTTACGATAGGCAATTGTTTGAAAATACAACTATTCCGAATCATGTCGTGTTTGGTATCATATGAAAGGGCATTAAAAGACCTTTTAAATGCAATTGGAAAAAATTGAAAATTTACGATAGGCAACTGTTTGAAAATTCAACTATTCAATCATCATGCCGTGTTTGGTATCATATGAAAGGGCATTAAAAGTACTTTCGAATGCAATTAGAAAAAATTGAAAATTTACGATAGGCAACTGTTTGAAAATTCAACTATTCCGAATCATGTCGTGTTTGGTATCACATGAAAGGGCATTAAAAGAACTTATAAATGCAGTTGGAAAAAATTGAAAATATACGATAGGCAACTGTTTAAAAATTCAACTATTCAGAATCATGTCGTGTTTGGTATCATATGAAAGGGCATTTAAAGACCTTTCAAATGCAATTAGAAAAAATTAAAAATTTACGATGAGTAATTGTTTGAAAATTCAACTATTCCGAATCATGTCGTGTTTGGTATCATATGAAAGGGCATTAAAAGACATTTTAAATGCAATTTGAAAATATTGAATATTTACGATAGGCAACTGTTTGAAAATTCAACTATTCCGAATCATGTCGTGTTTGGTATCATATGAAAGGGCATTAAAAGACCTTTTAAATGTAATTGGAAAAAATTTAAAATTTGCGATAGGCAATTGTTTGAAAATTCAACTATTCAGAATCATGCCGTGTTTGGTCTCATTGAAAGGGCATTAAAAGTACTTTCGAATGCAATTTGAAAAAAATTAAAATTTACGATAGGCAACTGTTTGAAAATTCAACTATTCCGAATCATGTCGTGTTTGGTATCATATGAAAGGGCATTAAAAGAACTTTTAAATGCAGTTGGAAAAAATTGAAAATATACGATAGGCAACTGTTTGAAAATTCAACTATTCAGAATCATGTCGTGATTGGTATCATATGAAAGGGCATTTAAAGACCTTTCAAATGCAATTGGAAAAAATTAAAATTTACGATAGGCAGTTGTTTTAAAATTCAACTATTCAGAATCACGTCATGTTTGGTATCATATGAAAGGGCATTAAAAGACCTTTCAAATGCAATTGGAAAAAATTAAAAATTGACGATAGGCAGTTGTTTGAAAATTCAACTATTCAGAATCACGTCATGTTTGGTATCATATGAAAGGGCATTAAAAGACCTTTTGAATGCAATTGGAAATAATTGAAAATTTACGATAGGCAATTGTTTAAAAATTCAACTATTCCGAATCATGTCGTGTTTGGTATCATATGAAAGGGCATTAAAAGACCTTTTAAATGTAATTGGAAAAAATTTTAAATTTGCGATAGACAATTGTTTGAAAATTCAACTATTCAGAATCATGCCGTGTTTGGTATCATATGAAAGGGCATTAAAAGTACTTTCGAATGATATATGAAAAAATTGAAAATTTACGATAGGCAACTGTTTAAAAATTCAACTATTCCGAATCATGTCGTGTTTGATATATTATGAAAGGGCATTAAAAGACCTTTTAAATGTAATTGGAAAAAATTTAAAATTTGCGATAGGCAATTGTTTGAAAATTCAACTATTCAGCATCATGCCGTGTTTGGTATCATATGAAAGCTCATTAAAAGTACTTTCGAATGCAATTAGAAAAAATTGAAAATTTACGATAGGCAACTGTTTGAAAATTCAACTATTCCGAATCATGTCGTGTTTGGTATCATATGAAAGGGCATTAAATAACCTTTTAAATGAAATTGGAAAAAATTGAAAATTCACGATAGGCCACTGTTTGAAAATTCAACTATTCAGAATCATGCCGTGTTTGGTATCATATGAAAGGGCATTAAAAGTACTTTCGAATGCAATTAGAAAAAATTGAAAATTTACGATAGGCAACTGTTTGAAAATTCAAATATTCCGAATCATGTCGTGTTTGGTATCATATGAAAGGGCATTAAATAACCTTTTAAATGAAATTGAAAAAAATTGAAAATTCACGATAGGCAACTGTTTGAAAATTCAACTATTCAAAATCATGTCGTGTTTGGTATCATATGAAAGGGCATTTAAAGACCTTTCAAATGCAATAGGTAAAAATTTAAAATTTACGATAGGCAACTGTTTGAAAATACAACTATTCCGAATCATGTCGTGGTTGCTATCATATGAAAGGGCATTAAAATATCTTTCAAATGCAATTGGAAAAAATTTAAAATTTACGATAGGCAGTTGTTTGAAAATTCAACTATTCAGAATCAAGTCATGTTTGGTATCATATGAAAGGGCATTAAAAGATCTTTTAAATCCAATTGGAAATAATTGAAAATTTACTATAGGCAACTGTTTAAAAATTCAACTATTCCGAATTACCTATGTCGTGTTTGGTATCATATGAAAGGGCATTAAAAGACCTTTTAAATGCAATTGGAAATAATAGAAAATTTACGATAGGCAACTGTTTAAAAATTCAACTATTCCGAATCATGTCGTGTTTGGCATCATATGAAAGGGCATTAAAAGTACTTTCGAATGCAATATGAAAAAATTTAAAATTTACGATAGGCAACTGTTTAAAAATTCAACTATTCCGAATCATGTCGTGTTTGGTATCTTATGAAAGGGTATTAAAAGACGTTTTATATGCAATTGGAAAAAAATTAAAATTTACGATAGGCAACTGTTTGAAAATTCAACTATTCCGAATCATGTTGTGTTTGGTATCATATGAAAGGGCATTAAAAGACCTTTCAAATGCAATTGGAAAAAATTTAAATTTTGCGATAGGCAATTGTTTGAAAATTCAACTATTCAGAATCATGCCGTGTTTGGTATCATATGAAAGGGCATTAACAGTACATTCGAATGCAATATGAAAAAATTGAAATTTTACGATAGGCAACTGTTTGAAAATTCAACTATTCCGAATCATTTCGTGTTTGGTATCATATAAAAGGGCATTAAAAGACCTTTTAAATGCAATTGGAAAAAATTGAAAATTCACCATAGGCAATTCTTTGAAAATTCAACTATTCCGAATCATGTCGTGTTTGGTATCATATGAAAAGGCATTAAAAGACCTTTTATATGCAATTGGAAAAAATAGAAAATTTACGATAGGCAACTGTTTGAAAATTCAACTATTCCGAATCATGTCTTGTTTGGTATCATATGAAAGGGCATTAAAAGACCTTTCATATGCAATTGGAAAAAAATTAAAATTTACGGTAGACAATTGTTTGAAAATTCAACTATTCCGAATCATGTCGTGTTTGGTATCATATGAAAGGGCATTAAAAGTACTTTCGAATGCAATAAGAAAAATTTGAAAATGTTCGATAGGCAACTGTTTCAAAATTCAACTATTCCGAATCATGTCGTGTTTGGTATCATATGAAAGGGCATTAAAAGAACTTTTAAATGCAGTTGGAAAAAATTGAAAATTTACAATAGACAACTGTTTAAAAATTCAACTATTCCGAATCATGTCGTGTTTGGTATCATATGAAAGGGCATTAAAAGACCTTTTAAATGCAATTGGAAAAAATTAAAAATTCACGATAGGCAACTCTTTGAAAATTCAACTATTTCGAATCATGTCGTGTTTGGTATCATATGAAAAGGCATTAAAAGGCCTATAAAATGCAATTGGAAAAAAATTAAAATTGACGGTAGGCAATTGTTTGAAAATTCAACTATTCCGAATCATGTCGTGTTTGGTATCATATGAAAGGGTATTAAAAGACATTTTAAATGCAATTTGAAAAAATTTAAAATTTACGATAGACAACTGTTTGAAAATTCAACTATTCCGAATCATGTCGTGGTTGGTATCATATGAAAGGGCATTAAAATATCTTTCAAATGCAATTGGAAAAAATTTAAAATTTACAATAGGCAGTTGTTTGAAAATTCAACTATTCAGAATCAAGTCATGTTTGGTATCATATGAAAGGGCATTAAAAGATCTTTTAAATCCAATTGGTAATAATTGAAAATTTACTATAGGCAACTGTTTAAAAATTCAACTATTCCGAATTATGTCGTGTTTGGTATCATATGAAAGGGCATTAAAAGACCTTTTAAATGTAATTGGAAAAAATTGAAAATTTACGATAGGCAGTTGTTTGAAAATTCAACTATTCAGAATCACGTCATGTTTGGTATCATATGAAAGGGCATTAAAAGACCTTTTAAATGCAATTGGAAATAATAGAAAATTTACGATAGGCAACTGTTTAAAAATTCAACTATTCCGAATCATGTCGTGTTTGGCATCATATGAAAGGGCATTAAAAGTACTTTCGAATGCAATATGAAAAAATTTAAAATTTACGATAGGCAACTGTTTGAAAATTCAACTATTCCGAATCATGTTGTGTTTGGTATCATATGAAAGGGCATTAAAAGACCTTTCAAATGCAATTGGAAAAAATTTAAATTTTGCGATAGGCAATTGTTTGAAAATTCAACTATTCAGAATCATGCCGTGTTTGGTATCATATGAAAGGGCATTAACAGTACATTCGAATGCAATATGAAAAAATTGAAATTTTACGATAGGCAACTGTTTGAAAATTCAACTATTCCGAATCATTTCGTGTTTGGTATCATATGAAAGGGCATTAAAAGACCTTTTAAATGCAATTGGAAAAAATTGAAAATTCACCATAGGCAACTCTTTGAAAATTCAACTATTCCGAATCATGTCGTGTTTGGTATCATATGAAAGGGCATTAAAAGACCTTTCATATGCAATTGGAAAAAAATTAAAATTTACGGTAGACAATTGTTTGAAAATTCAACTATTCCGAATCATGTCGTGTTTGGTATCATATGAAAGGGCATTAAAAGTACTTTCGAATGCAATAAGAAAAATTTGAAAATGTTCGATAGGCAACTGTTTCAAAATTCAACTATTCCGAATCATGTCGTGTTTGGTATCATATGAAAGGGCATTAAAAGACCTTTTAAATGCAATTGGAAAAAATTGAAAATTTACGATAGGCAGTTGTTTGAAAATTCAACTATTCAGAATCACGTCATGTTTGGTATCATATGAAAGGGCACTAAAAGACCTTTCAAATGCAATTGAAAAAAATTTAAACTTTACGATAGGTAATTGCTTGAAAATACAACTATGCCGAATCATGTCGTGTTTTCCAACGATTTCCAAGTTTTTCAAAAAGTTAAGAGAAAAAATTCAACTGATTTCATGTACATATAAAATATAAATGTGGAACTATCAGAAATGATGTCCGAAGAATTTTTCTTAGTTTAACAAAATCTTTTTGGAAATAAAACACGTATCAGAAGTACAGAAATAAAAAGTTTTAGATCGTAATTCAATTAAACCTTACTTCAGTGTCCGCGGAGCCTAGCGAAAAGGCCTGGCGAAGCCAGGCCGAACGCTAGTCCTATATACTAATCGGCTTAATTCATTAAGGATTCATCTGGGCGGCAACCAGACTTTAGACACGGCTACAGCTTAAACGGTTTGTGCGATTGTTGTGAATTTTTTTCTAGGATTTAAAGAATGTTTGGGACTAGTGCCTTTTGGGTATTTCAGATTTTTTGAAAGTACAGTCCGCTTGAAATTAACGACAAACTTTGCAAATTTTCTTAATCGAAGCATGCACGCGTTGCTATGCATTTGAAATTTGACCGCAAGCAGAAATTTTTCAGAGCTGTCAATCACTTTTGACGTTTCACATGAAACATTTTTACATTAATATTTCAATTTCTAGACAAGTTGGAGACATTTTCTAATTTGATTTAGGTATTAGAAGATTGAGGACATATGTTTTGAACGGTTTTCTATTGATTTAATGTTTGTATAAAAGTTTTTAATGATGCAACGTCCATTTGACAAATCTATGGTTAAGAAACAACATTACCTCTTATATACACGATCTAGGTTTTGAAAAATCATAGACCTAAGCTGTCATTTTTGACGTTACGCATGGAATTTTACGATAGAATTATTTCAATTTCTAGACAAATTGTGAAAATTTTGTAATTTGATTTAGGTATTAGATGATTGAGGATACATGTTTTGAACTGTTTTGAATTGATTTCATGTTCAAAAAAAGTTTTAAGACCAAACGTCAATTTGACATGTAGTGTGTTAAAGTATATAGTAAAACCAAGCAAAAATTGACCTCGGTGATAATATACAGTAAAACCAAAAAGAATCTACATTGTAAAAAAAAAGTTAATTGAATAAAAAAATTTCAGAATTAATATTCCAGCGATTTTCAACAGTTAAAAAAAAAATAGAGTAAAATTACATTTTTTTACAGTAACTATATTCTTTGTTGAATTGATTTCATGTTCAAATAAACTTTTAAGACCAAACGTCAATTTGACATATAGTTTGTTAAAGTATATAGTAAAACCAAGCTAAAATTGACCTCGGTGATAATATACAGTAAAACCAATTTTTCGATAGAATTATTTCAATTTCTAGACAAATTGTGAAAATTTTGTAATTTGATTTAGGTATTAAAAATGATATTTAAAATCGTAGTTTGCAATTAATCAAAATAAATAGTCGCGTTCAGCTACTAGCTGTCAAAAATACATGATCTATTTAGTATCTTTTATCACCGCTAGATTGCTAATTTAGATTATAGAATATCGCTAGATGTGACTGAACGATTCCAATTTAACAAAAACTAGCTGTCAAAAATACATGATCTATTTAGTACCTTTTATCACCGCTAGATTGCTAATTTAGATTATAGAATATCACTAGATGTGACTGAACGATTCCAATTTAGCAAAAATAAAATTTACCTTGACAATAAACAATTGCTTTATTTACATTGGTGAAAAAGCAGATTATATCATTGTGATTTGCAAAATATCACTGAAATATTGAATAACTATTAGTAATTTTGTGTTGTTTAGTGTTGTGTATGTGTGCTGAATATCTTGTCTAATTCATTTCCTATTCGGATGAACGCAAAGGCCCGTAAACTGAAGTGACAGATTTTAGGACAATTAAATTTGCGAATCTTTTCATTTCTGAGGACAAGTACCTAAAACACTAAGCATTACATCGGAAATTAATTTTAAAAAAACGTAAGTAAATTATGTCTTTATTAATATAGGAATAATAGATTTTAATTTTGTTGCTTTCAATATTTATTCAATTTCCTATTTCTGGGTGCCATAGTTCCACTATTTAAGTTGAACTGCGATTATTAGCAATGAAATAATGGTTACAGATAAAGAAATAACATGAATAATTTCTGTATAATGAAATTTTCAATTATCATTAGTTATAGATTTATTTATTTATGGGGTAATGGCTCAGTGATATAAAGTTGGTCTGTGGTTCCTGAAAACCCTGGTTCGATCCCCATAGCCGACAAACATTTTCACAAAATTAAAATTACCCCTGTGTCTCCCCCACCACTAACATCTTTCGGGGCCGTGTTTTGATGGCTGGTAACCGCACTTGACTCGTATAAATATATCATTTACCGTGATTTGCAACACTTAGTAAAGGGTTAAAAGCGTGCTGATATATTTATTTATATATTTATTTATTTATTTATTTTTAAAATATTTTATTATATATATATATATATATTCATGCTAAATCATATTTGTATTTAGTTTTGAAGAATAAAAAAGAAGCGACTGGCGTCCCATTTGGCTCGGCGAAACAAATATAAGTAGCTGCGACCCAGTTCAGCGTAGAAACTTCATTCTACTGCAAATTAAGGTCCTGATTAAATTTGTAAGCTACAAATAACAGCGAACTCTAAAAATTGTAAGTAAACAAAAATTCTGATTTATTTGATCACAATTTAAAGTGTTCCATAGTAGTTTATAAATCACTTTACATAAACATTACAAACGTACATAAAAAGAAACCGAAATGCCGTCGAAGGATCGCGTTAAACGTCAAAATAAACGACAATTATATCAGAAAAAATATAAACCTGTACTAGCTAAACAAGTAGAACCGGTAGTAGTTAAACAAATAGTAGTTGATAAACCAGTTGTTACAGTCACTAATAACGTTAATTTAGCTGTAGTCAATCCAATAGAAAATAACGGGATGTTATGTAACATGACGGACGCTGACATAGACATAGTAGTAAATCCTCAGGGTTATCTAGAAGATATTCATATAGATTTCTACTTTTCGATGATTCGCATGATTTCTCAATATTTTCCACAGCCAACTTACTATATAGATGCGCCAGATCGCATTCAACCAGTCCAGGTAGGAACGAAACATATTCAAATTATGTTTCAAAGACCTGCAGTGCAAGGAGGAGTAGGGCACTGGACTACTGCGTTTTACGATGGGGAGACCGTAACGATTTATGATAGCTTGAACAGTAGTTCCATTCATCCAGATGCGAATACGTATTTAGAACGTCTGTTTCCATTTAGACCTCAGATTAGAATCGCGCCAGTTCAGCAACAGACAAATACATATGATTGTGGGTTATTTTCAATTGCTTTCTGTACTAGTATTTTATTTAACCATAATCCCGAATACGAAATGTATGATATAACTAGACTTAGAGCGCACGCCGCGGAAATGTTTAGGTCGCAACAGATAGCGCTGTTTCCGGTTATTCGTCAGCAACAATTGAGTCAAAACTATCAAAAAAGGAAAGCAGAGGAAATAGAAGAACAGCGAAATAAACGTTTGCGACAATTACGTAATTATAAATCCATTCGTATAACTCAAGAAACAGTTTCTGCCAAAAAACAAAGGTTAGATAGGTTAAAGACACACGTTGAAAAACATGTTGCTAAACAGACAGATGAACAAAAAGAAAAGAGATTAAAACTGAACAACGAAATAAACAAAAAGAAAGCAGCTGAGTTAAAAGTAAAAGTGTTAAATGTTTCTAAAGGTACATACAAATTAGCAGCGAAATGTTTAGGCGATAATATTGAGCAACATAGCTTAGGAAAAATGAACGTCATTTGTCAAACGTGCGCGTCAAAAAATTTTGCTTTTGAGAAACCAGCAGACGGAAAGTTCAGTCATTGTTGTCGTAAGGGTAAACTCATTCCGGACAAGTTAAACGACTTTCCCGAATACTTGAAAGATTTAATGTTAGGAAATGACTCTGATAGCAAAAATTTCAAGGAAAACATTCGCAAGTACAACAGTGCACTTGCATTTGCGTCAATGGGAGCCAAAATTGCACCGCCTCCCGGTCAAGGGCCGTATACATTCCGAATTCACGGTCAAATCTACCACAACACGTCATGTTTGTATCCACCAAACGGTAAAACGGAAAAGTTTGCACAATTATATATCATAGATACAACAGAGGCACTAACAAAACGTATGAGTGATAAATGTAATGAAAAGTGCAAACCGGAAATCATGAAAAAGTTGGATTTAATAATTCGAGAAATAAATCCATATTATGAGGCATTCATGATGTTGAAAGAGGTTGAGGCTATCGAAATAGCAAAAGCTGCACAATCGAATCAAGCTGTACCGGAAGTGAGCTTGTGGATAGTTAATGATCGTACGAAAGACAAACGCAGGTATAATGTTCCCACAAGTAACGAGGTGGCGGTAGTATTTAGTTCTAAAGACGGTGAGCCACCGTGTCTTAGGGATATTGCGATTCACCCAAGGGGTCAAAATAGCGTGAGAATAAATCAGTACTCTGAAAATTGCGATCCGATGTGTTATCCCATTTTATTTCCACGTGGTGAGAACGGTTGGGGCATGCACAGACGTCAAGCTGACGGTAAAAAGAAACTAACACTTCTTCAATTCTATATGAATAGGTTAGCGGACCGCGGTCAGTTTAATCCGTGTTTAATGGCCGGTAAACTCACACAACAGTACATAGTAGACGCATACGTAAAAGTTGAAAGTGAAAGATTGACGTACATACGTTTAAATCAGCCTACTTTCAGAGTAGAGCTGTATAGTGGGCTAATGGACCATATAAACAATACGGCAAACTTAGAAGGGGCAAAACCTGGTACAATGGTTATTTTGCCGTCAACTTTCCAAGGAGGTAGTAGATTCATGCAGAAAATGTACCAGGATTCGATGGCCATAGTACGCGAATTCGGAAAACCGGATCTTTTCATCACAGTTACCTGCAATCCTAAATGGCACGAAATAACTGGGCAATTATACGAAGGCCAGACCGCCTCAGACAGACCGGATATTGTAGCTCGGGTTTTTTACGGTAAAATAAAAAGCATGTTACACGAATTCCTACACGAGGATATTTTCGGTAAAGTAGTTGCTTTCATTTATGTAATTGAATTTCAAAAGCGAGGACTACCACACATGCATCTTTTACTCACACTCGACGAGAATAGTAAAATTCGAAATAAAGATGACATCGACACAATAGTGTGCGCTGAAATTCCAGACGAGGCCAACGAACCGGAATTGTATCAAATTGTACAGTCACACATGATACACGGACCTTGCGGAATTTTAAACAAAAATTCACCTTGCATGAGTGATAACAAATGTACTAAAAAATATCCAAAAGAGTTCCGAAATGAAACACACGAAAACGTTAACGGGTATCCGCTTTACAAAAGACGAAATAATAATGCAAAAATGTACATTCTCTACCGAAATGGTACAACTAAATTTACAATTGATAATCGTTGGATAATACCATACAATCCATACTTGCTCAAAAAATATCATACTCACATCAATGTCGAGATTTGTTCATCGGTCAAAAGTATTAAATACATTTGCAAATATTTCTGTAAGGGCCACGATTGTGCGTCAATTAAATTAGATCAAGTCGATGCCAGTAAAACAGTTCAGTGGGATGAAATAAACGGTTATCTTAACACACGGTACGTTTCACCGCCCGAATGCTGTTGGAGACTGCTAGAGTTTCCATTGCATAATAAATCGCACACAATTTTCGAATTGACAGTCCATTTACAACATCAACAAGCTGTTGTATTCGCTCCGGGACAAGTTAAACAGGCTATTGAGCGAGCTAGCAAACGAAACACAACATTAACAGCTTGGTTTTTGTTAAACCAAACAGATCCCACAGCACGACAATACCGGTACATGGACATACCCAAATATTACGTGTTTACAAGTAACAATACTTGGAAAGCAAGGCAAAGAGTTATAAAACCTCCAATTGGGAGAATGATTTCTGTTAGTCCAAAAGATATTGAGCGATTCCATCTCAGAATGTTATTAGTTAACACAACAGGTGCGACAAGCTTCGAAGCTTTACGTACAGTAGATGGAAAAATGTATAATACATATCTTGAAGCTGCTAGAGCTAAAGGGTTGCTTGAAAACGATGAGGAATGCATAGAATGCATGCAAGAAGCTGTACTTGATAAATTCCCAAAACAATTACGTGAATTGTTTGCATATTTGATTTGCTTCCACACCTCAGTCGATGCAGTTACATTGTGGGAAAAATTCAAAGACGACATGATGCAGGATTATTTGCTACATAATTCGAAACAAGTAGCACAAAACAAATGCCTAAAAAACATTCAAGATGTTTTATTTATGCACAGATTAAAATTAAAAGATTTTAACCTTCCGGAACCGGAAGAGATAAGTGACACAGGCGAATTAGACGATCAAATTGATCGAGAGACCGAAAAACTAGAAGGTGAAAAAAATATTGCGTTGTTTAACAAAGAACAAACAGAGATACTTCAGTATATTTTAAACGCAGTAAATGATGCAACCTGTAAAGACAGATATTTCTTTGTTGACGGTCCTGGCGGTACAGGAAAAACATTTTTGTACAACACACTCATTAGCTTGATGAGGGGACAAGGACAAACAGTTCTTGCAGTCGCGTGGACAGGTATAGCAGCAACTCTGTTAAAAGGCGGACAAACTGTACACTCGGTCTTTAAACTTCCTGTTCCAATAAACGAGGATAGTGTATGTAAAATCAGAGCAACCTCAAATGCCGGTAAAGTGATAAAGAGAGCGTCTTTAATCATTTGGGATGAGGTTACCATGGCGCCATGGCACGCATTAAAAGCAATAAATTTAGTTCTCAAAGATTTAGAAAACAATTCACTTCCATTCGGTGCTAAAGTAATAATATTGGGAGGTGATTTTCGACAATGCCTACCCATTGTAAAGCACACAAATCACAGAACAGCTATAATTGAGATGTCAATGATACAAAGCCCACTGTGGCCACTGTTTAGAAAGTTTTCATTAAAACAAAATATGCGGGTAAATAAAAATGAACAAGAATTTTCAGAATATCTACTCAAAGTTGGCAATGGTATTGAAGATGTAGTCACAATACCATCTATATGTTTAGTAAAAAATTCTTTAGCTGATGAAATATTCGGAACAAACCTCATATTGCCAGAAAATGTATACGAGTTTATCAATAGGGCTATATTATCACCGAAAAACGACGATACGATGAAACTAAACGATATCGTATTGGAGAAAATTGCAGGGCCAGCTAGAGTGTATTATAGCGCAGATACAGCCGAATGTGATGAGCCAAACAAATTAAATTATCCAAGTGAATTGTTAAACAAAGAGACACCTTCCGGTATGCCACCTCATAAACTCACACTAAAAGTAGGTGCAATAGTTATGTTGCTGCGAAACATGAATCCGAAACGCGGTCTTTGCAACGGGACAAGACTGATCGTAAAAGAGATGCGTAACAATTTTCTAGATTTAGAAGTCGTTACCGGGCAAAGTAAAGGGCAGAGAATTTTCCTACCTCGGATAGATCTCACACCTACAGATAGCAATTTGCCATACGTTCTCAAGCGGCGACAATTTCCTATCAGATTGGCATTTTCAATGACTATAAACAAATCCCAAGGGCAAACATTTGATTTCGTGGGAATAAATCTTGAAAAACCGGTGTTCACACACGGTCAATTATATGTTGCAATGTCTAGAGTGCGAGCATTCGACAATTTAAAAATAAAAATACCCGATAATCTTGTAGACGACGAAAAAAATGAGGGATGCACACTTAACATTGTATTCAGGGAAATTTTAAACAATTAAACATGCCCTTTCAAAATAAATAATTTCCCTTTCATATTTATTATATAATAAATATTTGCAATCACACAAATGCAGATTAAATAATTCCTTTTGGAATTAACTTGTGCTACGTCTGATAATTTTTGTCAGCATTAAATGTGTGTACCAAGTTCCTGGGACTTTAAACAAATCGTAGCACAAGAGTCCTACAAATGTGATACTGTGTCCATAAATTTCTTGTAAAAGGTTCCAATTAAAATCTCTTTTTAACGAAACCAGCAGAGTACAGCAAAAACTTTGAATGTCGCTGGTGGAGTTTAAAATCTGTAAATATTAGGACCGTTTTTCCTTTTACATAAATTTATGGACAAATAAGCAGTATCCTCCATTTGTAGTAGACTGGCCAACGGTCCTAATATTTACAGATTTTAAATTCCTATACCAGTGGTATTCGAAGTTTTTGTTGTGCCCTGCAACAATTTAACAGGCCTGTGAACATATGTCCATGATTCTTAAACTGAGCCCGGTCTTCCAATATTTATGTACACACAGACTGGAGCTTCCAATCATAATTATTAAATTACCCATGTGTTCCACTATTTTGGCGACACAAATTATATTAAAACCGCCGTTGTATGAATGTGTGTGTGAATGAGTATTGCCACCTTGATCATTTTAAACTCTAATATTAATGCTTTAATATTGAAAAATAATATGAAAGTAACAATTTTTCGCTCCAAATTTATTAATTTAAAGAGGTGTCAATAAGTATGTTGTGTAGTTGGTAAAAAAATATTTTTCAAAGTTATAAGTCATAATTATTTTTTTAAGAAACATTCAAACAAAAATATAAATTTTTTCTTTTCAAATCTATTCCAAAATATTGATTGCTTTCTGAAACGATTTATTTATCAAAAATCTAAATAAACTATTACTGTGATTTGTTTTGGTATAAAATCATAATAAATTTTGTCTGATTTTTTCTAAATTATTTTTAATACAACCTCAGATCACAAAATCAAATATAGAACCAAATAAGGTATGTACAAAATTATTGTTTAAATAATATCGATTACTTTTAATAAATATTTTTTCTTTATTACTTTGTGTAGATACAAAGAGTAGTTACTGGTTCTTTTTGCAACGTGTTAATATGCAAATTACTCAATTATTATAAATAATAAAATTTGGAAATCATAAAAATCCTTTCCACAAAAATTTAATAGCATTTAATCAGCCTGGTTGAAAAACTATTTACTGAGGTAAACATTTATTTCTATAATTTTTACATAATTTATTTCAAATATTTCATTTATATAGGTCTAATGTTTTACGTGGGATGTTTCGGTTCTCGCTACAAATGAATGCAAAAATTCGTAATGGAAATACATACATTTTCGTTCAAAAATTATTATCAAAACAAAATTGGATTTATAGAAAAGCAGCAGCATATCTGAATTTTTGAATTTCTTCAATAAATAAAAAAGTTGATTATTTGGTACAAAATTTAAACCGATTTTTGTTCAATTTTTGTTTTCTTTTCTTTCAGTTTTGTGGTAATTGAAATCGCTAATGGAGAATTTCAATACAATCGAAAAATATTAATTGTATGCTCGACAGAAGTAGACAGTAATAAATATAAATTAAGCATGTTAAATCATCAAAATCAATTTACTATAATCTCAATAAAGTAAAATGGAATTTAAAACTTTTCAAGATAAAAACGCACGTTTCGGTATAAGAATTATGAAAGCTGTTATATTTATAACAAATTTAATCATTTTTCTGTAGTAACGCATTTCTTCAAAACATAAAAAGGTAAATTAATTGGTGTACAGTCCGGATTGATTTTTAATTAATTTTTGTTTATTTCAGATGTGTTCTGGATAGAAAAACTTTTATCATTGGAGAGTTTAATTATTTATTTGATGTAAACAATTAGATCTCAAAATGGCTGCAGAAGAAGGAACTTTGCGAATAGTGGAATTTTAACAATTTAGACACGTTCGTATTTTTTATATATAAGTTGTGTGACGGATGCGATTTTATCGCCAGAACTTGGTAAAATCAAGTCTGTAATCTACTAATAATCTACAAAGAATAAAACAAAATATTTTTGTTTACAAATCCTTAAAATCTATGACAAGAATTAAAGTTATTTAAATGCTGATTCAGCATTTACCAGATTGGAAATGAATAATATTTTCGCAGAGGTAAGAAATTTGTTTTAATTATTCCTGAATATATTGTTTTCATGTTTTAATCTTGTAGATCTAAAATATTATGTACGATGAACCTGTCATCTCTACATGAATAAAATGAAATATCAATTAATTAAACTTTAAAAGATATAAATAAACAGATGGTTGTAAATTGTATATATATGAATATATAATCAATCATGAACTGATAAATTTCGGTAGCAAATATCTTTCTATCAGTTTTCGAGAATTAATCTGGAACATGAACTTATTTAAAAAAATCTACAAAATTCGACATTAATATATGGAGTCATCAATCATTAAAATTGTTATAGATATTACAAGTATCTTTTTTAAAATTTATTTTATATAATTAATTTCATTATTTTTAGTTGTAGACATGAAATCAGAGATGAAACAGATTATTCAAATTAAAAAAAAACGTACCTATGTTGGCGAATATTTAAAAAATATCCAGGTCATAATATTTTCCGACAAAATTTTCTGCAATAAATACCCCCATTCAATTTAAAATATTAGCTTAACAATGAGTTTTGGTGATACATATGCTCAAAAATGAACAAAGTTTCAAGATAAAAATTATTACGAAATCTTTTGACAAGAAACAAAAATTGCATGGTATTTATTACATATTTTTTGTGAAATATTCTCTATTAAATATAATTTGTATTTTTTTTAGTTGAAATCTTAAATAATCTTTTGTTTGTCTTGAAGAACAAACATTGAGGAGTAAACTATTTCTTTGAAGACCAAAAATAGAAGAACATATTTAGATAAATTACTTGATCGCTTGCTGCTAATATTCAAATTTTTTTTTCAAGTTTGTTCAAATAATTTAAACTTATGGCCGGGAAAGTAAAGCCAATATTCTCTTTTAACTTACGATTTCAAAATATTTCCTAAAACAAATCAGTGTTGGCACTGTTATTTTCTACTGGAACCAGTTCAGTAATGGAACATGATTTCTGAAAATGGTGACTAATTTATGGTTAATTAATTACGATAACGGTATTCAAACTGTATTTTCTCCTTCTATTCTATATTCTAATGTAGTTTATTAATCGGATTATTTGCTTAAAATTCAAATTTATTTAAACTTATATAATAATTTCTAATTGCTGCTAAATTGTATAAATTCAATGAAAAATGTACCAAATATGTACTTAATGACCTATTAATTATTTATATATCTGTTCATTATTGTAATTTTAACCATGTTATAGGTTGTCCATGTAACCAGTCTGAATACGTTATCACATAGTAATTTTAAATGATTCCTAAATTGTTTATCTGTTATTATTTAGTTGATGTTATATGATAGTCTGCTGGTTCCATGAATAATCTAAATTTTTATGTTGATTTGTATAAATATTTAAATATATATATATATATTGAAATTTTAGATTTTTAGTAAAAAGTTTCAGATTTTATTCGATAAACTTCACTTCCACTGCAAACTACAAGGTATTTATACATATATTTCAGTTTTAAATAAGATTATACAAAAATTCATGCAATACTTTATTAATTATTTGTGTACTAACTTTTCTGAAAATTTTGAATTTTTACAAATGAAGGTTATGTTGTAATAACATTAGAAATGGAATACGGACAGACACCTAACCGACCTGAAGTTGACGCACAATTGATTGTTTAGCAGCTGTCAGAATTATCTCCCTCCGCTCCTCTTTAATACTCAGCGCTTCTGTTTTGACTGAGGCTTTACAAATTCACATTAGTTTATTTGGACGCAATTTTAAAAAGTTTTTAGTTCGTTGTTGAAAATTTCATTGTTAGCGACAAACTTTGTGTTTCAGTTCGTCTCATTCCTATCTGAGATATTTTCATTTTACATTTCTGTCCATCTTACATCCCACCATATAACATAAACCACGCGACATTGTTTCACCAATATAAATTTAAAAAACACGAAACAAGCAAATAATTAACACAACATACAATTAATACAATAACAAACAACACAAGAAAAATAGAACGAAACTCTAAAATAACCTAGTTCGCTGTCAAAGTCTCAAAGTATGTAGATGATGAAGAGAGTGAAGGGGGTAACTTTGACAGCTGCCCACCAATCAGCTGTGCATCAACTTCAGTTCGATTACGTGTTTGCCTGCAACCCATATGTCAATGTAAAATTTCTTATGGCATATATTATTCATGACAATATTTTCAAAACTTTAATACTTTTATTAGAGTAATATCTGACAGAGTCGTGTATTTTATTCTAATTTAAATAAATAGAAAGACCAACCTGAAGTTCGAGAACAGCTTACAGCTGTTTGGTGGGCGATTGTTAGAGTTACCTCTCTCCGTTCCTCTTAATGTCAACTCGCTCTGTTATGCCAATGGCACACTGGTCGAGGAGCATGAATGAGCGTCGAGGAACTCATCGATGAAACAACAGAACGCACCAGTCATCGATGAAAAATAGAGGCGCCTCCTCGATTGTGTCTCATTTCACACGTATTATTGTGTCTCATTTCACACGTATTATTGTGTCTCATTTCATGTTAGCGTGGGCTGTCATGTTGGTTTTGCTTTGTGCTATTTTTTCGTGTTTGTTTATTTTATCAGTCAGGGTGCGTTCTGTTGTTTCATCGATGAGTTCCTCGACGCTCATTTACAATTGATAATCGTTGGATAATACCATACAATCCATACTTGCTCAAAAAATATCATACTCACATCAATGTCGAGATTTGTTCATCGGTCAAAAGTATTAAATACATTTGCAAATATTTCTGTAAGGGCCACGATTGTGCGTCAATTAAATTAGGTCAAGTCGATGCCAGTAAAACAGTTCAGTGGGATGAAATAAACGGTTATCTTAACACACGGTACGTTTCACCGCCCGAATGCTGTTGGAGACTGCTAGAGTTTCCATTGCATAATAAATCGCACACAATTTTCGAATTGACAGTCCATTTACAACATCAACAAGCTGTTGTATTCGCTCCGGGACAAGTTAAACAGGCTATTGAGCGAGCTAGCAAACGAAACACAACATTAACAGCTTGGTTTTTGTTAAACCAAACAGATCCCACAGCACGACAATACCGGTACATGGACATACCCAAATATTACGTGTTTACAAGTAACAATACTTGGAAAGCAAGGCAAAGAGTTATAAAACCTCCAATTGGGAGAATGATTTCTGTTAGTCCAAAAGATATTGAGCGATTCCATCTCAGAATGTTATTAGTTAACACAACAGGTGCGACAAGCTTCGAAGCTTTACGTACAGTAGATGGAAAAATGTATAATACATATCTTGAAGCTGCTAGAGCTAAAGGGTTGCTTGAAAACGATGAGGAATGCATAGAATGCATGCAAGAAGCTGTACTTGATAAATTCCCAAAACAATTACGTGAATTGTTTGCATATTTGATTTGCTTCCACACCTCAGTCGATGCAGTTACATTGTGGGAAAAATTCAAAGACGACATGATGCAGGATTATTTGCTACATAATTCGAAACAAGTAGCACAAAACAAATGCCTAAAAAACATTCAAGATGTTTTATTTATGCACAGATTAAAATTAAAAGATTTTAACCTTCCGGAACCGGAAGAGATAAGTGACACAGGCGAATTAGACGATCAAATTGATCGAGAGACCGAAAAACTAGAAGGTGAAAAAAATATTGCGTTGTTTAACAAAGAACAAACAGAGATACTTCAGTATATTTTAAACGCAGTAAATGATGCAACCTGTAAAGACAGATATTTCTTTGTTGACGGTCCTGGCGGTACAGGAAAAACATTTTTGTACAACACACTCATTAGCTTGATGAGGGGACAAGGACAAACAGTTCTTGCAGTCGCGTGGACAGGTATAGCAGCAACTCTGTTAAAAGGCGGACAAACTGTACACTCGGTCTTTAAACTTCCTGTTCCAATAAACGAGGATAGTGTATGTAAAATCAGAGCAACCTCAAATGCCGGTAAAGTGATAAAGAGAGCGTCTTTAATCATTTGGGATGAGGTTACCATGGCGCCATGGCACGCATTAAAAGCAATAAATTTAGTTCTCAAAGATTTAGAAAACAATTCACTTCCATTCGGTGCTAAAGTAATAATATTGGGAGGTGATTTTCGACAATGCCTACCCATTGTAAAGCACACAAATCACAGAACAGCTATAATTGAGATGTCAATGATACAAAGCCCACTGTGGCCACTGTTTAGAAAGTTTTCATTAAAACAAAATATGCGGGTAAATAAAAATGAACAAGAATTTTCAGAATATCTACTCAAAGTTGGCAATGGTATTGAAGATGTAGTCACAATACCATCTATATGTTTAGTAAAAAATTCTTTAGCTGATGAAATATTCGGAACAAACCTCATATTGCCAGAAAATGTATACGAGTTTATCAATAGGGCTATATTATCACCGAAAAACGACGATACGATGAAACTAAACGATATCGTATTGGAGAAAATTGCAGGGCCAGCTAGAGTGTATTATAGCGCAGATACAGCCGAATGTGATGAGCCAAACAAATTAAATTATCCAAGTGAATTGTTAAACAAAGAGACACCTTCCGGTATGCCACCTCATAAACTCACACTAAAAGTAGGTGCAATAGTTATGTTGCTGCGAAACATGAATCCGAAACGCGGTCTTTGCAACGGGACAAGACTGATCGTAAAAGAGATGCGTAACAATTTTCTAGATTTAGAAGTCGTTACCGGGCAAAGTAAAGGGCAGAGAATTTTCCTACCTCGGATAGATCTCACACCTACAGATAGCAATTTGCCATACGTTCTCAAGCGGCGACAATTTCCTATCAGATTGGCATTTTCAATGACTATAAACAAATCCCAAGGGCAAACATTTGATTTCGTGGGAATAAATCTTGAAAAACCGGTGTTCACACACGGTCAATTATATGTTGCAATGTCTAGAGTGCGAGCATTCGACAATTTAAAAATAAAAATACCCGATAATCTTGTAGACGACGAAAAAAATGAGGGATGCACACTTAACATTGTATTCAGGGAAATTTTAAACAATTAAACATGCCCTTTCAAAATAAATAATTTCCCTTTCATATTTATTATATAATAAATATTTGCAATCACACAAATGCAGATTAAATAATTCCTTTTGGAATTAACTTGTGCTACGTCTGATAATTTTTGTCAGCATTAAATGTGTGTACCAAGTTCCTGGGACTTTAAACAAATCGTAGCACAAGAGTCCTACAAATGTGATACTGTGTCCATAAATTTCTTGTAAAAGGTTCCAATTAAAATCTCTTTTTAACGAAACCAGCAGAGTACAGCAAAAACTTTGAATGTCGCTGGTGGAGTTTAAAATCTGTAAATATTAGGACCGTTTTTCCTTTTACATAAATTTATGGACAAATAAGCAGTATCCTCCATTTGTAGTAGACTGGCCAACGGTCCTAATATTTACAGATTTTAAATTCCTATACCAGTGGTATTCGAAGTTTTTGTTGTGCCCTGCAACAATTTAACAGGCCTGTGAACATATGTCCATGATTCTTAAACTGAGCCCGGTCTTCCAATATTTATGTACACACAGACTGGAGCTTCCAATCATAATTATTAAATTACCCATGTGTTCCACTATTTTGGCGACACAAATTATATTAAAACCGCCGTTGTATGAATGTGTGTGTGAATGAGTATTGCCACCTTGATCATTT
Organism: Pterostichus madidus; assembly: GCA_911728475.2. Taxonomy (NCBI): domain Eukaryota; kingdom Metazoa; phylum Arthropoda; class Insecta; order Coleoptera; family Carabidae; genus Pterostichus; species Pterostichus madidus. Next base: position 17,902,894 of record OU452315.1, read on the forward strand.
TAAACTCTAATATTAATGCTTTAATATTGAAAAATAATATGAAAGTAACAATTTTTCGCTCCAAATTTATTAATTTAAAGAGGTGTCAATAAGTATGTTGTGTAGTTGGTAAAAAAATATTTTTCAAAGTTATAAGTCATAATTATTTTTTTAAGAAACATTCAAACAAAAATATAAATTTTTTCTTTTCAAATCTATTCCAAAATATTGATTGCTTTCTGAAACGATTTATTTATCAAAAATCTAAATAAACTATTACTGTGATTTGTTTTGGTATAAAATCATAATAAATTTTGTCTGATTTTTTCTAAATTATTTTTAATACAACCTCAGATCACAAAATCAAATATAGAACCAAATAAGGTATGTACAAAATTATTGTTTAAATAATATCGATTACTTTTAATAAATATTTTTTCTTTATTACTTTGTGTAGATACAAAGAGTAGTTACTGGTTCTTTTTGCAACGTGTTAATATGCAAATTACTCAATTATTATAAATAATAAAATTTGGAAATCATAAAAATCCTTTCCACAAAAATTTAATAGCATTTAATCAGCCTGGTTGAAAAACTATTTACTGAGGTAAACATTTATTTCTATAATTTTTACATAATTTATTTCAAATATTTCATTTATATAGGTCTAATGTTTTACGTGGGATGTTTCGGTTCTCGCTACAAATGAATGCAAAAATTCGTAATGGAAATACATACATTTTCGTTCAAAAATTATTATCAAAACAAAATTGGATTTATAGAAAAGCAGCAGCATATCTGAATTTTTGAATTTCTTCAATAAATAAAAAAGGTGATTATTTGGTACAAAATTTAAACCGATTTTTGTTCAATTTTTGTTTTCTTTTCTTTCAGTTTTGTGGTAATTGAAATCGCTAATGGAGAATTTCAATACAATCGAAAAATATTAATTGTATGCTCGACAGAAGTAGACAGTAATAAATATAAATTAAGCATGTTAAATCATCAAAATCAATTTACTATAATCTCAATAAAGTAAAATGGAATTTAAAACTTTTCAAGATAAAAACGCACGTTTCGGTATAAGAATTATGAAAGCTGTTATATTTATAACAAATTTAATCATTTTTCTGTAGTAACGCATTTCTTCAAAACATAAAAAGGTAAATTAATTGGTGTACAGTCCGGATTGATTTTTAATTAATTTTTGTTTATTTCAGATGTGTTCTGGATAGAAAAACTTTTATCATTGGAGAGTTTAATTATTTATTTGATGTAAACAATTAGATCTCAAAATGGCTGCAGAAGAAGGAACTTTGCGAATAGTGGAATTTTAACAATTTAGACACGTTCGTATTTTTTATATATAAGTTGTGTGACGGATGCGATTTTATCGCCAGAACTTGGTAAAATCAAGTCTGTAATCTACTAATAATCTACAAAGAATAAAACAAAATATTTTTGTTTACAAATCCTTAAAATCTATGACAAGAATTAAAGTTATTTAAATGCTGATTCAGCATTTACCAGATTGGAAATGAATAATATTTTCGCAGAGGTAAGAAATTTGTTTTAATTATTCCTGAATATATTGTTTTCATGTTTTAATCTTGTAGATCTAAAATATTATGTACGATGAACCTGTCATCTCTACATGAATAAAATGAAATATCAATTAATTAAACTTTAAAAGATATAAATAAACAGATGGTTGTAAATTGTATATATATGAATATATAATCAATCATGAACTGATAAATTTCGGTAGCAAATATCTTTCTATCAGTTTTCGAGAATTAATCTGGAACATGAACTTATTTAAAAAAATCTACAAAATTCGACATTAATATATGGAGTCATCAATCATTAAAATTGTTATAGATATTACAAGTATCTTTTTTAAAATTTATTTTATATAATTAATTTCATTATTTTTAGTTGTAGACATGAAATCAGAGATGAAACAGATTATTCAAATTAAAAAAAAACGTACCTATGTTGGCGAATATTTAAAAAATATCCAGGTCATAATATTTTCCGACAAAATTTTCTGCAATAAATACCCCCATTCAATTTAAAATATTAGCTTAACAATGAGTTTTGGTGATACATATGCTCAAAAATGAACAAAGTTTCAAGATAAAAATTATTACGAAATCTTTTGACAAGAAACAAAAATTGCATGGTATTTATTACATATTTTTTGTGAAATATTCTCTATTAAATATAATTTGTATTTTTTTTAGTTGAAATCTTAAATAATCTTTTGTTTGTCTTGAAGAACAAACATTGAGGAGTAAACTATTTCTTTGAAGACCAAAAATAGAAGAACATATTTAGATAAATTACTTGATCGCTTGCTGCTAATATTCAAATTTTTTTTTCAAGTTTGTTCAAATAATTTAAACTTATGGCCGGGAAAGTAAAGCCAATATTCTCTTTTAACTTACGATTTCAAAATATTTCCTAAAACAAATCAGTGTTGGCACTGTTATTTTCTACTGGAACCAGTTCAGTAATGGAACATGATTTCTGAAAATGGTGACTAATTTATGGTTAATTAATTACGATAACGGTATTCAAACTGTATTTTCTTCTTCTATTCTATATTCTAATGTAGTTTATTAATCGGATTATTTGCTTAAAATTCAAATTTATTTAAACTTATATAATAATTTCTAATTGCTGCTAAATTGTATAAATTCAATGAAAAATGTACCAAATATGTACTTAATGACCTATTAATTATTTATATATCTGTTCATTATTGTAATTTTAACCATGTTATAGGTTGTCCATGTAACCAGTCTGAATACGTTATCACATAGTAATTTTAAATGATTCCTAAATTGTTTATCTGTTATTATTTAGTTGATGTTATATGATAGTCTGCTGGTTCCATGAATAATCTAAATTTTTATGTTGATTTGTATAAATATTTAAATATATATATATATATTGAAATTTTAGATTTTTAGTAAAAAGTTTCAGATTTTATTCGATAAACTTCACTTCCACTGCAAACTACAAGGTATTTATACATATATTTCAGTTTTAAATAAGATTATACAAAAATTCATGCAATACTTTATTAATTATTTGTGTACTAACTTTTCTGAAAATTTTGAATTTTTACAAATGAAGGTTATGTTGTAATAACATTAGAAATGGAATACGGACAGACACCTAACCGACCTGAAGTTGACGCACAATTGATTGTTTAGCAGCTGTCAGAATTATCTCCCTCCGCTCCTCTTTAATACTCAGCGCTTCTGTTTTGACTGAGGCTTTACAAATTCACATTAGTTTATTTGGACGCAATTTTAAAAAGTTTTTAGTTCGTTGTTGAAAATTTCATTGTTAGCGACAAACTTTGTGTTTCAGTTCGTCTCATTCCTATCTGAGATATTTTCATTTTACATTTCTGTCCATCTTACATCCCACCATATAACATAAACCACGCGACATTGTTTCACCAATATAAATTTAAAAAACACGAAACAAGCAAATAATTAACACAACATACAATTAATACAATAACAAACAACACAAGAAAAATAGAACGAAACTCTAAAATAACCTAGTTCGCTGTCAAAGTCTCAAAGTATGTAGATGATGAAGAGAGTGAAGGGGGTAACTTTGACAGCTGCCCACCAATCAGCTGTGCATCAACTTCAGTTCGATTACGTGTTTGCCTGCAACCCATATGTCAATGTAAAATTTCTTATGGCATATATTATTCATGACAATATTTTCAAAACTTTAATACTTTTATTAGAGTAATATCTGACAGAGTCGTGTATTTTATTCTAATTTAAATAAATAGAAAGACCAACCTGAAGTTCGAGAACAGCTTACAGCTGTTTGGTGGGCGATTGTTACAGTTACCTCTCTCCGTTCCTCTTAATGTCAACTCGCTCTGTTATGCCAATGGCACACTGGTCGAGGAGCATGAATGAGCGTCGAGGAACTCATCGATGAAACAACAGAACGCACCAGTCATCGATGAAAAATAGAGGCGCCTCCTCGATTGTGTCTCATTTCACACGTATTATTGTGTCTCATTTCACACGTATTATTGTGTCTCATTTCATGTTAGCGTGGGCTGTCATGTTGGTTTTGCTTTGTGCTATTTTTTCGTGTTTGTTTATTTTATCAGTCAGGGTGCGTTCTGTTGTTTCATCGATGAGTTCCTCGACGCTCATTCATGCTCCTCGATCAGTGTGCCATTGGCATTAGTTTTGGCTTAAACTTCACATTTTATGACAATTTATTTTTGTGACTACTAGATTTTCGGACTACAGAAATTTTTTTGTTATCCCCTAACATTCTAGTAACATTTTGTGCTTAAATATTGCAGGATTTTTAGTTTTTTTATTTATTTTGACGTTTGTCAAGATTATTTTGATGCTGAAAAGTGCATGTTATTGGTGTAAAAGGTAAATAAACATTATTGGTAGTACATTATTCAATATTTATAAGAAATATACTTTATTAGATGACTGATAAAAGAACCAGAGGTCCAAATTCCACAAAAGAAGAAAAGTTAACCCTATTTACTATAACAGAATACAAAAATATACTGGAAAACAAAAATACCATCGCTGTTACATGACGCAAAAAAGATGATGCATGAATTGAAATACACAAAGAATTTAATTCAGTTTCTCCAGCCGAAATTAATGAAGTAAGGTTAAGGATCTGTAGTATTCTGTAGTATTCTGTAGTATTCTGTAGTATTTCGTTAATCTTGCTTATTTTAGAACAGCAGAAGCACTTCGAAAATATTAAAAAACCAACTAGAAAAAACTAAAGGAGGTACTGAAGAAATTAAAAGTGATAAAACATAAGTTTGCTTTATCAATACTAAATAAGAAAAGTGTATTCAGCCTGAATAATACTTTTGATAGTGACCCGCAAAATACACTATTTTAAATATTGCTGAAGCCGCAGAAATTGTATATGATTCTAATGACATCGCTAATGATCAACATAATGATAAAAAGTATAACTCCGTTGCTCTTAATTGAGGTAGCTGGAAACCATCTGTTTTAAAACATCTTGTATGCACAAAGCTACAGATTACTACAAGTGTCACAGAAAACTTGGAAGATGATGGAAAATCTTAATCCCTTTTAAGTGCAAGGTTGAAGAAGTCATGGATAAAGCGACGTCGTCCAACAACAATAACTTCCCATAGTAAAGATACTAACGTATCTCGCACGTCTAAATATCAGTAATGAATAATTGTTTATATATTGTTATTTTATTATTTTTGTTTGAATAATATCTTAATTTAAGTGAAAAATCATATTTCATTTAAGCTTCTCATTGAATATATTTTTATAAAACATGTATTTATTTATAAGGATGTAATATAAATAAATATGTGTGTCTGTTTAGATAATCTGATATTAATTTATTACTGTAGTACAAAACACCTAAACATTAATTAATTTGTGTGCAATTGAATTCAAATCAATAGTTGTTTGTTCTAGCTGATTTATTAGGAGAGTTATTATTATTTAAAATTTAACAAAGGTCTTCGACTTTAAAATATTAATTTTTCGACTGATATATTGTAAGAATAGTCAATAAATTTAAAAAAAAATTAAATTTATGAAGTCCAGTATTGATAACTTTTGTATTAATAACACAACGAATCAACTAAAACTTAACCATAAAATTTCATTAAACCGTAGATATCCACGGTTTAACTAAACCAAAGAAATGTCATTTTTAATTGGCGCTTAAATGACGGTGCAAGGCAAACACAATTTTAAGCCGATGTAAAGCTAAGTTTAAATGTTAAACCAAAGTGGTGCAAATTGCCATAATTTGATCAAAATGAACCCATGGAGAAGGTGATCCTCCACTTGATCCGATGTTTCGCTTTTCTGTTCTGAAAATGTAAATTATCTCAAATATTGAAATGATGTTACAAATGTTTGTAATATCTGTATCTCTGTGTCAAATTATTAATTTTAATATGTACTTCTTGGTTATCAACGGTATTTTCATTATTATTTATCGCTTAATGAATTTATCTCTTAGCGAAAAAATAATTTTGTTGCTAAATGACATTTATATATTAAATTAAATAATTCAAAAAAAATTCATTATTGAAATTAGCCAATGAATTTATTTTTATTAATTAAGATTTTACTTCCTAGTTACAAAACAATATTTATAAACAAATATTGAAAAAAATATACCAGCTTACAATTTCATATTTACATTCAATGCAAGAAGCCGTAAAATATAAAATTCAAAGACATGGATGACATGGATGTTGAAGAGCCGCAGAATTGTAAGTTTAAACAGTTTTAATTTATTATACACATATTATTCAAATTCTATAATTAATTAAAAGCATTTTTATATTTTTTTAAATTTAATATAATTTTGTGATAAGATTAAGTATTATTTTAATGTAAATTGATTTATCCTTAATTTTCTTAATGTTTTAACAATGTAATTTTAATTTTATACAACATACATTATTTATTTTAGCACATGAACTAATAACGAATCTCAAAAAGGAGATTGCTTTATTGAAGGCACAGAATGAGGTACTATTGCAGAAATTAAATGCAATAGTGCCTCCACAAACTGAGGCAACATCAGAACAAACGCCTGCAGCCCTAGTTCAGCCCACCCCAAAATCGCCAAAACCAAATTCGTCGAGAGGGCGAAGTTACCGTAGGGGAAATGGTCGTGGACGAGATAATCGTGGCCGGAAACATAGAGGAAGAGGAGCCCATCATGTATGTATTAAGACTTTGATTTAATTGAATAAAAAAATATCAATAATTTTTTTTTTATAGACTGATGGTCGATGGTGGGCCCTCTATAATTAACTAAATTAATTTTATTATTATTAAATTATTATTAAATTATTATTAAATTATTATTAAATTATTAAATTAAATTATTTATTTTTTTTGTTATTCCTACTTTCCTTATCCTAAATTGCGAATTGTAAATCGTAATTTATTTGCTTACTTTATTGTTTCGCCGTTCGATTTTTATCTCTTTCTTTTACACTCCTTTATCTTTCTCTTTCCATTTCTCTTTTAATTAATTTTGTTTTTCAAAATAATTAGTATTTAAGTTTGAATAACTTATCTAAAATCATCCAACAAATCAGTGATAATAAAATGATTTTTTTTTTGGACTCTTCTCCAAGAAGCTTGGTAAGTATGGTGAATTATTAAGCGAGCTGGTACGTTTTTATTTGTACATTTTGTTTGCACAGTAAGTACATTCCTTGTAATTTTATTTATCAGTGATTCGATCCCCTTGTCACCGCTGAACATTTGGCTATATTTTTTTGACACCTGAAAATTATAAATGAATAATATGGAAGTAAATGAATAAGCTAATAAACAATATGAAATATACGCCCAATTCTTTTCTACCATGATTCCCGATTTGACATAATTTATGGCCTATTTTAAACACCTCCATTTGAAATTAGTTATATTAAAATGATTTTTCATAATTTCTTTGAATATATCATCTTTGGGAACCGTGATTTGACGTCTGGTAACCGCACTTTACGCGCAAAAATATATCATTTATTGAATAAAGCAAAGTGAAAACTAACACAAGCAAATAATGATTTACGAGTTAATAGGATGCGGGCACTCACGTGATTCTGTGACGAACAGTTGTTTCGGAAAAGATCACTGCGCCACCTACAAAATGAACTATTTTGTTGGGGCGAGATTTGAAAACGGAACCCGTTATTATTATTTAGTAATATTTCAAATCTGGATAATTTCTTCTTTTGTTTATATATTAATATGATAGGAAAAGTATGTAAATACATGCAATTCCACTAAAATTTAAATCAAAAAATTCTTTCATCTACTAAAATTTCCACTATCTACTAGATAGATATTTTGACCACTAGATGGACATGGCAATAAGCCAGTTTTAGTAGAAAACTCAAACAAAACATTACTGAAATGAAGGGACGTTTTTAATATAATTACACATTTCAAATATGTGTATTTAAAAAGTAAATTTTTAACAGTTCACTATGAAGTTGGTTTAAACGTCAAATTGACAAGTTTTATTAAGTATACAGATAAACCAAACCAAAATTTTCCGCGAGTTTTGGGTTCAGTTTTCGAAACAGGCTTTTTAAAAAGATTTCAAAGGTTCTTTATTTTTTGCGACTTGTTCTCAAGACGCCAAACTTCAGACAAAAGACTACAGGTTACATTACATCTACATATAACATTTTCTTATCATTATCTTATAGTTCATATTACATTAAAAGTAAGCAGTTATAGTTATATAACTCCTCCCGGCTAAGTGAGAACTGTGGGGCTTCTTGCCACAGAGTTCGGTGACATTTCGATATCTTCTCGTTGTTCTGATTTGGACCTGGATTTTATTAATTTCCTTCGAACATAATATGAATACATAAAATACAAAACAATTAATATTATTCCAACATACAAGAGAATAGTATAGACTAGCGGTCGGCCTGGCTTTGCCAGGCCTCACGCTAGGCTCCGCGGACACTGTAAGGTTCACTTCTGTATGACAAAATATAAACTGAATTAATTCCAATCTAAAACTTTTCAATTCTGTACGTTTATTCATGCAAAGACCTATTAATTGATGCCAAACACAATACGTTTTAAATCTGTATCACTAAAACAATTGCCGATCTAAAAGTATTTAATTTTGTACGCGAGTTCTTCAAAAGACCCTTCATTTGATATCAAACATGATTGGTTTTGAAGCATTTTCACTAAAGCAATTCTCGGTCGAAAAAAATACCAATTTTATATTTGAACCCTTCAAAAGACATGTCATTTAATATCAAATATGATAGCTTTTGACACCATTATTAAAACAGTAGACGATAAAAAAATAATAATTCATTTAATACGCGTGCCCTATAAAATACCTTTCATTTGAAACCAAACACGATGGGATTTGAAACACTTTTAGTAAAACAATTGACGATTGAAATGTATTAAGTTTTGTATGCAAGCCCTTCAAAAGACCTTTCATTTGATAGCAAATACGATCGGTTTTGAAGGACTTTCATGAAAACAATTGTCGATCGAATAAAATTTAATGCTGCACGCGAGTTGTTCAATAGAACTTCCATTTGATATCAAACACTAAAACAATTGACAAACGAAAATATTTCAATTTTTCATGCAAGCCCGTTAAGTGACATTTCATTTCATACCAAACACAATATGTTTTGAAGCACTTTCACTAAAACAATTGCGGATAGAAAAAGTCAATTTTGCATGCGAACCCTTTAAAAAATCTTCTATTTGATATCAAACGCGATATGATTCGCGAAACTTTAAATTTGAAACAATTTATATCGTAAGTTTTTTCAAAACTTTCGTATGACATTAAACACGGCATTATTCCGAATACTTCAAATTTAAAACAATTGACGGTCGCAATGTTTAAATTTTTTTATTTCGTCTGAAAGTTCTTTTAAAGCCCTTTCATATGATATCAAACACGAAATGATTCGGAACACTTTAAGTTTAAAACAATGGACTGTCGTAAAATTTCAATAAAATATGTTTTTTATTTCCGAAAACATTTTGCTAAACTAACTTTTTTTATATCATCTGAAAGTTCTTCTAAAGCCCTTTCATATGACAGCAAAGAAGGCATGATTCGGAATAATTTATGTTTGAAACAATTGAGGATCGTAAAATTTAACTTTTTTGTTTTATCGGAAAGGTCTTCTAAAGCCCTTTCATATGACACCCTACACAGTATGATTCAGAATACTTTATGTTAGAAACAATTAACTATTATAAAATTTCAACTCTTTTTCTTTCATCTGAAAGTTTTTCTAAAGCCATTTCATATGACACCAAATATGTTAATTTCCGACATCGTTTTTTCGAGTTACCTTTGTTTGCATTGTAGCATGCTGCGGTCAATTTTTTATTTTTTTTTTACTGTATATTATTACTGCGGACAAATTATGCTTTGTTTCGCGATATACTTTTAAAAATTAACTGACATTTCTTCTTCAAATAAAATCAGTTGAAAACAGTTTAAAACATGTATTCTCAATTATTTAATGCCTAAATCAATTTTCAAAATTTCTCTACCTTATCTAGAAATTGAAATAATTCTATCAGAAAATTCCATGCGTACCAAACAGAATTAGTTTTGCTGCACTTTCACTAAAACAATTATCTGTCGAAAAAAAAAACAATTTTTCACGCGAGCCTTTCAGAAGTCCTTTAATTTGATACAAAACACAATATGTTTTGAAACACTTTCAATAAAATAACTGACGATCGAAAAGAAACAATTTTTCAGGCGAGACCTTCAAAAAACCTTTCATTTAGTACCAAACATGATATTTTTTAAGCTTTCACTAAAACAATTGACGATCGAAAATTATTAAATTTTGTACGCAAGCCCTTCAAAAGACCTTTCATTTTATACCAAATACGATTAGTTTAGAATCATTTTCACTGAAATCATTGCCGAACGAAAAAATTCGAGCCCTTTAAATAACCTTTCATTTGATACCAAACACGATAGACCTTTCACTAAAACTATTGCCGATCGAAAATATTTTAGTTTTGCACACGTACCCTTTAAAAGAACTTTCATAATATACCAAATATGACTGGTTTTGAAGCAATCTCAATTAAATTATCGATAGAAAATTTAGGAGTGCCCAAATGATTCTAATTCGAGTTATCTGGTTTTTCTAAATTGAACTTTGACGTAGACAAAATTTGCTTGGTTTTATTGTATATTATTATCGAAATCAAATTTGGTTGAGTTCACCTGTATAAATTATAAAACTTGTCAATTCGACGTTTTGTTTCGAAACCAAATTCATTGTGAACCGTCAAAAATTTACTTTTTAAATACACGTATTTGAAATGTGTAATTATAATAAAAACGTCCCCTCATTTCCACAATATGCGTAAAGTATTTCAAAACTACTCACAAACATTTAATATTTAAGTAATTTATAATTAAATATGCGACATGTCCACTGACAAATGTCAAAATGACAGTAGATGTTCTTTTTAAAAATTTCAAAGCCTCCATATTCTTTATACTTTATAAAACTTGTCAATTTGACGTTTTGCTTTAAAACCAACTTCATAGTGGAGTGTCAAATATTTACTTTTTAAATACACATATTTGAAATGTATAATTATAATAAAAACGTCCCCTCATTTCCACAAAATGCGTAAAGTATTTCAAAACTACTCACAAAAGTTTCATTTTTAAGTAATTTATAATTAAAAATGCGACATGTGCACTGACAAACGTCAAAGTGACGTTAGATGTTCTTCTTAAAAATTTCAAAGCCTCCACACTCTTAGTTGATTTTGACCCAAAAACGCATGTTTTTTCAAGTTTTGTCGCACATCATGTGCACGAAAAATCTGAGACTATCAAAAGGCACTCCCCGTGAGTGACCTCTATCAAATAAAAAAAGTTGCAAATAAATCGGATAAACCGTCTAGGCTGTAGCGATTTACAAATGGGCGTGATGAATCCATATAAATATATAAATATATATACCGCTTATCAAAATAGTATATAGGACTAGCGGTCGGCCTGGCTTTGCCAGGCCTCACGCTAGGCTCCGCGAACACTGAAGTAGAATTCACTTCAGTAAGACAATTGACACAAGAAAAATTGAATTATTACGAATCTAAAACAATTCTGCACACCTGTCCATCTAAAGACCTTTTAATTGAACTAAACACAATAAGTTTCGATAATATCTCACTACAACAACTGTCGCTCGAAAAAAATCCAATTCTGCACGCTAGCTCTTCAAAAGACTTTTCATTTGATACTAAACACGATAGATTTTGAAGAATTTTCACTAAAACAATTGGGTATCGAAAAGAATTAAATTTTGTACACGAACCCTTCAAAAAATCTTTTTTTTGATACCATCATAATAGGTTTTGAATTACTTTCATTAAAACAATTGTACATTTTGCTAAACTATTAAAAATTTTGAAGCACTTTCACTAAGACAATTGCCAATCGATAAAATTCCAACTCTGTACGAAAGCCCTGCAAAAGATCTTTCATTTGTTATCAAACAGGACAGGTATTGAAGTGCTTCCACTAAAACAATTGTCGATCGAAAATATTTCAATTAAGCACGCGAGCCCTTCAAAAAGACCTTTCATTTGATACCAAATACGATAGATTTTGAAGCACTTTCACTAAAACAATTGTCGATCGAAAAGTCTTTAATTTTGTACGCGAGCTCTTCAAAAGATCTTTCATTTGACATCAAACATGATAAGTTTTCAAGCACTTTCACTAAACCGATTTTCGGTCGAAAAAAACACCAATTTTATATTCGAGCCCTTCAAAAGGCCTGTCATTTATTACCAAATACGATAGGTTTTGAAACACATTTACTAAAAAAATGGACGACCGAAAAAAAAAATTAATTTAATACGCGTGCCCATTAAAAGACCTTTTATTTGATACCATACACAATGGGTTTTGAAAAACTATCACTAAAACAAATGACGATCGAAATGTATTAAATTTTGTATGGAAGCTCTTCAAAACACCTTTCATTTAATAGCAAACACGATAGGTTTTGATGCACTTTCAATATAACCATTGACGAACGAAAGTACATATTTCAATTTTTCACACAAGCCCTTCAAAAGACGGAATTCTAATTCGGAGATCCTGAGTTCGAATCCCACTCCAGCTAGAAATTATAATAACAACCACTCTGCGGCTCGGTGAGTCCGCTCCCTGTACTGTAATTGGGATTCATGTCCTGTTGTACAGAGTAACATAAATAAATAAATAAAAGACCTTTCATTTCATACCAAACACGATATGTTTTGAAGCACTTTAACTGAAACAATTTTTTATCGAAAAAAATACTTTTTATGCTAGCCTTTCAAACTACCTTTCATTTCATGCAAAACACGATATGTTTTGAAGCACTTTAACTGAAACAATTTTTTATCGAAAAAAAAACTTTTTATGCTAGCCTTTCAAACTACCTTTCATTTCATGCAAAACACGATAAGTTTTGAAGCACATTTGCGGAACGAAAAAATAAATTTTGCATGCGAGCCCTTCGAAAAACCTTTTATTTAATACCAAACGCGGCATGATTCGGAATACTTTAATTTTGAAACAATTGACAATCGTAATATTTCATTTTTTTTTCTATTTCATATAAAAGTTTTTGGAAATCACTGGATAAATACTTAAATCAATTTTCAAAATTTTTCTAATTTGTTTAGAAATTAAAATAATTCTATCAGAAAATTCCATGCGTACCAAATAAGATTAGTTTTGATGCACTTTCACTAAAACAATTACCGATTGAAAAAAAATCTATTTTTCATGCGAACCCTTCAAAACACCTTCCATTTGATACCAAACACATTATGTTTTGAAACACTTTCACTAAAACAATTGCCAAACGAAAAATATTTAATTATATACGCGAGTTCTTCAAAAGACTTTTCATTTGATACCAAACACGATAGGTTTAGAAAAACTTTCACTAAAACAATTGAGGATCGGAAAGTATTATATTTTGTACGCGAGCCCTTCAGAACACCATTCATTTGATACCAAACACGATAGGTTTTGAAGCACATTCATTAAAACAATTGCCGATCGAAAACTAATTAATTGTACGCGAGTTCTTCAAAAGACTTTTCATTTTATACTAAACACGATAGGTTTTGAAGTACTGTCGTTAAAACAATTGTCGATCTAAAAAATTTCATGCTGTACTTACACTAAAACAATTACCGATTGAAAAAAATCTCATTCTTTACGCCAGTCCTTCAAAAGACCTTTTATTTGATTCTAAACATGATATGTATTGATGCACTTTCTTTTAAACAATTTGATACCAAACATGATAAGTTTTGACGTACTTTAACTAAAATTGTCGCCCATCAAAAAAGATCAATTTTTACATGCGAGCCCTTAAAAAGACCTGTTATTAGATAATAAACACGATAGGTTTTGTAGCACTTTCAATAAGGCAATTGCCGATCGAAAATATTTCAATTTTGCACGCGAGCCCTTCCAATGACCTTTCATTTGATACCAAACACGATATATTTTGAAGTACTTACACTAAAACAATTGCCAATCGAAAATATTTTAATTTTGCACGCGTGTCCTTTAAAAGAACTTTCATACTATACCAAATTCGATAGATTTTGTATCATTTTCAATTAAATAATTACCGATAGAAAATTTGGGAGTTCTCAAATAATTCTAATTCTAGTTACCTGGTTTTTCTAAATTGTACTTTGCCGTGTACAAAATTTGCTTGGTTTTACTATATATTTTTACCGAGAACAAATTTGGTTGGGTTTGTCTGTATACTTTCTAAAACTTGTCAATTTGACGTTTCGTTTTTAAACCAATTTCATAGTCGACTGTGAAAAATTTACTTTTTAAATACACGTATTTGAAATGTGTAATTATAATAAAAACGTCTCCTCATTTCCACAATATGCGTAAAGTATTTCAAAACTACTCACAAAAATTTAATATTTAAGTAATTTATAATTAAAAATGCGACATGTCCACTGACAAATGTCAAAATGACAGTAGATGTTCTTAAAAATTCCAAAGCCTCCATATTCTTTATACTTTATAGAACTTGTCAATTTGACGTTTTGCGTTAAAACCAACTTCATAGTGGAGTGTCAAAAATGGACACGGGTTCACTTCTGTATGACAATTGACAAAATATAAACTGAATTAATTCCAATCTAAAACATTTCAATTCTGTACGTTTATTCATGCAAAGACCTATTAATTGATGCCAAACACAATAGGTTTTAAATCTGTATTACTAAAACAATTGCCGCTCAAAAAAATCAATTTAATTCACGTGCCCTTTAAAAGACATTTCATTTGATACCAAACACGATAAGTTTTAAAATACTTTCACGAAAACAATTGACTATCGAAAAGTATTACATTTTGTAAGTGAGTTTTTACGTACTTTCACTAAAACAATTGCCGATCTAAAAGTATTTAATTTTGTACGCGAGCTCTTCAAAAGACCTTTCATTTTATATTAAACATGATTTGTTTTAAAGTACTTTCACTGAAACAATTCTCGGTCGAAAAAAATACCAATTTTATATTCGAGCCCTTCAAAGGCCTGTAATTTCATACCAATTATGATACGTTTTGAAACACCTTTACTAAAACAATGGACGATCAAAAAAAATAATTAATTTAACATGCGTACTCTTTAAAAGACCTTTCATTTGAAAACAAACAACGATAGGTTTTGAAACACTTTCACTAAAACAATTGACTATCGAAAAGTATTACATTTTGTAAGTGAGTCCTTCAAAAGATCTTTCATTTGATACCAAACACAATAGGTTTTGAAGTACTTTCACTAAAACAATTGCCGATCTAAAAGTAATTAATTTAGTACGCGAGCTCTTCAAAAGAACTTTCATTTTATATCAAACATGATTACTTTCACTGAAACAATTCGCGGTCGAAAAAAATACCAATTTTATATTTGAACCCTTCAAAAGGCATGTCATTTAATATCAAATATGATAGCTATACTAAAACAAAATACGATCAAAAAATAATAATTCATTTAACACGCGTGCCCTATTGTCGATCGAATAAAATTTAATGCTGCACGCGAGTCCTTCAAAAGACCTTCCATTTGATATCAAACACGATAGGTTTTGATGCACTTTCACTAAAACAATTGACAAACGAAAATATTTCAATTTTTCATGCAAGTCCGTTAAGAGACCTTTCATTGCATATCAAATACAATATGTTTTGAAGTACTCTCACTAAAACTATTGCCGGTCGAAAATATTTTAGTTTTGCACACGTACCCTTTAAAAGAACTTTCATAATATACCAAATACGACTGGTTTTGAAGCACTTTCTATCAAACAATTATTGATAGAAAATTTAGGAGTGTCCAAATGATTCTAATTCGAGTTATCTGGTTTTTCTAAATTGAACTTTGCCGTAGACAAAATTTGCTTGGTTTTATTGTATATTATTATCGAGATCAAATTTGGTTGAGTTCACCTGTATAAATTATAAAACTTGTCAATTCGACGTTTTGTTTCGAAACCAAATTCATTGTGAACCGTCAAAAATTTACTTCTTAATTACACGTATTTGAAATGTGTAATTATAATAAAAACGTCCCCTCATTTCCACAATATGCGTAAAGTATTTCAAAACTGCTCACAAACATTTAATATTTAAGTAATTTATAATTAAATATGCGACATGTCCACTGACAAATGTCAAAATGACAGTAGATGTTCTTTTTAAAAATTTCAAAGCCTCCATATTCTTTATACTTTATAAAACTTGTCAATTTGACGTTTTGCTTTAAAACCAACTTCATAGTGGAGTGTCAAAAATTTACTTTTTAAATACACATATTTGAAATGTATAATTCTAATAAAAACGTCCCCTCATTTCCACAATATGCGTAAAGTATTTCAAAACTACTCACAAAAGTTTCATTTTTAAGTAATTTATAATTAAAAATGCGACATGTGCACTGACAAACGTCAAAGTGACGTTAGATGTTCTTCTTAAAAATTTCAAAGCCTCCACACTCTTAGTTGATTTTGACCCAAAAACGCATGTTTTTTCAAGTTTTCTCGCACATCATGTGCATGAAAAATCTGAGACTATCAAAAGGCACTCCCCGTGAGTGACCTCTATCAAATAAAAAAAGTTGCAAATAAATCGGATAAACCGTCTAGGCTGTAGCGATTTACAAATGGGCGTGATGAATCCATATAAATATATATATAAATATATATACCGCTTATCAAAATAGTATATAGGACTAGCGGTCGGCCTGGCTTTGCCAGGCCTCACGCTAGGCTCCGCGGACACTGAAATAAGGTTCACTTCTGTATGACAAAATATAAACTGAATTAATTCCAATCTAAAACTTTTCAATTCTGTACGTTTATTCATGCAAAGACCTACTAATTGATGCCAAACACAATGTGTTTTAAATCTGTATCACTAAAACAATTGCCGCTCAAAAAAAATCAATTTAATTCGCGTGCCCTTTAAAAGCCATTTCATTTGATACCAAACACGATAAGTTTTAAAACACTTTCACGAAAACAATTGAAGATCTGAAAGTATTTAATTTTGTACGCGAGCTTTTCAAAAGACCCTTCATTTTATATCAAACATGAATGGTTTTAAAGCACTTTCACTAAAACAATTCTCGGTCGAAAAAAATACCAATTTTATATTCGAGCCCTTCAAAGGCCTGTAATTTAATACCAAATATGATAGGTTTTGAAACACCTTTACTAAAACAATGGACGATCAAAAAAAATAATTAATTTAACACACGTGCTCTTTAAAAGACCTTTCATTTGAAAACAAACACGATAGGTTTTGAAACACTTTCACTAAAACAATTGACTATCGAAAAGTATTACATTTTGTAAGCTAATTCTTCAAAAGACCTTTCATTTCACACCAAACACAATAGGTTTTGAAGCACTTTCACTCAAACAATTACCGATCTAAAAGTATTTAATTTTGTACGCGAGTTCTTCAAAAGACCCTTCATTTGATATCAAACATGATTGGTTTTGAAGCATTTTCACTAAAGCAATTCTCGGTCGAAAAAAATACCAATTTTATATTTGAACCCTTCAAAAGACATGTCATTTAATATCAAATATGATAGCTTTTGACACCATTACTAAAACAGTAGACGATAAAAAAATAATAATTCATTTAATACGCGTGCCCTATAAAATACCTTTCATTTGAAACCAAACACGATGGGATTCGAAACACTTTTAGTAAAACAATTGACGATTGAAATGTATTAAGTTTTGTGTGCAAGCCCTTCAAAAGACCTTTCATTTGATAGCAAACACGATCGGTTTTGAAGCACTTTCATGAAAACAATTGTCGATCGAATAAAATTTAATGCTGAACGCGAGTTGTTCAAAAGAACTTCCATTTGATATCAAACACTAAAACAATTGACAAACGAAAATATTTCAATTTTTCATGCAAGCCCGTTAAGTGACCTTTCATTTCATACCAAACACAATATATTTTGAAGCACTTTCACTAAAACAATTGCGGATAGAAAAAGTCAATTTTGCATGCAAGCCCTTTAAAAAACCTTCTATTTGATATCAAACGCGATATGATTCGCGAAACTTTAAATTTGAAACAATTTATATCGTAAGTTCTTTCAAAACTCTTTCATATGGCATTAAACACGGCATTATTCCGAATACTTCAAATTTAATACAATTGACGGTCGCAATGTTTAAATTTTTTTATTTCGTCTGAAAGTTCTTTTAAAGCCCTTTCATATGATATCAAACACGAAATGATTCGGAACACTTTAAGTTTAAAACAATGGACTGTCGTAAAATTTCAATAAAATATGTTTTTTATTTCCGAAAACATTTTGCTAAACTAACTTTTTTTTATATCATCTGAAAGTTCTTCTAAAGCCCTTTCATATGACAGCAAAGAAGGCATGATTCGGAATAATTTATGTTTGAAACAATTGAGGATCGTAAAATTTAACAATTTGTTTTATCGGAAAGGTCTTCTAAAGCCCTTTCATATGACACCCTACACAGTATGATTCAGAATACTTTATGTTAGAAACAATTAACTATTATAAAATTTCAACTCTTTTTATTTCATCTGAAAGTTTTTCTAGAGCCATTTCATATGACACCAAATATGTTAATTTTAGGAATACTTTAAGTTTGAAACAAATGCCTGTCGTAAAATTTTAACTTTTTTTATTCCGTCTGAAAGTTCTTTTAATGCCCTTCAATATGACACCAAAGATGGTATGATTCGGAATAATTTATGTTTGAAACAATTGAGGATCGTAAAATTTCAACTTTTTTTATTTTATCTGAAAGTTCTTCTAAACCCCATTCATATATCACTAAACACGGTATGATTCGGAATACTTTATGTTTAAAATAATTGACGGTCGTAAAATATATATTTTTTATTTCATCTGAAAGTTCTTCTAAAGACCATACAAATGAGACTAAACAAGTTATGATTTGGAATACTTTAAATTTGAAACAATTGCCTATCGTAAAATTTCAACTTTTTTAATTTCATCTGAATACATTTTACTATTTATTAAAAATCCTTCGGACGTCATTTCTGATGACATTCCACATTTATATTTATATATACATGAAATCAATTGAAAATTTTCTTTAAACTTTTTTGAAAAACTGTTGGAAATCGCTGGAATATAATTTCCGACATCGTTTTTTCGAGTTACCTTTGTTTGCATTGTAGTATGCTGCGGTCAATTTTTTATTTTTTTTTTTACTGTATATTATTACTGCGGACAAATTATGCTTTGTTTCGCGATATACTTTTAAAAATTTACTGACATTTCTTCTTCAAATAAAATCAGTTGAAAACAGTTTAAAACATGTATTCTCAATCATTTAATGCCTAAATCAATTTTCAAAATTTCTCTACCTTGTCTAGAAATTGAAATAATTCTATCAGAAAATTCCATGCGTACCAAACAGAATTAGTTTTGCTGCACTTTCACTAAAACAATTATCTGTCGAAAAAAAAAACAATTTTTCTCGCGAACCTTTCAGAAGACCTTTAATTTGATACAAAACACAATATGTTTTGAAACACTTTCAATAAAATAACTGACGATCGAAAAGAATCAATTTTTCAGGCGAGACCTTCAAAAAACCTTTCATTTAGTACCAAACATGATATTTTTAAGCTCTTTCACTAAAACAATTGACGATCGAAAATTATTAAATTTTGTACGCAAGCCCCTGAAAAGACCTTTCATTTGATACCAAATACGATTAGTTTAGAAGCACTTTCACTAAAACAATTGACGATCTAAAAGTGATAAATTTTATACGCGAGCCCTTTCAAAGACCTTTCATTTGATACCAAATACGATAGGTTTTTAATCTTTTTCACTAAAACAATTGCCGAACGAAAAAATTCGAGCCCTTTAAATAACCTTTCATTTGATACCAAACACGATAGGCCTTTCACTAAAACTATTGCCGATCGAAAATATTTTAGTTTTGTAAAAGAACTTTACTACTAAATATGACTGGTTTTGAAGCACTTTCAATTAAATTATCGATAGAAAATTTAGGAGTGCCCAAATGATTCTAATTCGAGTTATCTGGTTTTTCTAAATTGAACTTTGCCGTAGACAAAATTTGCTTGGTTTTATTGTATATTATTATCGAGATCAAATTTGGTTGAGTTCACCTGTATAAATTATAAAACTTGTCAATTCGACGTTTTGTTTCGAAACCAAATTCATTGTGAACCGTCAAAAATTTACTTTTTAAATACACGTATTTGAAATGTGTAATTATAATAAAAACGTCCCCTCATATCCATAATATGCGTAAAGTATTTCAAAACTACTCACAAACATTTAATATTTAAGTAATTTATAATTAAAAATGCGACATGTCCAATGACAAAAGTCAAAATGACAATAGATGTTCATCTTAAAAATTTCAAAGCCTTCATATTCTTTATACTTTATAAAACTTGTCAATTTGACGTTTTGCTTTAAAACCAACTTCATAGTGGAGTGTCAAAAATTTACTTTTTAAATACACATATTTGAAATGTATAATTATAATAAAAACGTCCCCTCATTTCCACAATATGCGTAAAGTATTTCAAAACTACTCACAAAAGTTTAAATTTTAAGTAATTTACAATTAAAAATGCGACATGTCCACTGACAAACGTCAAAGTGACAGTAGATCTTCTTCTTAAAAATTTCAAAGCCTCCACACTCTTAGTTGATTTTGCCCCAAAAACACATGTTTTTTCAAGTTTTCTCGCACATCATGTGCACGAAAAATCTGAGACTATCAAAAGGCACTCCACAAGATTGACCTCTATCAAATAAGAACAGTTTGAAATAAATCGGATAAACCATCTAGGCTGTAGCGATTTACAAATGGGCGTGATGAATCCATATAAATATATATATATATATAAATATATATACCGCTTATCAAAATAGTATATAGGAAGCGGTCGGCCTGGCTTTGCCAGGCCTCACGCTAGGCTCCGCGGACACTGAAGTAAGGTTCACTTCTGTATGACAAAATATATACTGAATTAATTCCAATCTAAAACTTTTCAATTCTGTACGTTTATTCATGCAAAGACCTATTAATTGATGCCAAACACAATACGTTTTAAATCTGTATCGCTAAAACAATTGCCGCTCAAAAAAAATCAATTTAATTCGCGTGCCCTTTAAAAGCCATTTCATTTGATACCAAACACGATAAGTTTTAAAACACTTTCACGAAAACAATTGAAGATCTGAAAGTATTTAATTTTGTACGCGAGCTTTTCAAAAGACCTTTCATTTTATATCAAATATGAATGGTTTTAAAGCACTTTCACTAAAACAATTCTCGGTCGAAAAAAATACCAATTTTATATTCGAGTCCTTCAAAGGCCTGTAATTTAATACCAAATATGATAGGTTTTGAAATACCTTTACTAAAACAATGGACGATCAAAAAAAATAATTAAGTTAACACACGTGCTCTTTAAAAGACCTTTCATTTGAAAACAAACACGATAGGTTTTGAAACACTTTCACTAAAACAATTGACTATCGAATAGTATTACATTTTGTAAGCTAATTCTTCAAAAGACCTTTCATTTCACACCAAACACAATAGGTTTTGAAGCACTTTCACTCAAACAATTACCGATCTAAAAGTATTTAATTTTGTACGCGAGTTCTTCAAAAGACCCTTCATTTGATATCAAACATGATTGGTTTTGAAGCATTTTCACTAAAGCAATTCTCGGTCGAAAAAAATACCAATTTTATACTTGAACCCTTCAAAAGACATGTCATTTAATATCAAATATGATAGCTTTTGACACCATTATTAAAACAGTAGACGATAAAAAAATAATAATTCATTTAATACGCGTGCCCTATAAAATACCTTTCATTTGAAATACTTTTAGTAAAACAATTGACGATTGAAATGTATTAAGTTTTGTATGCAAGCCCTTCAAAAGACCTTTCATTTGATAGCAAACACGATCGGTTTTGAAGTACTTTCATGAAAACAATCGTCGATCGAATAAAATTTAATGCTGCACGCGAGTTGTTCAAAAGAACTTCCATTTGATATCAAACACTAAAACAATTGACAAACGAAAATATTTCAATTTTTCATGCAAGCCCGTTAAGTGACCTTTCATTTCATACCAAACACAATATGTTTTGAAGCACTTCCACTAAAACAATTGCGGATAGAAAAAGTCAATTTTACATGCGAGCCCTTTAAAAAACCTTCTATTTGATATCAAACGCGATATGATTCGCGAAACTTTAAATTTGAAACAATTTATATCGTAAGTTCTTTCAAAACTCTTTCGTATGACATTAAACACGGCATTATTCCGAATACTTCAAATTTAAAACAATTGACGGTCGCAATGTTTAATTTTTTTTATTTCGTCTGAAAGTTCTTTTAAAGCTCTTTCATATGATATCAAACACGAAATGATTCGGAACACTTTAAGTTTAAAACAATGGACTGTCGTAAAATTTCAATAAAATATGTTTTTTATTTCCGAAAACATATTGCTAAACTAACTTTTTTTTATATCATCTGAAAGTTCTTCTAAAGCCCTTTCATATGACAGCAAAGAAGGCATGATTCGGAATAATTTATGTTTGAAACAATTGAGGATCGTAAAATTTAACTTTTTTGTTTTATCGGAAAGGTCTTCTAAAGCCCTTTCATATGACACCCTACACAGTATGATTCAGAATACTTTATGTTAGAAACAATTAACTATTATAAAATTTCAACTCTTTTTATTTCATCTGAAAGTTTTTCTAGAGCCATTTCATATGACACCAAATATGTTAATTTTAGGAATACTTTAAGTTTGAAACAAATGCCTGTCGTAAAATTTTAACTTTTTTTATTCCATCTGAAAGTTCTTTTAATGCCCTTCAATATGACACCAAAGATGGTATGATTCGGAATAATTTATGTTTGAAACAATTGAGGATCGTAAAATTTCAACTTTTTTTATTTTATCTGAAAGTTCTTCTAAACCCCATTCATATATTACTAAACACGGTATGATTCGGAATACTTTATGTTTAAAATAATTGACGGTCGTAAAATATATATTTTTTATTTCATCTGAAAGTTCTTCTAAAGACCATACAAATGAGACCAAACAAGTTATGATTTGGAATACTTTAAATTTGAAACAATTGCCTATCGTAAAATTTAAACTTTTTTAATTTCATCTGAATACATTTTACTATTTATTAAAAATCCTGCGGACGTCATTTCTAATGACATTCCACATTTATATTTATATATACATGAAATCAATTGAAAATTTTCTTTAAACTTTTTTGAAAAACTGTTGGAAATCGCTGGAATATAATTTCCGACATCGTTTTTTCGAGTTACCTTTGTTTGCATTGTACCATGCTGCGGTCAATTTTTTATTTTTTTTTTACTGTATATTATTACTGCGGACAAATTATGCTTTGTTTCGCGATATACTTTTAAAAATTAACTGACATTTCTTCTTCAAATAAAATCAGTTGAAAACAGTTTAAAACATGTATTCTCAATCATTTAATGCCTAAATCAATTTTCAAAATATCTCTACCTTGTCTAGAAATTGAAATAATTCTATCAGAAAATTCCATGCGTACCAAACAGAATTAGTTTTGCTGCACTTTCACTAAAACAATTATCTGTCGAAAAAAAAAAACAATTTTTCACGCGAGCCTTTCAGAAGACCTTTAATTTTATACAAAACACAATATGTTTTGAAACACTTTCAATAAAATAACTGACGATCGAAAAGAAACAATTTTTCAGGCGAGACCTTCAAAAAACCTTTCATTTAGTACCAAACATGATATTTTTTAAGCTCTTTCACTAAAACAATTGACGATCGAAAATTATTAAATTTTGTACGCAAGCCCTTGAAAAGACCTTTCATTTGATACTAAATACGATTAGTTTAGAAGCACTTTCACTAAAACAATTGACGATCTAAAAGTGATAAATTTTATACGCGAGCCCTTTCAAAGACCTTTCATTTGATACCAAATACGATAGGTTTTTATTCATTTTCACTAAAACAATTGCCGAACGAAAAAATTCGAGCCCTTTAAATAACCTTTCATTTGATACCAAACACGATAGGCCTTTCACTAAAACTATAGCCGATCGAAAATATTTTAGTTTTGCACACGTACCCTTTAAAAGAACTTTCATAATACGAGTATACCAAATATGACTGGTTTTGAAGGTTTAAATTATCGATAGAAAATTTAAGAGTGCCCATGATTCTAATTCGAGTTATCTGGTTTTTCTAAATTGAACTTTGCCCTAGATAAAATTTGCTTGGTTTTACTGTATATTAATATAGAGATCAAATTTGGTTGAGTTCACCTGCATAAATTATAAAACTTGTCAATTCGACGTTTTGTTTCGAAACCAAATTCATTGTGTACCGTCAAAAATTTACTTTTTAAATAAACGTATTTGAAATGTGTAATTATAATAAAAACGTCTCCTCATTTCCACAATATGCGTAAAGTATTTCAAAACTACTCACAAACATTTAATATTTAAGTAATTTATAATTAAATATGCGACATGTCCACTGACAAATGTCAAAATGACAGTAGATGTTCTTTTTAAAAATTTCAAAGCCTCCATATTCTTTATACTTTATAAAACTTGTCAATTTGACGTTTTGCTTTAAAACCAACTTCATAGTGGAGTGTCAAAAATTTACTTTTTAAATACACATATTTGAAATGTATAATTATAATAAAAACGTCCCCTCATTTCCACAATATGCGTAAAGTATTTCAAAACTACTTACAAAAGTTTCATTTTTAAGTAATTTATAATTAAAAATGCGACATGTGCACTGACAAACGTCAAAGTGACAGTAGATCTTCTTCTTAAAAATTTCAAAGCCTCCACACTCTTAGTTGATTTTGCCCCAAAAACGCATGTTTTTTCAAGTTTACTCGCACATCATGTGTACGAAAAATCTGAGACTATCAAAAGGCACTCCGCGTGATTGACCTCTATCAAATAAAAATAGTTTGAAATAAATCGGATAAACCGTCTAGGCTGTAGCGATTTACAAATGGGCGTGATGAATCCATATAAATATATATATATATAAATATATATACCGCTTATCAAAATAGTATATAGGATACTAATTCTATTATAATATATAGGTTTTACATTTAAAGTTTCTAATTTATATTTTTGGTTATCAATAAGTGAATACATATTTTTAGTTTCATCTAAATTAACAATATCTAATTTTAAAGGTTTACGATCAAAATGATCTTTATTATAAGTGTCAACTTGAAATTCTAAGCTTGGTAATTCAATGTTCTTAAAGCTTGATTTATAGTTTTGATAGGTTTTAATTATGGTGGTTTTCACTTTCACTTCACATTCACTGTTAAGTTGAAGTAAGTAACTTCCGTTTAGGGGGACATTATTTATATTTAGGCCACATTTTTGGGTTGCAACGATACCATTTGGGGCAATGATGATCCATTGACTCTTCTCGACTTTCTGAATCTTGGTGTTGGGTAATTGGGTAAACACTTGTTTACACTTTGTGGTATTTGCTGCATATTTCAGGAGTTGGATTTCACATGGTGCGTTGTCATCTATTTGGGATGTATGGACTTCATGGCACAGGAACATTTCTGATATTATTTCCTCGCATTTTGTGTCGAAAAATGCATACGTTTGCTCATTGGAGATAAGGTATTTAGAATGTGGTATGATGAATTTAAAGGTATTTTGATTTGGAGTAGGCAAGGAATATAAATGGTAATAATTAAATATTTCGGTTTCCACAATTGGAATTTCCAATAAAAATGTAATTTGATTTCCTTTACTGTAACTTTTAATTTCAATTATTTTTTCAAATAATAATAAATTTTTCAAGGTTGGTTCGAAGGGAAATTTATTCTTTTCTAGCTGTTTATAAATAAATTGTATTTCAGAAAACAAATCGTTTGGCTCGATGATGGAATTATGAAAAGTATTTAATTTTGAAAATGTTATTGCTACTTAAATTTTTTCTAATATATCATATATAATTTGCAGACTTGAAGTATATTGAGAGATAACTGTTTGTAAAAATACACAATTGTATATTTCAACATTTCTTATTAAAGTACTATTTATAACTTTTTCTAATTGTTCAATCTTTGAATCAAGTACTAACTGATTATGTGAAAGTGTTTTAATATTATCGTTATATTTTTGAATAGATGTCTGAAGGATTGTCATTTGATCTTTAAGAATAGTTTTAATATTACTTTGATCTTTAGATAATTTAGAAATAATTCTATCATATTTTTCAGCATCATTATGATCAAGATTACCAGTTATGGATTTTATGATTGAGCCAAGTCCGTCTATAAGACCTCGTTTAGATCTTTTATTATTAAATAATGGATTTAATTGTTTTATTTGGGTTTCAACCTTATCTTCAATAATACGAATTATTTGGTAAGAGTGATAATTATGAGTGGAGTTTTTAAGTTCTTTAGATATTTTTGAGAATGAATTTTTTAGTAATATAAATTCGTTGATTATGTCAGTAATGTCATATATTTGTATAAAAGTCCAACAGTCAGTCTTAATTTGGGCATTTCCTAGTTTTAAGGGTAGGAGACCAGGATTTTTATTAAGATTGTGGAATATAGGTGAATCTAGGGTTGCGACGACGATGAGGAGGGTTGATCTGTAACAACAGATGGTTTCCTTAATTCTTTTATATGAATAATTTCCGATTTATCTTTCTTGCGTTTACTGAATATTTCTACTCTATTTCTGTCTAATAGTTTAGTGATTTTATATGGTCCTAAAAATTTTAAATTCTTTTTATTTCTATTCATAGAGTTTTGTTTATAAACAGTTTGTCCTACTTTAAATTCTTTATTCGTATTTCCTTTTATATTATGTTTAGCTACTACTTTTTGTTTTTGTATTTCTAGTTTATCGGATACATTTTGATAAACATGTTTTAATTTCTCTTTATGATTTTCAACATAATCATTATAGAATGAATTTGGAATAAATATTTCATTTGGATTTCTTGAGTTAGTATGTCCAAAGGCTAGTTCGAATGGTGTATAATTGGTTGAACTGTGGATTGAGTTGTTATAACCAATAATAGCATAATTCATAAGATCACTACGGTCATCGGGGTACATTTCTCTTAATATTCGTAAGTGTTCTACTAATGTTGAGTGAAAACGTTCAACAATGGAATTAGATTCATGATGTAAAGGGGTAGTAAAGTGAACATTTATTTTATGCAATTTTAAAAATTCTTTTACTGTACTATTATTAAATTCTTTTCCATTATCTACTATTAAATTTTCTGGTACACCGAATGATGTGAAATATTTAATTAAGCCGTTGCTAATATGGATTGCAGTTTTACCTTCAATGTAAATTGCTTGGGCAAATTTTGTAAATGCATCTACTAAGGTTAAGTAATTTTTATTATCGTAAGCAAAAACGTCTATGTGAATTATTTGGAACGGTCTTGTCGCAGTTTCTGTGTTCATTAATGGAACATAAGGCTTTTTCCTAGCATACTTTGCTCTTTGACAAATGTCGCAGGAATTAATATAATTAGTGATGGTTGCTTTCATGTGTCTCCAGTAGTAATTTCTTTTTAAATATTCTACGGTTTCGTTTATACCGCGGTGGTTTGTTTTGCCTTCGTGATGGTGTTTGATAAGCATAATTTGTTCTTCTTTATCGGTAACCGTATTTAGTCTTTTAATACATCTAATCAATTTGGGACCTCTTTCAGAAAATTTATCTAAGTAAACTTTGCAGAAGTCTTGATATAATTTATCAGTGTGGAAGTACATGTGGTACGTATTTTTTGAATCGGTATAATTTCTTAAAAATTCAAAAATTAATTTATCATTATTATTATCTGGAATTTTAACTTTTACGATTTTTTGATTTTCGTATTTTTCATGTGAAACGTCTAATTTTTTATATAAATTTGGAAATACAAGAATTTGATTTATTTTATTATTTATAATTTCATCTGCTATTTTAATTCCGTCATTTGTTGTATCGTTCGCTGTAGAGTGTTGAGTTGATGACTCAGAACTGTCGTTATCATTATCGTTATCATTTAAACTTTGTGTAAGGTTAGGGTCATTTGGAGGTTTCAATTGTATGTTAGATATAATTTTGAATTTAGGTTTCTTTTTGGGTACAGGGGTTGTACTCGTTGAAGGTTGTTGTTCATTAGGATCGAAATTTTCAACATAATTTCTTAAATATTCTACAATGTCATTATTTACTTCTCCAGGGTTATTTATCGTGGATTCGTTTTCTATTGCGTTTATAGAAATACGAGAGAGACAATCAGCATTGGTATTACATTTACCTTTTTTATAAATTATATCGTAGTCGTATTCATCTAACTTTATTTTCCATCTAAGTAATTTTGAGTTTTGATCTTTAAATTTAAACATATAAGTTAAGGGACGGTGGTCTGTGACTATTGTGAATTTTCGACCATATAAATAGGGACGAAATTGTTTACATGCCCATACTATCGCAAGTAATTCTTTTTCGATAGTGGCGTATCGGGTTTCTGTTTCATTTAAAGTTCTCGACGCGTATGCTATGGGTCGGTCGTTTGGTATTTGTCCTTGTGACAGAACAGCACCTAATGCAAAGTTGCTTGCATCAGTGGTTAATATAAACGGTTTGTCAAAATCGGGATACTGTAATATGGGGTCATTAATCAGGAGTTCTTTACATGTATTGAAACAATCTACGAATTCTTTATTATGAACTATTTTTACATCCTTTTTTAAACATTTTGTCATTGGTTTTGTTATCTTTGCAAAATCTTTAATAAAACGCCGGTAATAACCTAATAAACCAAGAAAGCTTTTAATATCTCTTTGTGTTTTTGGAATTGGAAAGTTTTTAATAACAGAAATTTTATCCGGGTTTGGTTTTACACCTTCGGGGGTAATTACATGTCCTAAATATTGTACTGATTTTTGGAGAAATTCTGATTTATCTAGTTGAAGTTTAAAGTTACTTTTTCTTAATCGTTCGAATACTGATTTAAGTCGTTCGACGTGTTCTTGCAGGGACGTACTGAATATTATAATGTCGTCTAGGTAAACTAGGCAACTTTCGTGTTGTAAACCTCGTAACACGTTGTCCATAACTCTTTGAAAAGTTGATGGAGCATTTTTGAGTCCAAACGGCATGCGTTTAAATTCATAGTGACCGCCTTCAGTAGAGAATGCAGTTTTTGAAACGTCTTCAGGGTTAACTTCTATTTGGTGGAAGCCACTAGCTAAATCGAGTGTTGAAAAATAGTTGGCTCTGCCGAGTTTATCTAAGATATCCGTGATATTAGGAAGGGGGTATTTGTCATCGATTGTGCGTTCATTCAATTTGCGATAATCTATAACGAGACGCCATTTCTTTTTGCCTGACGCATCCATCTTTTTAGGGACAATCCATATGGGACTAGACCATGGGGAAACACTGTGTTGTATTATACCTTGATCTAACATTTTTGATATTTGTGTCCTAACTTCCTGTCTGTGAACTTCAGGGAACCGATATGATTTTACATGAATAGGAGAGTCATCTTTTAATTTAATTTTGTGAGTAATTTCGCTTGTGAAACTTAGGGGTATATTTTCGCAATAAAATATATCTCGATATTCAAAACAAAGTTTTCTAATAGCATCTTTCTCTTCATAATTACAATGATCAACTCTAATATTTTTCAAATTTTGTTTAAGTAAATTTTCAAAATCTGTATTTAGTTCATCGTCAATTTCCATTTTTTCAACAAAATTTAAATTAATTGGATTTAAGGTTTCGATATCAAATGGTTCACAAATATTTATTTGAACTGGATTTTCAGTTATATTAGTAAGAGTTGTAATAGCAAAGTTATTTGAAACATTAACAAGTGCTTTTGGCATTTCTACGCCGTTTCCAAAATTTGTATGATTTAAAATACCTATACCGTTATTTAGTTTAACAGGTAGTTTTATTACTTGTTCTACACGGGGTGGTATGATAATAGAGTGGTTTGCGATATATGTTCCAGAATTTATTTTGTTGTTATCAGGTTCAAAGATTATAGGAATGTTTGCATATGGTGTAGTTAATTGTTTTAAGTTGACATTAACATTTGCATTTAATTGTTTAAGTAAATCAACGCCTATTAGTCCATCGTATTTTTTACTAAATTGAAATAGATAAAACTTATGAAATTGAGGGACATTAAAAATTTGAAAGACTGGAATTTCTGCTACTTCATTATGGAATGAAATATTATGTGCAGTTTGAATATTAAAATTTTCTTCAAAAATAAAATTATTATAGAATTTATAAGCTAATTCTGGATTAATTAAACTTTTTGTACTTCCTGTGTCAATTAAGAAGTTTGCATTGATTTCTGGGATATAAATATATGGTAAATTTGCTTTTAAAACATTTACTTGTATTACGTTTGATTGGTGGAATTGGGGACTTGAGGAAAATTTGTCTCAGGATTGTGAGATTCTGGTTCATTGTAGTTAGTGTTATCATATTCGTTACTGTAATCCGATACTGTTTCATACTCGGCGTGAGAGTTGTTATAGCCGGTGTCGTAATTATCATATACAGGGTGTCCATTTGAGTAATATTCAGGGTACTCATATTGATATGGGGTTTCGTCTGGGTTTTCGCACTTTTCTACGTCGTAAACATTTTGAGTAAATAGTGCAGTTGAGGTAAAAGGTTTTTGCGATTTTATTCTGGAATGACCAGATGAGGTATCCATTGGTTCGGGTTTGTATTCATGTTGTTGTTGGTTTGGATTGGGTCGATTGTAATTTTGGGAAAAATTTGGTCTTTGTTGGGGAGTAAAGTTATTAAAATTTGGTCTTTGCTGCGGAACAAAGTTGTTAAAATTTGGTCTTTGTTGAGATGTGAAATTGCTGGGTCGCATTTGGAATTGGGATGGTCGTTGTGCAAAATGCATCGGTCGATAATTTGGTTGGTTATTTGTGTTATAAAAAGGATTTAGTTTGGGTGCCATTGGATGAGGTGTTCTCTGTTGGAAATGAGATGGCATTTGTGGGGTTGAGTTATTATTGTAATGTGAATATTGTGGAACATTCGTATTTGTCTGTGGGTTTGAGTTATGTCTGGTAGGTGCAAGTCTTTGTGGTGGTCTATAACCTGTTTGTAAATTTAGTGTATTTTGTCGTTGTGTCGAGTAAAGGAAATTTTCTTCCTCGACTACGAGACTCATGGCTTTTTCAAGACTGTCAGGATCTCTTAATCTTACATTTGTCTGAATATTGGCTGGTAAGCCTCGGATGTATGTTTTTAGAGCAAGATCTTTATAATTTGATTGTCTGACAAGTTTTTCAGCTTCTGTTAAAACTAGTGTATTTAATTTGGAAAGGAGTAAACTTCTAGCATCTTGGCATCGCATACCAAAATTATAAGGTGATTCGTTTTTGACAGGTCTCAATGAAATTAAATCCTGAACTAAGCAATCTATATTTCTTTGATCGCCGAAACTGAGATTAAGTGCATCTTTAATATCTTGCCAAGTTGTTAATTCTGTTCTAGATCCGATTAAAATTAAAGCACGGCCAGTTAGTTTGCCTAAGACTGTACGAATTAGAAAATTGTTTAATGCTGGGTCAGCAGCGTTTGCAAAAGTTTGAATTAAATTTTGACAGTTATCTAAAAATATTCCCAGAGTGTGGGGATTTCCTTCATATCGTGGTATTGAATCTATATACAATCTTAATAATTGATAATTAACTTGTTGTTCAGCCATTTCTGGATTGTTTAAATTTATGTTATTTAATAAATTTAGAATATTATCAATATCTGCGGCTGTCATAAAACTATTTTACTTATTCTACTTTATAAATCTAGTTTACTAATTCTATTTATTACTTATTTTTTTTTAATTGTGAAACCGAAATTTTAGGGTTTGTTTAAAGGAATGAGCACTTACATGCAGATTGCGTTTTTCATTCTTCTTTTTCTTCTTAATTCTAGTGTGCCTATAGGTTTGGACGATGTGGTTCCTCTCCCAGGACTTCCTATGCTAGCTGCGATGAAATCTTCTTCTCTGCTCGGAACTGAGGTTGGTGTCGGCGTGGAACGCTGCGCTGGATGCAACTCGATATTCGCTCGGGCTCTCGCACTTCGCGGGTTGTTCACTACCAACTGTTCGGATTTTCCGATTTAATCGAAAATACGAAAATTGCACATGCGATTTGTGTCAATCTCGGAAATCCTACCGCACTGCGCCAGTTTTGGGTTCAGTTTTCGAAACAGGCTTTTTAAAAAGATTTCAAAGGTTCTTTATTTTTTGCGACTTGTTCTCAAGACGCCAAACTTCAGACAAAAGACTACAGGTTACATTACATCTACATATAACATTTTCTTATCATTATCTTATAGTTCATATTACATTAAAAGTAAGCAGTTATAGTTATATAACTCGCGGTAAAATTATATAGTAAAACTAAACAAATTTTGTTCACGGCAATGTACATTAAACACAATTTAATTATTATTTATTTAAATTTATTATCGATATTCATTTTATTGAAAGTGTTTCAAAACTTATCGTATTTAGTATAATATGAAAGTTTTGAAGGTCACGCATGTAGAATTAAGATTTTTCTCAATCAGCAATTGTTTTATGTCAATGGCACACTGGTCGAGGAGCATGAGGGATTCCTCGATGAAACGATTGTGTCTCATTTTCCACGTATTATTGTGTCTCATTGCATGTTAGCGTGGGCTGTCATTTTGGTTTTGCTTTGTGCTATTTTTTCGTGTTTGTTTATTTTATCAGTCAGGGTGCGTTCTGTTGTTTCATCGATGAGTTCCTCGACGCTCATTCATGCTCCTCGACCAGTGTGCCATTGGCATTAGTGAAAGTGCTTCAAAACTTATCCTGTTTAGTATCAAAATAAAGGTCTTTGGAAGAGCTCGCGTACAAAATTGAATATTATTCGATCGGCAATTGTTTTAGTAAAAGTGAATCAGAACCTCTCGTGTTTGGTATCAAATGAAAGGTATGTTGAAGGGCTCACGTACAAAACTGAATATTATTCAATCGGCAAATATACTAATCAGCTTAATTCACTATAGATTCATCTGGGCGGCAACCAGACTTTAGACAAGGCTACAGCTTGAACGGTTTGTGCGATTGTTGAGAATTTTTTTCTAGGATTTAAAGAATGTTTGGGACTAGTGCCTTTTGGGTATTTCAGATTTTTTTAAAGTACAGTCCGCTTGAAATTAACGACAAACTTTGCAAATTTTCTTGATCGAAGCATGCACGCGTTGCTATGCATTTGAAATTTGACCGCAAGCAGAAATTTTTCAGACCTGTCAATCACTTTTGACGTTTCACATGAAACATTTTTATATAAATATTTCAATTTCTAGACAAGTTGGAGATATTTTCTAATTTGATTTAGGTATTAGACGATTGAGGACATAGTTTTGAACGGTTTTCAATTGATTTCATGTTTGTATAAAAGTTTTTAATGATGCAACGTCCATTTCACAAATCTATGGTTAAGAAACAACTTTACCTCTTATATACACGATCCAGGTTTTGAAAAATCATAGACCTAAGCTGTCATTTTTGACGTTACGCATGGAAATTTTCGATAGAATTATTTCAATTTCTATACAAGTTGTAACAATTTTGTAAATTGATTTAGGTATTAGATGATTTAGGATACATGTTTTTAACTATTTTGAATTGATTTCATGTTCAAAAAAAGTTTTAAGACCAAACGTCAATTTGACATATAGTTTGTTAAAGTATATAGTAAAACCAAGCAAAAATTGACCTCGGTGATAATATACAGTAAAACCAAAAAGAATCTACATTGTAATAAAAAGTTAATCGAATAAAAAAATATCAGAATTAATATTCCAGCGATTTAAACAGTTTAGAAAAAAAATATAGAAAAATTACGTTTTTGTACAGTAACTATAAACTTTGTTGAATTGATTTCATGTTCAAATAAAGTTTTAAGACAAAGACGTCAATTTGACATATAGTCTGATAAAGTTTATAATAAAACCAAGCAAAACTTGACTTCGGTGATAATATACAGTAAAACCAAAATGAATCAACATGGTAAAAAAAGTTAATAGAATAAAAAAATTTCAAAATTAATATACCAGCGATTTTCAACAGTTTAAAAAAATAGAGCAAAATTACATTTTTTTAAAGTAACTCTAGACTGCTGAATTGATTTCATGTTCAAATAAAGTTTTAAGACACAGACGTCAATTTGACATATAGTCTGTTAAAGTATATAGTAAAACCAAGCAAATATTGACCTCGTGATAATATACAGTAATACCAAAAAGAATCTACATTGTAAAAAAAAAATTAATCGAATAAAAAAATTTCAGAATTAATATACCAGCGATTTTCAACAGTTTAAAAAAATAGAGCAAAATTACATTTTTTTAAAGTAACTCTAGACTGCTGAATTGATTTCATGTTCAAATAAAG
Source organism: Pterostichus madidus (assembly GCA_911728475.2). NCBI lineage: Eukaryota > Metazoa > Arthropoda > Insecta > Coleoptera > Carabidae > Pterostichus > Pterostichus madidus. The sequence goes on from OU452315.1 coordinate 17,937,610, forward strand.
TTTTAAGACAAAGACGTCAATTTGACGTCTGTTGAAGTATATAGTAAAAGGCCTTTCAAATGCAATTAGAAAAAATTGAAAATTCACGATAGGCAACTGTTTAAAAATTTAACTATTCCGAATCACGGTGTGTTTGGTATCATATGAAAGGGCATTAAAAGAGCTTTTAAATGCAATATGAAAAAATTGAAAATTTACGATAGGCAACTGTTTGAAAATTCAACTATTCCGAATCATGTCGTGTTTGGTATCATATGAAAGGGCATTAAAAGTACTTTCGAATGCAATAAGAAAAAATTGAAAATTTACGATAGGCAACTGTTTGAAAATGCAACTATTGTGAATCATGTCGTGTTAGGTATCATATTAAAGGGCATTAAAAGAACTTTTAAATGCAATTGGAAATAATTGAAAATTTACGATAGGCAACTGTTTAAAAATTCAACTATTCCGAAACATGTCGTATTTGGTATCATATGAAAGGGCATTAAAAGACCTTTTAAATGTAATTGGAAAAAATTTAAAATTTGCGATAGGCAATTGTTTGAAAATTCAACTATTCAGAATCATGCCGTGTTTGGTATCATATGAAAGGGCATTAAAATTACTTTCGAATGCAATACGAAAAAATTGAAAATTTACGATAGGCAACTGTTTGAAAATTCAACTATTCCGAATCATGTAGTGTTTGGTATCATATGAAAGGGCATGAAAAGACCTTTTAAATGCAATTGGAAAAATTGAAAATTTACCATAGGCAGTTGTTTGAAAATTCAACTATTCAGAATCACGTCATGTTTGGTATCATATGAAAGGGCATTAAAAGAACTTTTAAATGTAATTGGAAAAAATTGAAAATTTGCGATAGGCAATTGTTTGAAAATTCAACTATTCCGAATCATGCCGTGTTTGGTATCATATGAAAGGGTATTAAAAGTACTTTCGAATGGAATATGAAAAAATTGAAAATTTACGATAGGCAACTGTTTGAAAATTTAACTATTCCGAATCATGTCGTGCTTGGTATCATATGAAAGGGCATTAAAATAACTTTTATATGCAGTTGGAAAAAATTTAAAATATACGATAGGCAACTGTTTGAAAATTCAACTATTCAGAATCATGTCGTGTTTGGTATCATATGAAAGGGCATTTAAAGACCTTTCAAATGCAATTGGAATTTTTTTTTTAATTTTTTCGGTAGGCAGTTAGAAAATTCAACTTTTTAGAATCACGTCATGTTTGGTATCATATGAAAGGGCATTAAAAGACCTTTTAAATGCAATATGAAAAAATTGAAAATTTACAATAGACAACTGTTTAAAAATTCAACTATTTCGAATCATGTCGTGTTTGGTATCATATGAAAGGGCATTAAAAGACCTTTTAAATGCAATTAGAGGAAAAATTGAAAATTTACGATAGGCAGTTGTTTGAAAATTCAACTATTCAGAATCACGTCATGTTTGGTTTCATATGAAAGGGCATTAAAAGACCTTTTAAATGCAATTGGAAATAATTGAAAATTTTCTATAGGTAACTGTTTAAAAATTCAACTATTCCGAATCATGTTGTGTTTGGTATAATATGAAAGGGCATTAAAAGACATTTTAAATGTAATTGGAAAAAATTGAAAATTTGCGATAGGCAATTGTTTGAAAATTCAACTATTCCGAATCATGCCGTGTTTGGTATCATATGAAAGGGCATTAAAAGTACTTTCGAATGCAATATGAAAAAATTGAAAATTTACGATAGGCAACTGTTTGAAAATTTAACTATTCCGAATCATGTCGTGTTTGGTATCATAAGAAAGGGCATTTAAAGACCTTTCAAATGCAATTGGAAAAAATTTAAAATTTGCGATAGGCAATTGTTTGAAAATTCAACTATTCAGAATCATGCCGTGTTTGGTATCATATGAAAGGGCATTAAAATTACTTTCGAATGCAATATGAAAAAATTGAAAATTTACGATAGGCAACTGTTTGAAAATTCAACTATTCCGAATCATGTCGTGTTTGGTATCATATGAAAGGGCATTAAAAGACCTTTTAAATGCAATTGGAAAAAATTGAAAATTTACGATAGGCAGTTGTTTGAAAATTCAACTATTCAGAATCACGTCATGTTTGGTATCATATGAAAGGGCATTAAAAGACCTTTTAAATGCAATTGGAAATAATTGAAAATTTACGATAGGTAACTGTTTAAAAATTCAACTATTCCGAAACATGTCGTGTTTGGTATCATATGAAAGGGCATTAAAAGACCTTTTAAATAGAATTGGAAAAAATCGAAAATTCACGATAGGCAACTGTTTGAAAATTCAACTATTCCGAATCATGTCGTGTTTGGTATCATATGAAAGGGCATTAAAAGACCTTTTAAATGCAATTGGAAAAAATTGAAAATTCACCATAGGCAACTCTTTGAAAATTCAACTATTCCGAATCATGTCGTGTTTGGTATCATATGAAAGGGCATTAAAAGACCTTTCATATGCAATTGGAAAAAAATTAAAATTTACGGTAGACAATTGTTTGAAAATTCAACTATTCCGAATCATGTCGTGTTTGGTATCATATGAAAGGGCATTAAAAGTACTTTCGAATGCAATAAGAAAAATTTGAAAATGTTCGATAGGCAACTGTTTCAAAATTCAACTATTCCGAATCATGTCGTGTTTGGTATCATATGAAAGGGCATTAAAAGACCTTTTAAATGCAATTGGAAAAAATTGAAAATTTACGATAGGCAGTTGTTTGAAAATTCAACTATTCAGAATCACGTCATGTTTGGTATCATATGAAAGGGCACTAAAAGACCTTTCAAATGCAATTGAAAAAAATTTAAACTTTACGATAGGTAATTGCTTGAAAATACAACTATGCCGAATCATGTCGTGTTTTCCAACGATTTCCAAGTTTTTCAAAAAGTTAAGAGAAAAAATTCAACTGATTTCATGTACATATAAAATATAAATGTGGAACTATCAGAAATGATGTCCGAAGAATTTTTCTTAGTTTAACAAAATCTTTTTGGAAATAAAACACGTATCTGATTGAAATTTTACGACTGTCAATGTGACAAATAGTTTTTAAAAGTATATAGTAAAACAAAGCAAAATCTGTCCTCGGCAGTAATATACAGTAAAATCAAAAAATATCTTTAGATGAGCAGAAGTACAGAAATAAAAAGTTTTAGATCGTAATTCAATTAAACCTTACTTCAGTGTCCGCGGAGCCTAGCGAAAAGGCCTGGCGAAGCCAGGCCGAACGCTAGTCCTATATACTAATCAGCTTAATTCACTATAGATTCATCTGGGCGGCAACCAGACTTTAGACAAGGCTACAGCTTGAACGGTTTGTGCGATTGTTGTGAATTTTTTTCTAGGATTTAAAGAATGTTTGGGACTAGTGCCTTTTGGGTATTTCAGATTTTTTTAAAGTACAGGCCGCTTGAAATTAACGACAAACTTTGCAAATTTTCTTGATCGAAGCATGCACGCGTTGCTATGCATTTGAAATTTGACCGCAAGCAGAAATTTTTCAGACCTGTCAATCACTTTTGACGTTTCACATGAAACATTTTTATATAAATATTTCAATTTCTAGACAAGTTGGAGACATTTTCTAATTTGATTTAGGTATTAGACGATTGAGGACATAGTTTTGAACGGTTTTCAATTGATTTCATGTTTGTATAAAAGTTTTTAATGATGCAACGTCCATTTCACAAATCTATGGTTAAGAAACAACTTTACCTCTTATATACACGATCCAGGTTTTGAAAAATCATAGACCTAAGCTGTCATTTTTGACGTTACGCATGGAAATTTTCGATAGAATTATTTCAATTTCTAGACAAGTTGTAACAATTTTGTAAATTGATTTAGGTATTAGATGATTTAGGATACATGTTTTTAACTATTTTGAATTGATTTCATGTTCAAAAAAAGTTTTAAGACCAAACGTCAATTTGACATATAGTTTGTTAAAGTATATAGTAAAACCAAGCAAAAATTGACCTCGGTGATAATATACAGTAAAACCAAAAAGAATCTACATTGTAATAAAAAGTTAATCGAATAAAAAAATATCAGAATTAATATTCCAGCGATTTAAACAGTTTAGAAAAAAAATATAGAAAAATTACGTTTTTGTACAGTAACTATAAACTTTGTTGAATTGATTTCATGTTCAAATAAAGTTTTAAGACAAAGACGTCAATTTGACATATAGTCTGATAAAGTTTATAATAAAACCAAGCAAAACTTGACTTCGGTGATAATATACAGTAAAACCAAAATGAATCAACATGGTAAAAAAAGTTAATAGAATAAAAAAATTTCAAAATTAATATACCAGCGATTTTCAACAGTTTAAAAAAATAGAGCAAAATTACATTTTTTTAAAGTAACTCTAGACTGCTGAATTGATTTCATGTTCAAATAAAGTTTTAAGACACAGACGTCAATTTGACATATAGTCTGTTAAAGTATATAGTAAAACCAAGCAAATATTGACCTCGTGATAATATACAGTAATACCAAAAAGAATCTACATTGTAAAAAAAAAATTAATCGAATAAAAAAATTTCAGAATTAATATACCAGCGATTTTCAACAGTTTAAAAAAATAGAGCAAAATTACATTTTTTTAAAGTAACTCTAGACTGCTGAATTGATTTCATGTTCAAATAAAGTTTTAAGACAAAGACGTCAATTTGACGTCTGTTGAAGTATATAGTAAAAGGCCTTTCAAATGCAATTAGAAAAAATTGAAAATTCACGATAGGCAACTGTTTAAAAATTTAACTATTCCGAATCACGGTGTGTTTGGTATCATATGAAAGGGCATTAAAAGAGCTTTTAAATGCAATATGAAAAAATTGAAAATTTACGATAGGCAACTGTTTGAAAATTCAACTATTCCGAATTATGTCGTGTTTGATATCATATGAAAGGGCATTAAAAGTACTTTCGAATGCAATCAGAAAAAATTGAAAATTTACGATAGGCAACTGTTTGAAAATGCAACTATTGTGAATCATGTCGTGTTAGGTATCATATTAAAGGGCATTAAAAGAACTTTTAAATGCAATTGGAAATAATTGAAAATTTACGATAGGCAACTGTTTAAAAATTCAACTATTCCGAATCATGTCGTATTTGGTATCATATGAAAGGGCATTAAAAGACCTTTTAAATGTAATTGGAAAAAATTTAAAATTTGCGATAGGCAATTGTTTGAAAATTCAACTATTCAGAATCATGCCGTGTTTGGTATCATATGAAAGGGCATTAAAATTACTTTCGAATGCAATACGAAAAAATTGAAAATTTACGATAGGCAACTGTTTGAAAATTCAACTATTCCGAATCATGTAGTATTTGGTATCATATGAAAGGGCATGAAAAGACCTTTTAAATGCAATTGGAAAAATTTAAAATTTACCATAGGCACTTGTTTGAAAATTCAACTATTCAGAATCACGTCATGTTTGGTATCATATGAAAGGGCATTAAAAGAACTTTTAAATGTAATTGGAAAAAATTGAAAATTTGCGATAGGCAATTGTTTGAAAATTCAACTATTCCGAATCATGCCGTGTTTGGTATCATATGAAAGGGTATTAAAAGTACTTTCGAATGGAATATGAAAAAATTGAAAATTTACGATAGGCAACTGTTTGAAAATTTAACTATTCCGAATCATGTCGTGTTTGGTATCATATGAAAGGGCATTAAAATAACTTTTATATGCAGTTGGAAAAAATTTAAAATATACGATAGGCAACTGTTTGAAAATTCAACTATTCAGAATCATGTCGTGTTTGGTATCATATGAAAGGGCATTTAAAGACCTTTCAAATGCAATTGGAATTTTTTTTTTAATTTTTTCGGTAGGCAGTTAGAAAATTCAACTTTTTAGAATCACGTCATGTTTGGTATCATATGAAAGGGCATTAAAAGACCTTTTAAATGCAATATGAAAAAATTGAAAATTTACAATAGACAACTGTTTAAAAATTCAACTATTCCGAATCATGTCGTGTTTGGTATCATATGAAAGGGCATTAAAAGACCTTTTAAATGCAATTAGAGGAAAAATTGAAAATTTACGATAGGCAGTTGTTTGAAAATTCAACTATTCAGAATCACGTCATGTTTGGTTTCATATGAAAGGGCATTAAAAGACCTTTTAAATGCAATTGGAAATAATTGAAAATTTTCTATAGGTAACTGTTTAAAAATTCAACTATTCCGAATCATGTTGTGTTTGGTATAATATGAAAGGGCATTAAAAGACATTTTAAATGTAATTGGAAAAAATTGAAAATTTGCGATAGGCAATTGTTTGAAAATTCAACTATTCCGAATCATGCCGTGTTTGGTATCATATGAAAGGGCATTAAAAGTACTTTCGAATGCAATATGAAAAAATTGAAAATTTACGATAGGCAACTGTTTGAAAATTTAACTATTCCGAATCATGTCGTGTTTGGTATCATATGAAAGGGCATTAAAAGAACTTTTAAATGCAGTTGGTAAAAATTTAAAATATACGATAGGCAACTGTTTGAAAATTCAACTATTCAGAATCATGTCGTGTTTGGTATCATAAGAAAGGGCATTTAAAGACCTTTCAAATGCAATTGGAAAAAATTTAAAATTTGCGATAGGCAATTGTTTGAAAATTCAACTATTCAGAATCATGCCGTGTTTGGTATCATATGAAAGGGCATTAAAATTACTTTCGTATGCAATATGAAAAAATTGAAAATTTACGATAGGCAACTGTTTGAAAATTCAACTATTCCGAATCATGTCGTGTTTGGTATCATATGAAAGGGCATTAAAAGACCTTTTAAATGCAATTAGAAAAAATTGAAAATTTACGATAGGCAGTTGTTTGAAAATTGAACTATTCAGAATCACGTCATGTTTGGTATCATATGAAAGGGCATTAAAAGACCTTTTAAATGCAATTGGAAATAATTGAAAATTTACGATAGGTAACTGTTTAAAAATTCAACTATTCCGAAACATGTCGTGTTTGGTATCATATGAAAGGGCATTAAAAGACCTTTTAAATGTAATTGGAAAAAATTGAAAATTTACGATAGGCAACTGTTTGAAAATTTAACTATTCCGAATCATGTCGTGTTTGGTATCATATAAAGGGCATTAAAAGAACTTTTAAATGCAGTTGGAAAAAATTTAAAATATACGATAGGCAACTGTTTGAAAATTCAACTATTCAGAATCATGTCGTGTTTGGTATCATATGAAAGGGCATTTAAAGACCTTTCAAATGCAATTGGAAAAAATTAAAAATTTACGATAGGCTATTTTTTGAAAATACATCTATTCCGAATCATGTCGTGTTTGGTATCATATGTAAGGGCATTAAAAGACCTTTCAAATTCAATTGTAAAAAATTTAAAAATTTTCGATAGGCAGTTAGAAAATTCAACTTTTCAGAATCACGTCATGTTTGGTATCTTATGAAAGGGCATTAAAAGACCTTTTAAATGCAATATGAAAAAATTTAAAATTTACGATAAGCAACTGTTTAAAAATTCAACTATTCCGAATCATGTCGTGTTTGGTATCATATGAAAGGGCATTTAAAGACCTTTCAAATGCAATTGGAAAAAAATAAAAATTTACGATAGGCAATTTTTTTTCAATACAACTATTCAGAATCATGCCTTGTTTGGTATCATATGAAAAGGCATTTAAAGACCTTTCAAATGCAATTGGAAAAAATTAAAAATTTACTATAGGCAATTTTTTGAAAATACAACTATTCCGAATCATGTCGTGTTTGGTATCATATGAAAGGGCTTTAAAAGACGTTTCAAATGCAATTGGAAAAAATTTAAAATTTACGATAGGCAGTTGTTTGAAAATTAAACTTTTCAGAATCACGTCATGTTTGGTATCATATGAAAGGGCATTGAAAGACCTTTCAAATGCAATTGGAAATAATTGAAAATTTACGATAGGCAACTGTTTAAAAATTCAACTATTCCGAATCATGTCGTGTTTGGTATCATATGAAAGGGCATTAAAAGACCTTTTAAATGCAATTGGAAAAAATTGAAAATTTACGATAGGCAACTGTTTGAAAATTCAATTATTCCGAATCATGATGTGTTTGGTATCATATGAAAAGGCATTAAAAGACCTTTAAAATTCAATTGGAAAAAATTTAAAATTTACGATAGGCAATTGTTTGAAAATACATCTATTCCGAATCATGATGTGTTTGGTATCATATGAAAGGGCATTAAAAGACCTTTAAAATTCAATTGGAAAAAATTTAAAATTTACGATAGGCAATTGTTTGAAAATACATCTATTCCGAATCATGTCGTGTTTGGTATCATATGAAAGGGCATTAAAAGACCTTTTAAATGCAATTGGAAAAAATTTAAAATTTACGATAGGCAACTAACTGTTTGAAAATTCAACTATTCCGAATCATGTCGTGTTTGGTATCATATGAAAGGGCATTAAAAAACCTTTTAAATGCAATTGGAAACAATTTAAAATTTACGATAGGCAACTGTTTGAAAATTAAATTATTCCGAATCATGTCGTGTTTGGTATCATATGAAAGGGCATTAAAAGACCTTTTAAATGCAATTGGAAAAAATTGAAAAATTACGATAGGCAGCTGTTTGAAAATTCAATTATTCCGAATCATGTCGTGTTTGGTATCATATGAAAGGGCATGAAAAGTACTTTCAAATGCAATAGAAAATAAAACAAGTTTTTAATCCTTAAAAATAATTCACCATAAAACATTACGCGATGTTTTTCTGAGTGTTTCAGAAGCAGTTTCACAAGAACCTGCGAAAGTATGTAAATTAAATAGAGCTTTATATGGTTTGAAAAAGTCACCAAAATATTTAATTTAGTTTATGTCAGAAATGAAAATGCTAAAATACTGACAGGATTTGTTGATGCTGATTGAGCACGCAACTTGAATGACAGAAAATCAACCTCTGGTTTAATATACAAAATTTTTAAAACTTCGGTATCCTGGACTTCACGCAAGCAAAGTACTGTAGCTTTATCGTCCTATGAAGCACAGTATGTAGCATTGAGCATAGCAGTTAACGAAGCATGTTGGTTACATCAAATTTTAATTGATCTTCAATTTTATGAAGAAACCAAGCCTGTCATCATCTTCGAAGACAGTCAGCTATAAAAGTAGTTAGGAACCCAGATAATCACAAAAGACTCAAACACATCAATATGCGTCATCATTTCATCAGAAAAAAAGTGAATGAAGGAATTATTGATAGTACCTACATAAGAAATAAAGAACAAGTAGCAGATTTATTTACGAAGTCATTAAATAAAAATGTATTTAATATGTTTTGTAAGATACTAGGTTTAGAAAAATTTTAAATTAATTTCATTGAGGGAGGGTGTTGACGTATGTCAATTTCAATAAATTTAAATAAAAGAAGGCAAAATGTTTTCGGAAATAACATACGTATTTGATTGAAATTTTACGACCTTCAATTATTAAAGTGTCCCGTATCATATTGTGTTTGATATCATATAAAAGGGCTTCAGAATAACTTTCAGACAAAATTAAAATATATATATATATATATATATATATATATATATATATATATATATATATATATATATATATATATATATACATATATTTCGACCGTCAATTGTTTTAAATTAAAAGTATTCGGAATCATGCCGTGTTTAATATCATATGAAAAAGTTTTGAATTAACTTTTAGATGGACTAACGAAAAAAATTAAATTTTACTATTGTCAATTGTTTCAAACTGAAAGTATTTCGAGTTATGCCGAGTTTGGTGTCATATAAGAGAGTTTTAAAAGAACTTTTAAATGATATAAAAAATATATATTATAATTTACAACCGTCAACTGTTTCAAACTTAAAGTGTTCCGACTCATGCCGTGTTTGGTGAGATATAAAAAGGTTTTTGACGAAGATTCTAACGAAACAAACAAAATAGTTGAAATTTGTTCAGAATCATACCGTGTTTCATGTTATTTGAAAGGGCTTTAGAAGAATTTTAATGATGGAATTAAAAAACATTGGAATTTTAAGCTCGCCAATAGATTCGACCAAAACAGTATTCCGAATCATATCGTGTTAGATATCATATGAAAGGGTTTTAGAAGAAGTGCCGTGCGGAATATTTATTTTTCCGATCGGCAATTGTATTAGTGAAAGTGCATCAAAACTTATCGTGTGTAGTATCAACTAAAAAGTTTTTTGAAGGGCTTACGTGCAGAATTGTATTTTTTTGTCGTCAATTGTTTTAGTGATAGAGCTTCGAAACTTATTGTGTTTGGTGTCAATTAAAAGTTCTTTATATAAACAGACGTACAGAAATGAACAGGTTTAGATCGTAATTCAATTAAACATTACTTCAGTGTCCGCGGAGCCTAGCGAGAAGGCCTGGCAAAGCCAGGCCGACCGCTAGTCTTATATACTAAACGGCTTAATTCCCTATGTATATATAATTTCATCACAATCAGTCTGACAATTTTACAGCCTAAACGGTTTATCCGATTTATTTAAAACTTTTTTTATTTGATAGGGATCCATCACGGGGAGTGCCTTTTGATAGTCTCAGATTTTTCGTGCACATAATGTGCGAGAAAACTTGAAAAAACATGCGTTTTTGGGGCAAATTCAACTAAGAGTGTGGAGGCTTTGAAATTTTTAAGAAGAACATCAAACGTCACTTTGACATTTATCAGTGAACATGTCGCATTTTTAATTATAAATTATTTAAATATTAAATGGTTTAGAGTAGTTTTGAAATATTTTACGCACATTAGGGGACTGAGGGGACGTTTTTATTATAATTAAGTATTTTAAATATGTGTATTTAAAAAGAAAAATTTTTATAGTCCACTATGAAGTTGGTTTTAATTCAAAACGTCAAATTGAGTTTTATAAAATATACAGACAAAGAGTGTGGAGGCTTTGAAATTTTAAAAAGAACACCTACTCTAATTTTGACATTTGTATGTGGACATATGGCATTTTTAATTAAAAATTATTCAAGTATTAAATATTTTAGACAACTTTTGAAATATTTTACACATATTGGGGGAATGAGGGAACGTTATTATTATAATTACGCATTTCAAATATGTGTATTTAAAAGAAAATTTTTGACAGTCCACTAAAACAAAATGTCAAATTGACAAGTTATATAAAGTATACAGGTAAACTCAACCAAATTTGTCTCCAGTAATAATATACAGTAAAAACAAGCAAATTTTATCCACGGCCCAGTACAATTTTAAAAAAACCAGATAACTCGAATTGGAATCATTTGAGCACTCTTAAATTTTCTATCGGTAATACGAAAGTTATTTTAAAGGGCATGTGGGCAAAATTATAATATTTTCAATCGACAATTATTTTAGTGAAATTGCAACAAAACCTATCGTGTTTGGTGTCATATGAAAGGGCTTTAGAAGAACTTTCATATGAAATTTAAAAAAAGTAGAAATTTTACGACTGTCAATAGTTTGAAACTTAAAGTATTCCAAATCGTACCGTGTTTAGTGTCATATTGAAGGGCTTTAAAAGAACTTTCAGATGAAATATAAAAAGTTGAAATTTTACGATAGGTAATTGTTTCAAACTTAATAAATTCTATAAAAAATGTGGAACTTTCAAAAATTACATCCAACGGATTTTTAATAGATTAGCAAAATCTTTTCGGAAATAAAACACGTATTTGATTGAAATTTTACGACTGTCAATTATTTCAAACTTAAAGTATTCCGAATTATGCCATGTTTGGTATCATATGAAAGGGCTTTGGACGAACCTTTAGATAAAATAATTAAAAAGTTAGTTTTTGAAAAAGCAATGAGCGTTCGCCGGAATTTGAACCCAGAACCTTTCACTCGCATGGTGACTGCTCTAACCAATTGAGCTACAAACACTCGGCGAATACTCATGTCTTTCGTGCAACGTTTAGTTGAAGAAATGCTAGAACAGTCACCATGCGAGTGAAAGGTTCTGGATTCAAATCCCGGCGAACGCTCATTGCTTTTTCAAAAATTGTTTATAATATCTACAAACAAACAATTGTATCAATAAACAAATTCTTATAAAAAGTTAGTTTACCAAAATGTTTTCGGAAATAACACACGTATTTGAAATTTTACGACCTTCAATTGTTTTAAACCTAAAGTGTTCCGTATTATATCGTGTTTGATATCATATGAAAGTGATTTAGAAGAACGTTCAGACGAAATAAAAAATATATATATTTCGACCGTCAATTGTTTTAAATTTAAAGTATTCGGAATCATGCCGGGTTTAATGTCATATAAAAAAGTTTTGAAAGAACTTGTAGATGGAATAAAGAAAAAAATTCAATATTACAACTGTTAATTGTTTGAAACTGAAAGTATTCCGAGTCATGCCGAGTTTGGTGCGATATGAAAGAGATTTCAAAGAAAGTTCAAATGGAATAAAAAAAAAATTATTTTACAACCGTCAACTGTTTCAAACTTAAAGTATTGGTGTATAAAAAGGCTTTAGAAGAAAATTGTAATGAAATAAAAAAGTTGAAATTTGACCTATCGCGTTTGTATCAAAAAGAAAGATTTTTAAAGGGTTCGCGTACATAATTTAATAATTTTAGATCTTCAATTGTTTTAGTGAAAATGCTTCAAAATTCTTCGTGTTTAGTATCAAATGAAAGGTCTTTTGAAGAGCTCGCGGGTCAACTGTCCTACAAAAGTGAATTCTACTTCAGGGCCCGCGGAGCTAGCGTGAGGCCTGGCGAAGCCAGGGCGACCGCTAGTCTTATATACTAAACGGCTTAATTCCCTATACATATATATATATATTTCATCACGATCAGTCTGACAATTTTACAGCCTAGACGGTTTATTCGATTTATTTACAACTTTTTTTATTTGATAGAGGTCAATCACGTGGAGTGCCTTTTGATAGTCTCAGATTTTTCGTGCACATGGTGTGCGAGAAAACTTGAAAAAACATGCGTTTTTGGGGCAAAATCAACTAAGAGTGTGGAGGCTTTGAAATTTTTAAGAAGAACATCAAACGTCATTATGACATTTCTCAGTGGACATGTCGCATTTTTAATTATAAATTATTTAAATATTAAATGTTTTAGAGTAGTTTTGAAATATTTTACGCACATTGGGGGACTGAGGGGACGTTTTTATTATAATTATGTATTTGAAATATGTGTATTTAAAAAGGAGAATTTTTATAGTCCACTATGAAGTTGGTTTTAATTCAAAACGTCAAATTGACAAGTTTTATAAAGTATAAAGAATATGGTGGCTTTGAAATTTTGAAGAAGAACATCTACTGTCATTTTGACATTTGTCAGTGGACATGTCGTATTTTTAATTATAAATTATTTAAATATTAAATGTTTTAGAGTAGTTTTGAAATATTTTACGCACATTGGGGGACTGAGGTGACGTTTCTATTATAATTACAAATTTCAAATATGTGTATTTAAAATTTTATCCACGGCAGAGTACAATTTAGAAAAACAAAATAACTCGAATTGGAATCATTTGATCACTCTTAAATTTTCTTTCGGTAATACGAAAGTTATTTTAAGGGCATGTGGGCAAAATTATAATATTTTCAATCGTCAATTATTTCAGTGAAATTGCACCAAAACCTATCGTGTTTGGTGTCATATTAAAGGGCTTTAGAAGAACTTTCAGATAAATGAAAAAAGTTGAAATTTTACAATAAGCAATTGTTTCTAACATAAAGTATTTCGAATCATATTGTGTTAGGTGTCATATAAAAGGGCTTTAGAAGAACTTTCATATAAAATAAAAAAAAGTTGAAATTTTACGAAGAAAAATTCATTGGCGTTACGCATGAAACTTTTTAACACAATTATATTAATTTCGAGACAAGTCAGAGCAATTTTGTAAGTATATTAAGATATTATAGGATTGAGGATATATGTTTTGAACTGTTTTCAATTGATTTCATGTTTATATAAAAGTTTTTTAACACAAAACTTCAATTTGACAAATCTATAATTTAGGAACAATATTACATCTCATATACAAGATCCAGGTTTTGAAATTCATAGATTTGAGAATTGACATTTGTCAGTGGACATGTGGCATTTTAAATTATAAATTACGTAAATATGAAATATCTGTGAGTACTTTTGAAATATTTTACACATATTGGGGAAATGAGAGGGCGTTTTTATTATAATTACACATTTCAAATATGTATATTTAAAAAGTAAATTTTTTACAGTTCACTCTGAAGTTGGTTTAAACGTCAAATTGACAAGTTATGTAAAGTATACAGGTAAACCAAACCAAAATTGTCCTTGGTAAAAATATATAGTAAAACTAAGCAAATATTGTTCACGGCAATGTACATTAAATACAATTTTATTATTATTTATTTAAATTTATTATCAAAATTTAAAATTTATCGTATATGGTATAATACCAAAGTTTTGAAGGTCACGCATGTAGAAATGAGATTTTTTCAATCAGTAATTGTTTTAGTGAAAGTGCTTCAAAACCTATCGTGTTTGGTGTCAAATGAAATGTCCTTTGAAGGGCTCGCATACAGAATTCGAATTTTTTCGATCGGCAATTGTTTTAGTTAAAGTGCTTCAAAACATATCGTGTTTGGTATCAAATGAAAGGTCTTTTGAAGGGCTCGCGTGCAAAATTAAATATTATTCGATCGCCAATTGTTTTAGTAAGAGTGCATCAAAACCTATCGTGTTTGGTATCAAATGAAAGATCTTTTGAAGGGCTCGCGTACAAAATTAAATATTATCCGATCGGCAATTGTTTTAGTAAGAGTGCATCAAAACCTATCGTGTTTGGTATCAAATAAAAGGTCCTTTGAAGGGCTCGCGTGCAAAATTAAATATTATCCGATCGGCAATTGTTTTAGTAAGAGTGCATCAAAACCTATCGTGTTTGGTATCAAATGAAAGGTCTATTGAAGGACTCGCGTGCAGAATTAGAATTTTTTCGATTGGCAATTGTTTTAGTGAAAGTGCTTCAAAACATATTGTGTTTGGTATCAAATGAAAGGTCGCTTAAAGAGTTCGTGTGCTAAATAGGATTTTTTTTATTGTCAATTTTGTAGTGCCAGAGTTTCGTAACCTATCGTGCTTGGTTTCAATTAAATGTATTTTAAAGGACAGACGTGCAGAATTAAAAACTTTTACTTCGGAAATAATTTGATTTATATAGTGTCAATTGTCTTACAGAAGTGAATCCTATTTCAGTGTCCGCGGAGTGTAGCGTGAAGGCCTGGCGAAGCCAGGCCGACCGCTAGTATGTATACTAAACTTTTTATATTTCTTACAGAATTTTAAAAAATGGCGAGCATTATATTAAATATAATAATTTTATTTAGTTTAATTTATACTTTAGTTTATTTAATAAGTTTGGTTCAAATAAATATTAATTATCGTTGTTATTTTATATTGATAATCAGACCATACTTCTAAGAAATTTAAGAAAATACACAACAGTAGTCTTTGATTTACAATATTATCTCAGTTAGATTTTCTAAAGTGAGATGATAATTAATAAATGCAAATAAAACTAATTTTGACATCACTGAACTGAAATGATCACGTGGCTTACATGTCGGCATCTTATTGGTAATTCGGATTACTAAAATATGTAATTAAAATAATAATTAGTTTCCTGAGACTTAACTTCTACTTACCACTACAATATTTTGTTTATATTTTTCCATATAATATTTCAATCTTTTGTTAAAATGTACACAAACATACATTAACTGTAAAACAAGTAAATAACTGTTTTAAATAGCATAAATCTATAATACTAATCTCCAGAAACATAAAATAATATTATCTGTACCCCCAACTGAGTAAAAAATCTGTTTGATCAAACATAGTAGGTAGTACAATATCGGCAAGAGGAAAAGTAAGCAACCTTGTTTCATTTCAATAATCAAAGTTGTTTCGGAACAAAATTATATTACACTAAAATTTGTGTCACCAAAGTAGTGATTTAGGTTGAAAATTTACTAACAGTGAGCACTATTCTATCAATTTGCTGGCATTATTTAATAAATCACTTTTCAACCACCTATATACAATAGTTATTTACATAACAAGCATCACACTTTCGAGCAAGTTGTGTACACTATTTTTCAGACGACCACAAAATATTTCAGTTTACAAGATCAATGTTGTTACACTTTGACAGCTGATGAGTTTTGACGTTTGAGGTTAGGTATTGCGATACCAATTGTACTAACCGTAATGTCAAAATATTAAATAATGCTAATAATAATAATAACAAAAATGTAACAGATATATTGAAAATGATGATCTGTCAACTTACTTTTGATAACAAATATTTGTCATCGGATGCTTCATTGAGGAATTTATGCATCTGTTAATGTTTTTGATTTCTTTGGTTTGTATCCAACAGACTTTCTTTTTAGAAATGCCTTTAACTTCATGTATTGCGCTATGCCTCTATTTTGATGAATATTGAGAGTGCTTTTCAGCATTGAATATATTTTCCAAAGAGAATTTGGTGAAATTTTCTTTGATTGTTCACCAAAATACGCCAACAATACTTGTTCCGAAAACGATGATTTTACGTCTTTTTCTTTACGCCAATTCATGAACTGATTATATATGAATTCGTATCTTTCTCTAGACTTCACTGACAGCAGATTCAAGATACTTTCTCTTGCGGCTTGTACAATGATTGAATCATTATCAGAGGCTCCATTTTGATTTAGTCAATGTGTAATAATGTAATATCACAAAAAAAAATTACTAGTCGTATACTGAAGCGTTACGGCAAGCATTTATTGTACATTTGAGGTTACGCACAAACGAGCGTAAGTGTCACCAACTGTACTAAGCGTAATGTCAAAATACTAAATAATACTAAAATATGAATTAATTTAAAAAATTAAGATTTATCTGCGCAAATTTGTTAAAATATCTGCCTAAACTTCTATTTAAATAATAATACAAATTATTTTCATTTATTTTAATATTTTCATTAATCGTAGCGCCATCTGTTGTCAATCAGTGTAACTTAACTTGATATGTTAGAAGTATACGTTATGGTAACATATCATTGTTTGTTAAGGGCGTTCCATACTAAAAAAATATTTCGCATTTGCGCCTTACTGTTATACATGTCACAATATCATGGAAACATACCGGGTTGCAAAAAACGAAAATAATTTTGGGACAGCTAAAACCTATATATCAAATAAAAGGATCTATTTATGACATGAAAGTTCTATTGAAATGGTAAATCCTTGTTCGTTTGAGATACACGGTCTCACTGTGAAATCTCTTCCAAAAAATAATTTGAACAGAAACTAAGTTGATAAAAATTGTCCAGTATTTTGTTCTCAACAAATTATACATAATTTTGAAAAACTAAATAAATATTTCACGCCTTTTACCCATTACTGGCTGTGGCACTCTGGCGAAGCAGATCTTGGTAAGTAATATATTTATGCTCGTGAAGCGTGGTTACCAGCCGTCAAATCACGTGACTTACTAAAAATAAAACGATCGTTGATATCATGGTAACTTATATGTATCTTGAGATCATAAAAATATATAAAAACTACTATATTCCTCCAAATTACTACGGAGCTATTATCCCACTATATAAATAATAATTATGATACCTATCAGATTTATTTATAAAAAATATTATTTTCAGTAATAGAAAAATGAGAAATAATCCAGCAGAACTATACAATTATGTAAATTCGTAGAAAGAAAAATACTACATTTTTCTTTAAGAAATTCGTATGAAAATAAATATGATATGACAATAGTTTCAATGAACTCAAAAAAAAATATTATTTTGAAAAATTAAGTATCGCAAACTTTCCGGGAATTAGATTCCTGAAGGTATATAAATTAGGAACATTTTTCAATTCCTTCTCAGTTTTGTTTTGCAGTGTCAACTCAAACAAGTCATATTTGTATAACGTGTAATAGTTTTTCACCAGTATTTTAAATATTGTGTTTGTGTGTTCGGGATTTGAGTGAAATATGAAGCGACAAACTTTACATATGTCCAGATATCAACTAGTGAAACATCGACGTGAAGTGTTAGCACGGTAAGTAATTTTTTTACAATATTTTGTCTCGTTTTATCTATACAATGATGTATATGTACACTCATTGAAAACTAATTGTTGATTTAGTTTTCTAAGGGCCAGTTTGTCAATCACCGATTAATGTTAATCATGTTTAAATAATTATGGAAACAATAAATAAAATAAATAAATATATCATCCCGCCTTCTATCTATTACTGGGTGTGGCACCCTGCCGAAGCAGATCTCAATAAGTGAAGTGCGGTTAGCAGTCGTTAAATCACGGCCCCCAAAGATGTTAGTGGTGAGGGAGCCATAGGGGTAATTTTAAATTTGTGAAAAGGTTTTGTCTGCTGTGGGCATCGAACCAGGATTCTTAGGATCCACAGGTCGACTCGATACCATAGGAAACTGTGGTTACCATTATTATTCGATCGTGGTTAACATTAATCGAGAGAAAACCGGCGATTGAAAAACTGGCCCTAAAGATATCAAGAAAAATGTATAGCTACTACTAATTTTAAAACAATGAGGCTGGTTTTCACCAACGACAGTTACATTTTAACCTTGTTTAAATAAATAAAACGAAATGAAAATTACAAATGGAATAATTGGGATTGCTGTCATATATTCAACATGCTTTTATTTATTTAAACCAAGTTATAATTTACCTGTAGTTGGTGAAGACTATCTTAAAAGACATATTTTCACAACAAATCAAATGATAGTGCAACATAGACACAAATTATGTCCATAATATTGTCAGAAACTTATCGTTTTTTGTTGTTTTTTTTTTAGAAATAGGGCGACTTCTGCGCTTCCGTCAAGTTCAGAAATTTCTATTTTGGAGGATACGAGTTTCACATACGGGAAGGATACCGAAGCAAATTCACGTAAGTTATATAACCTATTTTATTTTATACATATAATTATCTACTAGAAAAAAATAAGTCTACTTTAGTGTCTGTTTTCTAATAACGAAATAATTTTTAAAAATTCATGAGAATTTGCGGGTTTCGAACCCAGAACCTCAAGATTTCGCGTGTAGTTCTAGTGCTGGGTTCGAATTCCAGCGAATAACCGTAGAGGTCCAACTTCCAGTGATTACATAAAAAACAAATTTTGTTTTGAATTTATTCAATAACATTTAGTGATTTATTTTACAAATGAGTCTTCCTTCAGCTTAGCAGAGGAATTCGTTATGGAAGTCAATTGCAACAAATGACGAAGAAAATGAAATTTGCGGTAGAAGAATCGTGGATATTCAGTATTTTTTTAAAGAACTAAAATCTATCAAACACAGTGGTTTCGAATGTTCTTTTTTTAACGTTAATTTCAAATCGGAAAAACGGATGGGTTTGAAAAGTATTTTTACATTCAAGTGTAATGTCTGCGGTATCGAAAATGTTGTCCATTCAGAAGATTCAGAATCAGTGACGAATGTGAATAAATTAGCTGTATCTGCTATGATATCGACTGGTGGCGGATACAGCCAGTTAGAAGAAATATGCGCTGTTTTAGATATACCATCTATGACAGATAAAACATACATGCGATACCATGAAGCAGTATCACAACTGTGAAGGATCTAGCTTTTGAAGAAATGAAAAAAGCTGGTGAGGAAGAGTATCAGCTGGGCAGTTTACAGATCAACTATGGAAAGAGGAAAGAAGGAAACGACTTACTGCCTCAAATTTCGGAAAGATTTACAAAAAACGGAAAGGTACATCAACTGCAAATATAGTGAAATATTTGCTTTATAGTTCATTCACTGGCAGTAAAGCTACAGAATATGGAATCAGAAATGAAAGCAAGGCTGTAGCGATGCTAGAAGACAAAATTAATAAAAAAATTAATAAAAGTGGATTTTATATTCATGAAGAGATAACATTTCTGGGTGCGTCACCTATATAATTACAATTTATTGCGTCTATCTGCCCTTATTTTAAAATAACATTAAAATCTTAATCAAATACTTACATAACAATATTTAATTTACATTTTTTATATATAAATACTTATACTAAATACTAAATTAAATATTAAATTTCTCGTAAGTATCTATAACATTTTCATGTCGAAATATCTGAACAGTAGTTCCGTGCACGATATGTCATCAGTTCATCACTATCTTTACAGAGAAGCCTGTGCCTGTGGGCACAAAAGTTTGCGATGTTTATTGTGAAACCGTCATAAAAAGTACCTGCTCTGAAATCCTTCAGATACCGCATCGTTCAGAGCAGACATTGTCATTTGGGTTGCATCGTTTTGTACGTGAGGCGTTAAATATGTGACATTGTGACACGAAATATCGAAAACAAATATATACTTTACTCAGAAATGCGAAACTTTAATGAAAATATTCGTATCAAGAAAGTTTTATTTTTGCAAAATCTTTCATTTCATATCTAATTTATATACCCAAGTACTTTCTAAACTGTTAAAATCGTGTATATGTCTTTACATATATATGCACTTAACTAACTTATTATTAAGTTTTACGAAATTATAAAGAGATAAAACGTAATATTTCATTATTATCTTCATTCTAACAAAATTTGAACAAATTTATTTATCTAGAACTGGAAATAAAAGCATACAAATTTCAAGCGGTTTTACACTGAGTACGGAGCGCCCTTAAGTTCAACTTTTCGTAGTAATTTATAATGTTGTTATAGTTACTTTCGTACGTAGTCGTCTGAAAAATTATATTATTATTGTTATGTTTAGAAACGATTATTACTTTTGCCACTCACCGGTCCATAATTAACTAAAACAAAAGACAATTTTCTATAATTATATCTATCAGCCATGTTTTTATTTTGACGTTTGATATGTGATCACGACTTGAAAAACTGATATACTGACAGTTGATCAGTAACACAGTAGTGACATCTGTACTATATTAGTAAAATTATATCAATGTCTCCAAATAAAAAAATTAGAATATTATTAATAAAAATCTGAAGTTTTAAACATTGTTTAACTATAAATTCATTAGTTATTACTAAAAGTGACATTTAAAATATAACATAAAATTTCGGTAAAACTCCAGTATACCCCCTCGCCTTATTTTGATATTTTGCCAAAAGATAGCACTGTATAGGAGAAGTTCATGTTTCCAGTGACTCAAAAACAATGATTTACCATTACCTTTTTGGCGGTTTATTGTTCCGATTTTAGATTAGCTCGCTTCGCCCGCGTTAACCACTAACAGAACCTGACTTACCCTAAACTGACCATCCGATTTACTCTCCATCGTAATAACAACAATCCACTGACAACTATGCCACTAGAACTACCCACTGTTTTAGAACCAATTCCTAATCTAGCACACGCGACAAACTACTGTCAGTCGACCATATACATAATAGATAATATACTGCTGATATTCCTATCTTACTAATGTGTAGTGAGCACGTGAAACACTAAGAGCGCCGCGATATATGGCATTCGTCTCTTACTATTGTTATTTTGCTGTAACGCGTATGCGTTTTATTAGGGCGTAAAATTTAAGTTGCTGAAAAATAACGAATTACTTACTGAAATTTCTTATTGTAAATAAATAAATAAATATATCATCACGCCTTCTACCCATTACTGGGTGTGGCACTCTGCCGAAGCAGATCTCGGTCCCCAAATATGTTAGTGGTGGAGGAGCCACAGGGGTCATGTTTGGTATCAAATAGTAGTAAAACAGACGTTCATAAATGAAAAGTTTTAGATCGGCTATAATGCAATTTAAATTTTATCAATTGACTTACAGAAGTGAATTCTATTACAGTGTCCGCGGAGCGTAGCGTGAAGGCCAACCGCTAGTGTAATTCCTAAAATTACAGTAAAAAATCTTCTTTGAAGTGCTTCAGTATTTATAAATTAATTTCTATAATATTATGATGGCTCATGTAACTGTTATTCCTGAAATTAATAAGATTAAAGTATTAAGGAAAATATTGTCGGAAATCGGACAAAAATAATCAAAAACTCATGATATTTTGTTAACGTGTCGATTACTATTTAACCATCTTCAGAACTACAAGAGGAAAAAAATTATTACAATCATATGTATAATTTTCAAAATTTAAACAATAAAAGAAAAATACATACCTTTAACAAGTATCAAATCTTTAAATTTTAAAAAAATATATATTCCAGGTGATTATGTTACAATATTAATAAAGATGTGTTTGATCGAGGGACAACTGAGTGACTGTGAAACAAATAACGTCGTTGTGAAAGACAGCGACATGATTGCCATATTGCCAACCTAGTTAAAAAGAAACAGTTGTCTAGAATAATAATGTAGATGGCGACACCACAATTATAGGTCAAAAATTATTATTTAAAATGTTAATACATAAGTTATTTAAGTTATCAATGTCAGTCCTTAGATTAATACTATTGTTGTCTAATTTAATATGGCACATTTATAACAATAACCTTTTTTTGTAAATTTTGTTCTGTATCTAAAATTTTAACATTCTTGATATCAAAAGTATGTCAAGTATTAAAATGGTGTGATGTTAATGCTGTTTAACTACAATGACTTTACTTTTACAATCACATATTTGATTTATTACCTAAGTACTGTTCTGTTTGATCTACATATGTACTATTACAATCTTTACATTGCAATTTATAAACTGTAAAAGGAGTGAATTCTATTGCTGTTTTATCTTTAAGTCTTGTAAAAATTACATTCAGTTTGTTCGTATTATATAGTGCTATTTTGATATTTTCTGTTTCTATTATTTTACAAAAGCTTTCAGTTAAATTAGGAATAAAAGGAAATTTGAAATACAATACTGGCTCACTAATGCTTTTCTATTACTAAATTAAATTTTAGTATAAAACCTTTAGGGTCGTCATTTAATTATACTACGAGGGCAGGGTGACAAGTCCCTGAAAAATAAAACAGATGGCACCACAATCGCAAATCTCATGTGACATTTGTAATGTACCATCTTTAACTAGAACGCATTAAAAATTTCAGACTGATATGTCATTCGGTTCTGTTTTGACACCCATCGAAAATAAGTAACCTTGAAGATTTTTTAAAACATGGAAAAAAGTGAATTTCGCGTCTTGATTAAACATTATTTCTTGCGTGGAAAAAACATTTCGCAAACCATAGAATCGCTTGTTAAACATTATGGGGACACCTCACTATTGATTGGAATGATTCACAAGTGGTTTATGAATTTCGTTATGGTAATATGATCACAAAGGACGCCGAACGTTCTGGTCCTCCAATTGAGGTTACAACGCCAGATATCGTCGATAAAATCCATGGTATGATATTGGACGATCGGCGAGTTAAAGTGCACAAGATTGCTGAGGCTATGAGCATCTCAACCGAACGGGTACGAAACATTTTGCATAAATTTTTGAATATGAGATAGCTTTCTGCCAGATGGGTGCCGCATTTGCTCTCTGTTGACGACAAGCGCGACCGTGACGTAATGGCAACATTGCATGAATCGCACTACCAATTGGTTCGTCATTCACCATATTCTCCAGATTTGGCCCCCTGCGATTTTTATCTATTTCCAAACTTGAAGAAATGGCTCGGCGGAAAGAGATTTGACTCCAACGATGAGGTCATCGCTGAGACAAACGCCTATTTTGAAGGATTGCCAAAATCGTATTATTTGGAAGGGATCGAAAAATTTGAAAAACGTTGGTCGAAATGTATCGAGCTACCAGGAGATTATGTTGAGAAATAAAATATGTTTTGACCAAATAAATCATTTCTTGTTTCATTTTTCAGGGACTTTTCACCCTGCCCTTGTATGTTTTGTTTTTGTTTTAATGTATGTTCTGATTGATAATTTCATATTCTGTTGTATGAACTACTACTTTTTCTATACCAGTCTGTTAAAATAGTTCCGTCCGTTTGTCTAATTCATAAAACATTTAAGAAAGGCAGACTATTATTCGTTTCACATTTCAACGTAAACTGAACATGTTTGTTAAATTTGTTTACATACCCTAAAATATCATCTTTGAAATAGCTAGGAATAGCTAGAACAATGTCATCAACATACAATTTTACAAATGGTATATGTACTGAGAAATCCTTCATAATATCAGTTAGTATCTTATTCATAATTCAGTTAGCAAAAATAGGAGAAGCAGGGTTCCCCATCGCTGTACCAACAATTGTAAATAAAGTATTAAGTAAGGGAATTTGTAATGGATTAAATGTTTGAATTCCTATTGAAGTTCATATATTACCAAGTTTTACTACTGGAGATAATCTTCTATGAAAAAAATCTTTTAAAAAAATACTTCTGCAGTATTAAATAAAACTGTTCCTCATTGTAGACCTATAATTACTACAAAAGTATGTAATCCTTTAAAAGTACCTTCTCTTCATTATTGAATTATTATCAGTAAAGTAACTAAAGTCCCAATTATTAATAAATTTATATTATATTGGTGAAATTATTTTAATGATCTTGTTTCTATAATTATTGCTCCTGTTAATGATCAAGAACTATAATATACTACATGATAAAACGATTTGAATATTTTGACATTTAAATTATTTCTCTTGACTATATAATGTTCTTAAAATAGCAAATAAATATAAATGAATAATTAATACAGCAAATTCTAATGTTAATAATAATAACTGAATAATAATTAATAATGAAATTAAAGATGAATTTATTATTGGACCAGTATTTCCTAATAAAGTTAATAACAAATGTCCAGCAATTACATTAGCTGCTAATCGTATAACTAAAGACCCAGGTCGAATTATATTTCTAATTGTTTCAATACATACTATAAAATGTACTAAAACCGAAGGAGTACCTTGAGGAACAAGATAAGCAAATGTATGTTGAGTAGGTATTATTTATTCATTCAAATAATATAAAACTCATAATGGTAAAGCTAAAGATAAAGTTATTGATAAAGAGTTGAACTTGTATAAACATATGGAAATAACCCTACAAAATTATTCCTTTATGATTATAAGGTCCTAATAATGTTTTAATTTCTTTATGTAAAGTTAATAATATATTAATTTAAATAATATTAAATCGTGATGAAATAAATCAATAAAATATCGGAATTAATAACAATCGTGGAAATGTTCTTAATCAATTTATTGGGATATTTAAAATGTATGTGGCAGGATCGAATGAAGAAAATAAATTTGTTAATATTTTCTATTTAATTTTCAAAATACCTTACAAAATTATTTAAAAGATTTTAGCAATTTTTAAAAATTACTTTCTACCGTAATGAAGGCATTTATGAATTACGTTTTTGGGAAAATTTAGAGCCTTCATAACTTTTATTAAAACAAAACATACCCACAATAATCTAAATAATACTTTAAATGTTAGTGATAAGGGATCCACAGGCATAATTTTAAATTGGTGAAAATATTTTGTCGGCTGTAGGAATAGAACCAGGGTTCTTAGGATCCACAGGCCGACTTGATACCACTGTGCCAGTGCTACTAAAAAAAAAATATTTAAATTATAAATATTATAATGTATTGTGTTAAACATTATTTAGAGATAGTGTTAACTCTAGCTAAATATCAACTTTATTAAACATTTTGCGTTACATTGTTATAACAACTATGATTTAATAAGGGGTTCATTATTTTAAAGCTTTTTCATTATCCAACACTTTTGAATAATGAGCCACACTTTATATCGTATGATGAATGTATTATTTAATGGTTGTAGATGAAATATAATTATTGACTTAATGATAATTATTTTTGGTACCGAGTATATTAAGGGAATTACTAAACGTTTATTTTAATGAACTATTTGTTGAAATAATTAAATATCGATACTGATTGCGAATCACATTTAGAAAGTATGAAATATTTAATTATGACTATATAGTGTACTCCTTACTACAAAGGAGGAAAGGGAAAAAAGGCACATGTATTGTTACTCACTAAGCCTTCTGTAAGCTCAGCAAATCCTGCAACAATAGAAAAAATATACTCGTATAGTTACAACTTACGCTCAAATCACTACAAAATAGCCAAATTATGAGAATAAAATGTCTGTGAAATTAATTGTTTGTGTGGTTGGCACTTGGTGAAACATTTTAAAAATATTTTAAATAAAAACACTTGTGTATCATAGTAATACACCTGACGATGATTGAAGAGTCGAAACGCGTAGTGTAAAAATAAAGGTAATAAATTTGTGAAAATTAGCAAGTGTTTTTATTTAAAATATTTTAAAATGTCTGTGACTACTAAATCAATTCAACGAATATTTCAACTAACAACAAATTCATACATAAATTTTAAGAATACAATTGTTTATGAAGAGAATATTTAACAGTGATTTAATAACCAATTATTCAATATTTAAATAACTAACAGCCCAATTCTCAAAAATTTGTAGCTAAAATTTAGCTAATGCTAAATTTTGGATTTAATAGATTAGCTAAACCATGCTCCCAAAAAAGTTTAACTAATTTTTAATATAATGTTCTAACTATTTAATTTTCGGAAAGAGAATTGAATTAATTTTTTTAAGTCGGACTAGCATAAGATTCGCTAATCCAAAATTCAGGATTAGCTAAAAAACATTTGAGAATCTGGCTGTAAATGAATATATAACTATAGTTGTTACATACTACTTGAAGGCAATTTTATACAATTTTTAATACCGCACACTATATTTTCATTAAACATATCTAGCAAAAACTTGAGAATCAATTTTGAATTTATTATGAATTTACGAAATATTATTTTTTCTAAAAATATAACTTGTTCAGTGCCAAATCAAAACTTTTTTGCATTTTAATACATAGAAAACATTACATATGCAGATAAATAAATAAATATACTATATTTATTAAATTTATAATATTTAACTGTTCAAATATGAAAATATGCAAAAATACTGTTCTATATTTACCGAATATTATTTAAAATTACATTTAACAATGATTTTAAGGTAGTTTTTTCCAAATTTAATTATTGAAATGCAGTATTTGTATGTCCTTATATCCTAATAAATGCTATATATACCCAATCATGTAACAAAATAAATATACTTTTTATGGATCAAAAGTTATATTTCCGGGTGAAATTTATATTAAAATGCTTAGAATACCGTCAATATTTACGAAATACGCTATGTTTTATTAATATTTACTGATATTTTAACCCAAAACCACTAAGTCAACACAACACGGTTTTTCTTCAATTAACTTGTAAAAACAATTGAATTTCATATGGCTATCATAATGCTTGCGTGCGGAACTAATCACAGTGTTCTTAAGCACGTTTTTTTATGTATTTTTAAACAAAATATATTTTTATTTCAAATATTGTATTTTTACCTGTATTAAATGAAAAATAATATTTCAAATTCAATATATATCATTTCTACTAGTTTTCAAAGCAATTGTAAATTAATTTAAATTTGTTTAATTAGTTTTGAAGATATAAAATTAGATTTTACGTTTGAAACGTTTAAATTTGTTATATTAGCATGCCGGTAATATTAAATATATGAAAAATGAAATGTTACATTTCTGTCAAGAATCAGATAGCCATGAAAATAAAAAAACAAATAAAATAAAACCTTATTTTGACAGTTCAGCTCAACAATTATTATAAAGAATTCTTGACTGAGCTGTCAAAATCAGATTTTATTTAATTTTTTTTTATTATTATTGTTAACAAAAAAATTACGCGAAATATGTGCACCTGAAAAAGAATTTATATTGTATATCAACTCAAAAATTCTAGTCTATTTTTATATGGAGTAAATTTAAAGCATTTTTCGGGGTATTTTTTGACGATATGTAAAAGTTAAGAAAGTTAAAGGCCAAAGAGGTGTTGACAAAGATTACTCAACGTGTGAACCATGCCAGAGGTCAAAGTCATCCTCAGAGGCGGACCTAGATTCAAATATTAGGGAGACACTTGTCAATGAACTTATCGTTAAGGGTATACAATTACTTCTATATTTATATAAACAAATTAAGAATATAACTGACAACTCGTCTATAAACTACATTACATTGTAAATAAATTAATTTAAAAAATACCCCTGTAAATCTACCTCGGCAAATGCTGCAATACAGTAATGTAATAACTAGGCGTAATTATATAGATATAAGATCTTTAGTTTAAAAATGTTTCAAATTATATAAAAAGGATATCAGGATATAAACCTGAGACCTCAATTTATAAAAATTTAATTAAGAAACATGAATAAAAATTGACTAATGAACTTATTTTTTGCAATAATATCTTAAGATTACCAAAATGAATAAATCAAACAAATAAAGTTCTCAGCAACTACGGTTCCCTACTACTAATAAAAATGTTTTTAAATGTTCCGTGAGTGTTATCTGTCTCAAAAATAACTAAACTGTATGAATGAATATTTACAAAATGAAATTTAACTATACGTAAGACAACAATAAAATCATAACATTTACTACTACGTGCATAGAATTTTGATTAAAATAATAATGAAATCTAAAAGTATTTTCAAATGTGTAAAACAATGTACATCATGTAAAAATACGCACATTGTCACGTCAGTGACGTAGGTTACTTTTTAAAATAAAATAATAAAGCACTTAGCTGGGGCCACAACAGGCACGAACTGGTGGCAGCTGAATTCTAAACCGAGACAATCCGGCGTTGCATTCGGGAACCCAGACGATGTTGTCGACACCTCGCCGTGAAGCACAACGCTGGTGGACAGCGAAGAGATTACGAGTTTTCGCCATCACATTTAATCCTAAGTGCGCTCAACACGGCAACTCATTTGCACAAAACCGAACATTCAATAGAACTCAAGTTTCTGCGTTTAAATCCGCAACCGGGTATCACAACACTTGCAATCTAACAACGCAGAAACCACTCGTAAATAGCGAAAACGAAATCTATTCAATTCCTTAACCACCAAGACTCGGTTCTTCTACGCCAAAAACTTTACTGTTCAAGAGTCAAAATTCAACTGGTATGTTGGTGAAAAAATATCACGAGCTCGGAAAAAAATGAGAAAAAAAATAACAAAGTAGTAGAAGGAAGTGAGACGGAGAATTATTTTTAGCGGTAAACGGCAGTGTGGTTGCAAATACCAACTAAAAAACACTTTACATCACACAACTTTGGAAATAAACAACACAAGTTTCAGTGAAATACGGCAGATTAAATTTCTAATAAATATGAGTGTGTCTAAAAATAAATAATTAACCTAATGGGAGCAACAAGCTATAATTGAAAGGAACACAGAATATTTTAAATTTAAGTTTTAATTCACGGCAAAAAGTGCGCGACATGTAGACCAGCTTTTACTTCAAACGCATGCGCCATCCAGCGGCGACGAAAGACAAAACGATAATTAAACGCTGTAAAAAGACGTAAACAAAGTATGAAACATAATCACTAAATAAAGGAAACTAGATCAATTAAACAGGAGAGATTTGAAGATTAAATCCTAGGTAGGTATAAAAATATGTTAACTCAAATTTTTCAATAAGATGACTTGACTCTATATCACACCTATAATTTTTAGGTTACTCAAGTAAAGAACGAGGACTGAATTACAAGGAATAAGAAAGGAAAAAGAGAATTTGTAATAAGGGATGAAAACCACTTGCAATTTAGCAATAGCTGTAATAAAAATGACAGATTTTAAATGTCAAGATGAAGGTTATTTATTTATAAAATAAATTACAAAAAATCTGTAATAATATCGTCATTTATAAGTATATCTTGAATAAATTTACAATTAGAGTGCTATTAATAGTTTTATTTGTCATTGTAGGAAATGATAGCAAGCATTCCAAAACCAGGAATCCTTCTGGTTACAAAACTTATTCAAGATGATTTTCTATGGTCTGTAAGAGTTCAAAAAGACCTCTTAGAAGTTAAAGCAATAATTAGAAATAAAAAAAATACGACGAGAAAGGCCAGAGACGTGGTATAACCATCTAGCAAACGTGTTGTAAAATTCCTGATAAAGAACTCCTTTTCAAAGTAATTTAAGTGTTATTTGAATGAAATACAGTATTATTTGTTAAAATAAATAAATAAAATAAATATATCATCACGCCTTTTACCCATTACTGGGTGTGGCACTCTGCCGAAGCAGATCTCGGTAAGTGATATAGTTCTGCGCGTGAAGTGCGGTTACCAGCCGTCAAATCACGGCCACCAAAGATGTTAGTGGTGGGAGAGCCACAGGGGTAATTTTAAATTGGTGAAAATGTTTTGTTAAAATAAAGATATATTTAATTATACTTTAGGTGTATTACTACCTGTCAATTGATTTATAGCCATTAATTTTGTTCAAATATATAGAGCAAGTACTTTCCGACTATTTTAAAGTGGAAAAACTAAAATGCGTTTACTATAAATCAAAAACTAGTCCTCTAAGAACTTCTGCAGACGTTATCTATAAAGCAGAACGCGGAAGAAAGAAAATTAAGACAAAAATTCGAAGAACTCTATATAACGACGCTGTGAAATGTAAAAGAGTTTGTCTTCATGTGGTTTTATAGGGATGCCGCCAAAGAGAGGTCATAATCCACCATGACTCAAAAGAAGGAGGTTTTTTCGCAGTCGCTGGGATCTGAAAACAAATATAAAATGACTATAAAAGAGTTTAAATAAAAATTAACTTTGAAATTTAATTCTTTGATGAGAATATTTCCGTTGGGTGGAACTACAGGATACTGAAGCTGTTCTCTTCCTGCTACCATTGTATGCTGGTACCTATATGAAATATATACTGCAATTTAGCAGGAAGTTTGTGGGGAATAATAGTAGTTCTAAATGCAGTAAGAAACTTTAGTTGAATAATTTTTTGGTAAAATACATTTTAGCCTGCAGCGGCGACGAAAGTTAGAGGAAAAATTTGTTCTCAATGAAATATGGAACTAACTTCATTTGAACTACGATATTCTATAATTGTTCTCTAATTTAAAATAATAAATTTCATTATTGAATTTGAACATAAAACTTCAAATCGCTGAAAATTTGTTATAAAGTCAAATTGGACACGAGGAATTTAATACCGATGAGCACATCTTAATATTTTGTATAGTTTTTGAGATACAGCCTTCAAAAGATAATATTTTGCTCCAAATTTGACTTTGTTCCATATTTTAAAACTATTTACAAATAAGTAAGATAAATATTTTATAAAAAATATGCTCTTATTATAATATAGTAACAAATACATATCTTTTTATAATAAAATGTGTTGTACAAAAATATGCAGGAAAATGTAATTATATTTAAATATTATAAGATAGTAACAAAATAGAAAACAAATAAGGAAAATAACGAAGAAATAAGCAATAAATATTATAAATTTTCAAAAATTCCTCTATTAATAGTTAAACAATGGTTCAATCGGTTATTGAACAACATTAGCTATTTGGGCAACTGTAATAGTTCCAGAGACGTTTTCAATGTTAACTTTTAATTGTTCTAAATTTAGTAGGTTTTCCATGTAAACTGTTGATAATAAAAATTCCCTTATAACAAAAATAGTATAAGTATTTAACGATTCGAGAAGGTTAACGTTTGGGCTAGTACAATATGCACCCACATTATAGGACATTTTTTATTAACGGCAAAATTACGGCTCAAAATTATTTGAACTTAAACTTTAAATACTGAAAACGTATGGTTTGAACATGATGGCGCCCCTGTGCACAATGCTCAGTATGTCAAAACATTTTTAAATCGCACATTTTCACATCATTGGATTGGACGCAGTGAAGAAGTAGAATGGTCCGCTAGATCTCCCGATTTTACACTATATGTTTTTTTTATTGGGGACTTTTAAAATCAAAACCTACTAAATTTAGAACAATTAAAAGTTCAGATTGAAAATGTCTCTGGAATAATTACAGTTACCCGAATAGCTAATGTTTTTATTATAATTATTGTTTATTTCTTTGTTATATTTTTTTTATTTGTTTGCTATTTTGTTACTTTCTTATAATATTTTAATATAATAAATTCAGTTATATGTATTCCCTATGTTTCATTTAGGGAAGGACGCTCTAATACTTGAGCTGTATTCCATTTGCTACTTGGTTCACCTAAATCAGTTTAGATATATTTGACACATGAATAAATGAACTGAATTAAGCAAATTGATGCACTTATTGAGGTGAATTACTTCAAAGTAAATTAAAATCAGTACTTCTAGTATTGGAAATAAAGTCAGCGAAGAAATATAGCGAAATAAATAAATGATCTAGTTCAGTAAATGTAAGTTAGATCTGATCCAAATGGCAAATGGAATACGTCTATTGCTGCCAAATTCGTAACCATGGTTATGAAAATTCTATGTATCACGATCAAATAAACTCTCGGTAATATATACAGGGTGATGACTGCGACCCTCGAATCATAATTTTAAAATTTCCTGCTTCCATAATTATTTTAAGCAAAAAAGCTTTAAATAAAAGTTTGAGGGTGTAAAATTCTGCATCTAAATCAATAAACAAATATAATTTTGCATGCTTTGTAACGACGCAAACTACATCTAAAAATGACGAAAATTTCCGCAAAACTATCGATATGCAAGGAATTGAAACAAAATTAAAGAAATGTTTGACGTTTAATCTGCCAAAATAATTTTTTTATTATTTCATTTTTTCTTAATGATGTTACACGAGAACGATGTTTTACATTATTTGCAAATATTTCACTAATTTTACTATAAATTCTTCAAAATCGTCTAGATTGGAATACTACACTGAGTGATTATTTTTATCATACACATCTCCAGAGATAATTACAGCCTCAGGTTAAGCTATGTTGGATCTATTCTTGGCAATGACAATAAACCTGCTGCTGGTACTTCTAAAACCTCCGAAATTGTTGTCAATAATATTACTATTAATAATCAATGACAATAAACCTGCTGCTGGTACTTCTAAAACCTCCGAAATTGTTGTCAATAATATTACTATTAATAATATAAACAGGTACGGAAGAAATCAATGATCTACAGGACGACTGGATACCATATATATATATATATATACCGTGTGTCTCACGGGAAAAAAAAATTTTGGAGTTGTGTTGAAGGTCATAAGAGTTATAAAGTAGTGCAAGTTATACCTAAGTGAGTTCATGCTCTAGAGAAAAATAAATAAAGGAGATAGCAGAAAGAGGAAGATAAAAGGAAGTGGAAACTGTATATGGAAACATTCAAGGAGAAGCGGCTTATAACAAGTGGCACAGGTAGCGGCATCTTTGAATAGTATAGCGCACGTCAGCAGTGAGTAGCGACGGACACAAACATACAGACGCGGGAAGCTGGCTGCAGAAGAATAGGCGTGCATGATGGAGACGGAAACTATTCTAAAAGCTATAGCGGAGTCAAAATGTGAACTTAAACAAGATATAGCTAATATCAATGAGAGCATAAAGAACAAGGTAGAAGAATTAGAAGAGAAAATAAGCGAATTGCAGATAAAATTAAAAAAACAGGAAGAGATTGCAACTATGAAGTCATATCAGGAGAGAAAACGCAATATTGTGGTGCATGGAATGCCAGAAGTAGAGGATAATATAGACGAGCTAGAAGAAGCTATAATAAGAATACTAAATGAAAATATGAACACGGACATTTGCCTATACGATATTGATTGTATTAGACGGCTCGGTAAGAAAAATCAAGAGAAAGAAAGGCCAGTATTAGTCAGCTTCATAGCATTTAGAAAGAAGTTAACGGTAATGAAAAATAAAACGAAACTAAAAAATACAAAAATTTTCATTGCAGATGATTTACCAAAAGAGATAGCAGAAGAAAGGAAAAAGCTTATCCCTGCCATGCTGAAATACCGAGAAGAAGGCAGTCATGCTATAATTAAATATAACAAACTAGTTGTAAATGGAGAGGTCGTACAAATTGAAGAAAAAAAAGAGAATAATATGAAGCAGACTGAGGAATCAAAGAAAAAGCAACGGTCTGAGAATGACACTATAGAAGAGGGAGTTATCACTGAAGCGCAGGAGAAATTTAAATCGGCAAAGATGAATAAATCAAACACAAAGGAAGTGAAGGGAAATAAAAAGGATACAAATAAAATTAAAAATTACTTCCAGCGTGACAGGGCTAATTCGTACTCCGAAAAAGGCAAAGTAAATGAGGCCACGGAGCAAGCATAGCAACTATTGCAGAAGATCGGAAACAAGAAGACGTCAAATAAAATAACCACGAAAAATACTACAAGAATACAACACAACTCACAAGAATATAAAGCAAAACAATATATGGAACGACAGAAAGTAAGGGCAAACTACTGTCAAATATTGCCCAGGAAAACCACGGAGGACCAGAAGGTAAAAATAAAGAAAACATGGAAGATAGCAACCTGGAACGTACGTACCTTGTTTCAAAAAGGTAAATTGGAAAATGTTCTACAAGAACTGAAAAGACTAAAGGTAAAAAT
Organism: Pterostichus madidus; assembly: GCA_911728475.2. Classification (NCBI taxonomy): domain Eukaryota; kingdom Metazoa; phylum Arthropoda; class Insecta; order Coleoptera; family Carabidae; genus Pterostichus; species Pterostichus madidus. The sequence goes on from OU452315.1 coordinate 17,972,221, forward strand.
ATTAGGAATATGCGAAACTAGATGGACAGACAGCGGGGACCTAAAGTTGGAACTAGGTAGAATTTTATATTCAGGAGGCACAAAACATGAATATGGAGTGGCAATAATTGTTGATCGCTCATTGGAAAACAGTATAATAGGTTTTTGGCCAATATCGAATAGATTAATGTTAGTAAAAATAAAAATAAACCACTTAACTATGGCACTAATCCAAGTATACGCGCCCACAGCACAGCATACAGATGAAGAAGCGGAAAATTTCTACGCAGAGCTAGATAAAGCAAGGGACCACTGTAAGTCTGGCGAAATAATTATTATAATGGGAGATCTAAATGCGAAAGTAGGAAAAGGAAGAGACGGTGAAATAGTGGGAAGTCAGGGCCTGGGCATAAGAAACAACAGAGGAGACAGATGGGTAAACTGGTGTGAAACTAATAACCAAATTATCACAAACACATGGTTTATGCAACATCCAAGAAGGTTGTGGACCTGGAAAAGTCCAACAGGAAATACAAAGAATCAGATTGACTATATAACTGTTAATCAGAGATTCAGAAATATTATTCAGAATGTAAAAACATTTCCAGGGGCAGACTGCGACTCAGACCACAATATCTTAGTTTGTGATATTAAAATCAAACTAAAAATATGCAAGACCAGTTCGCAGCAGCCAAAAGCAAAAGCCAGCACGAAACTATTAGAAGATAACATGATAAAAAACAAATTTAAAAGCACAATTATAGACAAGGTAGGAAAATTACAAGATGAGGGTGCAGAAATAATATGGAGCAAAATAAAAAATAGCATGTTAGAAGCGTCCCAAGAACATCTACAAAAACCCAAGGAAAGCAATGGAAACAAAAAATGGATGACAGACGATATATTACTCATAATGGAAGAGAGAAGGAAGTATAAAAATAAAAATAAGGAGGTTTATAACACACTAAATAATGAAATAAGAAGAAAATGTGCAGAGGCAAAAGAAAAATGGATAAATAATAAATGCGAAGAAATAGATAGGCTATGGCTCAGGAGACAAAATGAAGCGTATAAACGAGTTAATGAAGTATGCAGAAGAAAGAAAAGCAACAAGACAGGAAATGTGAAAGACAAGAATGGGAGGATAATTTTCGAAATACAAGAAAAACTAAATAGGTGGGAAGAATATATAGAGGAACTATACACCGACAAAGATAGAGGGGAAATACCGCAAATTAACTGTGTGCATGGGCCAGAAATACTGACAGCGGAAATAGAAAATGCAATGAAAAAAAGTGGTAAGAATAAAGCGGCTGGACCAGACGAGATCACAATGGAAATGTGGGAAGCGATAGGAGATGAAGGCATAGAAATGCTCAAAAAATTAGCAAATGTAATATATAATTCAGGAGAAATTCCAGAAGATATGAAAACAGCAATTTTTGTAGCCATTCCTAAAAAAGCAAATGTGACCGATTGCGAAAACTATAGAACTATCAGCCTAATTAGCCACACCTTGAAAATTATATCGAGAGTCATACTTGAAAGAATTAAGAGTAAAACCAAACATATTATAGGAAAATCACAAAGCGGATTCGTAAAAGGGAAGGGAACTAGAAACTCAATTTTTAGTCTAAGAATGATAATTGAAAGAGCTATAGCAAGGAACAAGACTATACACACATGCTTTTTAGATTTCTCAAAGGCCTTCGATTGCGTGAAACATGAGAAGATTATAGAAATTTTAAGTAATATAGGAGTAGATGACAAAGACTTGAGACTCTTGAGTAAGATATACTGGACGCAAACAGCAGCGGTAAGGGCGGAAGGAATACTTACGGGTTATAAAAAGATTGAGAAAGGAGTGAGGCAAGGATGTGTACTTTCGCCTGAGCTCTTTAACACTTACAGCGAAGAAATCTTCAAAGAAATTGAGAACGAGCCAGGAATAAAAGTAGGAGGGAAATATATAAGCAATCTACGATACGCGGATGATACCGTATTAATGGCAAATTCGTGCGAAGAACTTCAATTATTACTAAATAAAGTGGAATCAAAATGTGAAGAATGGGGCCTGAGTCTAAATAGAAGTAAAACCGTATACATGAAAATAAGTAATCAAAAAGGAAGCGAAGCAGCCGAAGGCCTAAAATTGAATGGAGAAAAAATAAAAGAAGTAGTGCAGTATAAATATTTAGGCGCTATGATACACAACAACGGAAAATGTAATGATGAGATCAAGACAAGGATAAATTTAACAAAAGTGCATTTGGTAATATAAAATATATGGTCAATAACCATAATATATCTAAAGCAACTAGAGTGCGAGTAATTAAAACTTACGTGTGGAGTGTGCTCACATACGGATGTGAAGCGTGGACCTTAAACCAACAACTTGAAAAGAAAATTCGTGCGGTAGAAATGTGGTTATATAGGAAGACACTAAAAATACCGTGGACAGACAAAGTGAGCAATGCAGAAGTGCTAATAAAAATGGGTGTGAATAGGGAGCTACTAGGGAAAATAAAGGAACAGCAGCTAACTTTTGTGGGGCACGTGTTCAGGGACAAAGGGCTCGAATGGGACTTATGTAGTGGACACATAGAGGGGAAACCAGGTAGGGGCAGGAAAAGGCTCACATTCATAAGAAACATTATAAAAGAAAGTGGCAGTGACAATTTTTATGAGCTAGCAAGAAGTACCGAAGATAGAAAGAGGTGGAAATCCGTGGTAGCCAACGTCTGCAGCAGACATGGCACATAGAAGAAGTGTCTCACGGATATGTTGGCATAGGCAGTTAACATGTAATATTGGGACCAAATTTTATATCATTTTATATCAATACTGCCAATATCTGAATTGTCAGTTAATTTCTGTAGTGACAAGATAACTGATTTTGAACTTAATTTGAAAATCTTATCTGATAAAATGAAGAAAGTTGATGTACTGAAAAAAGAAAATGTTGTTTTAAAAACTAAATTAAAAAAATCGTAATGAAAAATGTTGAGGAATTAAATCAATACAGCAAGATACAATATATATATATATATATATATATATATATATATATATATATATATATATATATATATATATATATATATATATATATATATATATATATATATATATTGTAACGGGACGGAATTATATTTAAATTTTTTTTGTAAATAAATTAATTCTATTTCAAATACATAATTGTAAATAAGAAAATGCAAGAATATTGTGAGAGTTCACGGAAATATCGTTCCGAAACTAGAGTCAGAAGTTACGCGGAGCAGGTACTCGGATGTGAGACAATACGTCACCCACCGGCTATCTTTAGAAATTTTAGGGTCATTTTTGTAGAAGAAACACTTGAGTCGGGCACCGATTGTGGAAAAATTGTCAAGTGAGATATTTATCGTTACCATCTGGAGGAAGACATTTGAAACCGTTGTAAGTAAATTCGCAGTCTAGAAGGTTGTAAATTATGAAATCTTTGTATAAAACGTTACTAGAGAATGCAAACAGATCAGAGCGAGGAGGGAAACAGAGAAACCGAACACATGTTTCTAGGAAAAGAATATGAAATGAGCTGCATTGTTCTTCTAAATTCTTCATGTCCAAGTAGTGTAACAATTTGTGTGTTTAATCGATCAATAGATCGATACAACTTCTAATTACTTAGATCCCGATTAATTGTAGTATGATTAAAGTAAAATCATTGAAAATTGATTCCTGTAATAAAATTAATTGCGCGGTGATGAAAAGACCACAAATGAACGAACGATGTTTCACAAAAGTCTACTGAGTGAAATTCCTCAAATACGCATACGTTTATAAAGTGATAATAAATTCAAGTTAGAGTAAATACATAAATTAATACAAGAAAGAATCGAATTCAAAAAGGTAGCAAAGTATTGAGGGTTGGTTGGCTATCTCCGTCTAGCTAAGGGTAGGAAGGCTCGCGCGCTCTCACTCTAACTGAGACTGACCGGGGATTGGGACACTCGGGGTCCGGCTTAAGTAAACGGACGAATCTTCGCTAAGCATATTCAGGAAAGAACGATGTGGGTGGCTGTGACGTAACAGCGTCACACTTTTGGTTTAGTTACAGATACGCGATTTGTTGATTTCGTTAGGGGTGTTGGTTTTAGTAGAGGTGGTAGTTTTAATTTGGAGAGGGTAGGAACATCGGTGGGGTAATTAGGTTAAATATGCATGTTTGAGAGCAAATCGAGGAACTTGATTCCGATCTCGTTCCGTTTGGCTATCTTTGCTCTGTCGAAAAGTGTGTGATCGCGATCGGCTCCGCCGACCCCGTTGAAGCCTACTTTTAGTATTATTCGCAGAACTTTGATTCCAAACATTTCGTCCTGGGGTATGTGTTCGCGACCAGTTTATTCTGGCACCGTTGAGCCTACTCAGATATTTTGTATTACGTTCTGACTTTGAGTCTGAACACCTGCCGAGTGTTGGTCTCTGACTATTTTTATTGTGTGTGATCGCGATCGGCCACGCCGACCCCGTTGAAGCCTACATTAGAAAGAAATCAGAGTAACTGGCATTCGCGCTGTATTATTAAACACATCAGCTGTCTTCTGCCTTGTGCTGAAGTTGGTTATATGAGCTGTTGTGGGAAGGTAATTGGTTACATAATTTTGTTGTATCGTCTGATCGCGACCGGCGAGGCGCCCGCCGACTCCGTTAGAGCCTGTACAACAAGTGCCAATTACAGTTATATTAAAATCCAACGAATTCATTATTTCTATTTCATTGGTGACACGGAAGCTATTTCTGACTGACATCAGAATTGTATTATCTAGCTAAAGTGTTGTAATTGAGAACTTCGGTTCTCCGCAATATAAAATCCAACGAATTCATTATTTCGATTTCATTGGTGACACAGAAGCTATTTCTGACTAACGTCGGAATCGTATTATCTAGCCCAAGTGTTGTAATAGAGAACTTCGGTTTTCGGTAATATTAAATCCAACTAATTCATTATTACGAATTTGTTGGTAATACACATAAACTATTTCTGGCTTACGCTGGAAACTGTATTATAATAGTTAGTGTGTGTGTGTCGTGTGATTCTCCCCGAGAATTCCCGACTGTGAAAACCATCATTGACTTGCGTCAAGGAGGACATCAAAATCCGTGGTATTGTATCGTTCGTAATTTATTTATAACAAACAGCTTTTTAAGACGGCTGTTTGTGGCCGCACTGTGTGATTTCAGTTTGCTGTGACCGACCGCGCCGAGTTTGGGTCCAGTACCTGAACCAGCCCGCCGCTGACCGCCAGGCTGTACGAGGACCCCCCGGGAAGCCTTCCAATTGTCCATTCCTCTTTTGTACAGAGACCGCATAATATTGTAATGTCTTTTAATTTAATTATTATTTGTTTACTTTTTGTTTAATACTGGTTTAATTCTTACGTCGAGTTGGTTGTTGGAGCGCGAGTGTTGTGTCCGCGGTTTGATTGAGGACCGTGTCAGTGTATTACGTTTGCTAAACTTCTGCAGTTCCTACACACTAGCTGATCATGTGGTGAAGTGAACGTAGCGCCATAGACCAAACCTAACATTATTAATTTCAACTCGTTCGGCACCGAGGTCCGGAGTAGTTCAATAGTCCCGCTCGGCTGAGGATCCGGTGTAGTTAAATAGTCCCGCTCAGAGCCGATCGACGAGAGGGCGAGTTACGGCTATCTAATAGCACCACCAACCACTGATCTAGCATACCTGTCATTAACCAAATAGCAGTGACGGCACTTGTATTACATTGATGCGTACCGCGAGCAAATGGTGGATGCGCACTGTGTTTCAGCGACCGACTGTTCGTCTGAGTTAAACCAGCTCGTTTCGAATATTTTTGACTGTTTAATAAATAATTAACACTCGTTTGGTGATGTTATTTCATGACAACCTTAACACATCCTAAATGACGACTTCAAATTACGAATCCTGAGAAAAGGTAGTTCGTTTAATTCAATAAAACACAACGTAGGAATGTAATTGACGATCACAAAGCTTATTATATTATTAACTTATTAATTTTAATTAGATTATTAAATAGTTAAATAACTGCCGCGTTACAATATATATATATATATATATATATATATATATATATATATATATATATATATATATATATATATATATATATATATATATATATATATATATATATATATATATATATATATATATATATATATATATATATATATATATATATATATATATATATATATATATATATATGTCCAACGATACCTTTGGGGACGATGATGTATGAATATGTATTGTTCACTTTGAGGACGATACACGGCTGCCACTGGTTTGTGTCTTCGCTAAACTGTGTATGCAGCCGTAGTAACTGTAGTGATATTCGTGTAGCTGTTATTTAGAGTTGGAAGTCATGTTTACACAATATTAAATACCATAGATTAACCAATCAAACCAATGTGAACATTCAATAATTATATGTCAGGTCGTGTAATAATATATTTAACATCGGGCATTTGTATTCTTAAAGGTAAATAATAATTTATAACACGTACACAATAGCTAAGTTGAGGTGTAATAATGTTTGTGTAAGAGTAATCAGTTAGTTAACTAATTAATTTAGTAAGATTTATGGCCAATCGCATGAACAAATCTTAAATGAAATAAATACAAGCATATCGAATATTTGACAACAATATCAATTAATCCATATGATGTACAATTTCGATTAGCTTTTATTAATTGAAACCAATTTTAAAATTTAAGTTTTATTGGTGCAACTGGCTACACATTTTTATACCACTATTTTAGGTTTATTCTATCAGCCCAATGTAAAATATAAAAAGTCTATTTATTAAGATTAGATAATTTTTTTAACTCTTATTGCCAAATTAAAAAAAATCTATTTTTAAAAATGAAATCTCCGAAATACACAAGCTTTTTAACATATTCCATCATACTCACCATCAAATTATTCTGATACTAGTAAAGACTCTACATCCTCATTAACTTGATTAAAACCAGCAGTATCTATGTAATAAATAAAATTGTTTTTAAAGTAAAGAGTAACATTTTTTCATACTATAAATTTTATAGATGTCTTTCTTTTAACTCTAAAATATAAATTTTTCGCTGATTAAACAGTTAGTATAATTTTACAGACTACAGCTCTATAGTATTAATTCTAAACAATTGGCGAAAAATATTTATGTTCAACTAGGTAAAGTCGCTTCGGCCATGGAACACCTGTCTCGGTAATAAAACTGCAATTATTTGCCTAGGTAAACAAGTAACTATTTTGAACATCACTAGCTATACTATTATTTTTCAAAAACTTATAGTTAGCACTAGTTTTATTACTTTATTAATTTATTTACTAAATATGACATAACTTATCGAAAAATTTTAATGAATAGATTTTAATTAAGCAGAAACTCTGACAAATGAACCTTAACAAAAATACAACGTATTAAAATGTTATGTAATGTCAACAACAAACACGAAGTAAAAAAACACGGCTCCATTATCCATACTATCAACTTTTATTGTGGTTTTCTATTCAATACACTTTTATAAGCAATATAACAATATAAGCTTTATAGAATTGTCAGTGATAGTATTTATTAAAAAAATAATCGTCTAAAAATCAAAGTTTTTAATGTACTGTGTTATACGAGGGGGTATTGATAAATAGTTAGAACTTTACCATAAACAAAACCAAAAACTGTTAGCATAGCAACAAGTATGTTGTTTGACAAATAGTTTCTCCAATTTTGGTGATAAAAAATTCAGCCGATTCCAAAATGTGAATTTTTAAAGATAACATGTCAGATAAAAATCTCAATTTTGACAATGATGATGAAGGATCATTGTCCTTCATACGCCACCATAAAAATTAGGTTGCTGAATTTAAAAGTGGAAGAACAGAGGTCAAAGATGAACACCGTATTGAGAGATCCGTTTCGGAATTCACTTCTGAAAATGTTGAACTCGTTCATGACATGATTTTGGAGGATCGACGAATTGGACTCAAATGTATAGCAGAGACTTTAAACATTTCGTACGAACATATTTTTCACATCGTTCATCATGATTTGAGTATGAGAAAATTATCTGCCAAATGGATTCCCATATGCTGATCAAAAACGACTCAGAGTGACAGCTTACAATTCACTTTGCTACCGTTTTGAAGAGGATTTTTCAAATATTTTAGATAGCATTGTAACTAAGGATGAAACATGAATCCATCATTACCATCCAGAAACAAAAAAAAATCTTGTGTTGAAATTTTTGATCGGTCACAATTTTGTTATTTGATAAAACAGAAAATAATTGTAAATACAAATGTTTTAGAGAACCGGAGGCAAATGCTGAAAGTTGTTGTATTTTTTAAATATTCCTTAAAATAAGGGAGTAATGATGATTTTTCGAAAAACAAACAAACGCCAATAACTATGAACCGGGGCTCCAAATTAAAAATTTGAACTAAGAATTTTTTTTTGTTTCAATGAGTTCTAACTGCCGTTTTCAGGTTGTACAACTTAGTATTAACACCTTGTATAGTATTTGCAAAAATTGTTATTCTTGATATAATTATGTATACCTTTTATATAGCTTTCTGATTAAATATTTCAAAAACAATAACTTGTTTTAGATAAGAAAGAAAATCCAATTTCGATATATTGATAATTTTTTTTGCATTGAAATTAGACTAAGAAATTGTTCAAATATTAACAACAAATCCAAATATGTATATTAGATTTTTAATTCAAAATAAGACAGTTAATATATTATATTCGTCTATACATTTTAGGTATCTTTTAATCAAGTTTATTCACATACAATTATATTGAATTATCTTATTGGATAATAGGTTGGTTTGAGCGCTGCATATTTCAATAGCATCTAGTATAAAGAATATACAGTGTTTTACAATATTTACAATACACTGCTTTTTTTATTTCGTTTTATTTCATTAAAAATAAAAGCTTTAATTTGTACAGCACTTCTATGTTGCAACGCTGTACATTGTTCTTTCAATTGGTTACACTCTGGAATAGTTGGTAACTCCTGCTCTATTAGATTATGTGTAAAATATTCTCTAACAGCATGCTTTTCTGGGGTACTCCATGAATATTTGCCTAAAATAATACTTTAGTTAAAAATAAAAGTAAAAAAATTGAGAAATTTATGTTATATCCAAGTTAGCTTGTCACCATTAGAATCTCGAGAATAGTAACATAATACGATATCGGGTAAATTAAACAAAAATAAATCAATTTATGGCTCTATCGAAAGCTGAATTGTGTCGTTATTTATTCTTTTTGAACTCAACCCCTAAGTCATATATTGGATCCCCTAGCGGAGCCTCAACATAGTGATGTTTTTGTTGTAAAAGATGTAAATTTTCCCAATTTTTAGTTTTGTTCATAACGTTTACAAATCAAATGGCATAGGATTTTAGTTTTCACTTTCTTGAGGCACTTTTTAATCGAAAATGTTGGGAGTACTGACTATATTTTTTATCTTATACTGTTTGCGAGAAATATATACTAACTTTTATTTTTCATATGAAGTAACCTTGATACTTTGAATTAAAATTTAGTTTTGCTGTTCAACGATATAAAATAATTGTACTTTATTATTAAAATAAACGCAAAAATGGAAGAATTATATTAATTTTGCTGTTATTTAGATATTTTTAATGGAAGATGATAAAATGTATATACTTTGTTTAGAAATTTAGAATTAAGATAACAAAAATAAAAATTACATTTAGAAAGGGTAATAATAACAAAATAGGATTAATCTGTATCAATTCAACATATCAAATTTTACATCATTACTAAAATTTTTCATATTTCATAAATAAAATAATTCTTCAAATTTATAGTCATTTTATCAATTCAAGTCATTAAATCATGGAAAATTTTTAAAAAATCATAATTTCATTTGAAAAATAAACGTACTAGAGCTGTTAAAAATATCGATATATATTTAAATATATATTTAAAAAATTTATATCGACATAGCGATAATTATCAATAATTACCGATGTTTGTCGATATTTATCGATTATTATCGGTAATTACAGATTTTCGTCGATATATATTATTATAGTAGTAAAAAGTATTTAATCTCAACTGAGGGTTAACACTTTTTCGTCACTAATCATTATGCATGTGAAAACATTTACCTACAACACGGAGAATTACATTTGTGAAACAATAAATATTATATTTGTTTTAACATTGCAATTAAAAATCATAAATATAATTTCAAAGTTATTGTTAATTTTAAATAAACAACGAAAAATTTATCAACTTGAATAAAATGCAGATTTACTGTCTTGGCTGGGTTCATAGCCGTTGAAAAGTCCCGATACTAAATCTACTACTTTTCAGCCCAATAAAAGAAATAACTAAAACAAATTTCATTAACGGGTACACGGGTACACCAGACCTAGTCACTGAACATTGACATTTATTTTAAAGTTTTGTTTTCGTTAAAAAATGATAAATATCAATAATTATCAATATCTCAAAAATTTATCGATAATTATAGATGATTTAACAATTTTCATCGTTAATTATAGATATTTATATATATATTAATTATTAATTACCGATATTAATCTATATTTATCAATTATTATTGATATTAATCGATATTTTTTTTATATTTAACGGTATATATCGGTATATCGACAATTATTAATAATATTTTTGATATCGAATATCGATTCATGAAATCGAATATCTCGCACCCTTAGTTGGTACATATTTCTTAAAAACAGTGGGTACAAGAAAATAAAATTTAAGTACTTCCGGTAATACTTTAATGCTTTAAAAATGTGGAAACTAAAACCTTATGTCATTTCATTTGTAAAAGATACGAAAAAAACTAAAAATTGGCAAAAAATGCATTTTCACCGATATATAGTGACCTATGTATTTTTTCTAGTAAACAAAAAGATTACTGAATTGAGTCCTAATGCTGAGCCCGGAAACTTGAACATGTTGTATTAAAGTATATTATTCATAAAGAAATTTGAAAATGTTTATAATTACTTACTATTAATTTTATTTCTTGCTTTAGCTGAAAGCTGTTTCATTTTATTTTGAACCCACAATTTTAATTGTATGGCTGTCCTCTTATGTAAACATGGATTTTCCAAAATAAAATTTTCACATTCTCTATAAGACGGTAAGTTACCGGAACCACTAAATTTTTCCAATAATATTCTAGCCTTGTGTCTTTCTGGTGTATTCCACGTCCGTCTTTGGATCACTCCCGCAGTAGTATCTGTAAACATTAAAACAATATTTTAAATACAACAAACGTTATTTCAATAAATTTGTTGCCAATAAAAATTACAGATGATTTTAGCACCTAACGCACGGCACAGCAAAATTTTTTCTGGGGTAAATTTTTTAAATACTTCTCTGTAAAAAAGCTATAACTTTTGCCCAATTTAACCAAAGTTGTTGCTTTCATGGTTCTAGATATTAGAGGTCGGCAAAAATATCCGAAATCCGAATCCGATCTGATCCGATCCGAAGTCGGATTCGGATCGGAGCTCTCTCGGATCGGATCTGATCCGAAAGTCGGATAAAAGATCCGATCCGAAAGTCGGATAAAAGATCCGATCCGAAGGTCGGATAAAATATCCGATCGGAAAGTCGGATAAAAGATCCGATCCGAAAGTCGGATAAAAGATCCGATCCGAAAGTCGGATAAAAGATCCGATCCGAAGGTCGGATAAAATATCCGATCGGAAAGTCGGATAAAATATCCGATCCGATCCGAAAGTCGGATAAAATATCCGAACCGAAAATAGGATAAAACATCCGATCCGTACATAACATTTAGGTATCCACTCTTAGTAAAAACATAAATTCCAAAGAAAAATAATGCTACGTTATATTTATAAGCATTTATGTTCTGTGATAAAAATGATTAAATAACGTTACAACAAAATATGTCTCTTTAGTTTTTTATAACAAAATTATTTATTAAATTTCATCTATAACTGTTATTTGTCTTTCGAATATGCAACGTTAAAATTGGTTTAATATAAATAGGAAAAACTGTACTGATCTAATGACACGTTTGGTCGGATCTCAGATCGGATTTCGTATCGGATTTCGGATCGGATCTTCGGATCGGATTTCGGATCGGAAACGGATCGGATCTCGGATAGAGTCGGATCGGATATCAAAATTTTCAAATATGCCGACCTCTACTAGATATCCCAATGTTAAATGTATAAACAACCTGTATTTATATGAACTTTACAGTTTAATTACTTAATTAGTATTTGTACGCAACAATAGTTTTACAAATTTTTATATTATTCTCGTAAATTTTCTATTTACTTTCTCTTACAAGAGCGTAATGAACATTACTTACTTAAGGTTTCCGTATGGTACTCTGGTGTGTTACCGCATACGATATTAAAATTTATTAATGATATATTTACTTGTTATTAATCAATCATAATTATTATTCTCTTCACATACTATTTTTATAAATGGAAAGAATTACACTCCGTCTCATTTCACAAATTTAAATTCAACTTTTAACACTGAATGTACCGACGATAGTAGCGACCTCAGAAGACACTCCTCTCAGGGTTTTACTTTGGATCCCCTTTTGCCGATGCTGCACAACCTATTTTGCTAGTGCGCACTGAGATTTTTTACTCAGTTAAGAATGAAGGTAGAGTGCGTTATGTTTTAGCTCTAGTTTAAATATTTAGAAATTATTTAATAAATTGTATATGTTTTTATAAATCAAATCTCACAGCTCACATTCAACAAAAACATCAACCAAATCATGTGTTATCCGCGAAATGACACTGTAACGTCCATCACTCAGTTCAGTACTGTCAAAATCCGTTCGATTTGTAATCGGAAAAATATCATCTCATTTCAGAGAATCTCAACTCAGTTGAAATTAACTTAGGTCATATTGTTTGCAAATCTAACGCTACTATTACCGAGAACTCCTGATACGAAATGCACATGCGTTTGAAAAGCTGTCAACTGTCAACGCAGTGTTAAGTGTTAACATATCAACTGTCAAGTGTATTACCTGTGCTGTCAAGTCATAATTTCAGATGTGTTTCATAACTGTCAATCGTATAACTCACATATCGGTATTAAATATGAGATTTTCATTGTATAGATCGAATATATTTTCAACAAGTATTGACAATCCTAAATATGCGATATGACTGACATCTTGTGACAGGAATTTGAATTACTGTAGGAGGCACCTAAAGTGGTGGTTATATGTGATGCTCAAAAAGTTGTATTATGTTAAATTTAACTATTAAAATTAGTAAATTGAATGTACTACTACTATCTTAACAGCAGTTGTATAGCGTATGACAGCTACATGCCTACATATATGGACTGTTCGCAGCGCTACCATCGGTGAGTAGACGTGGGCAGTCACGTGACGAAGCCGAACTCGAAAAAAATTGACAACAACGCGAATAGCTGTTTAGTGTGCAACATCAAATTTTTGTTTGACTTGTTTTTTTCTGGTGTATTATCATTTATATATTTTGCTTGCTGTATTTGTTGTTTTTATAAACAAATTTTGTTGCTGAATTGTACAAAATTGAAAAATTTACATTATTTTTAATGACTAAAAAGTGCGAATAAGAAAACTTTCATTGCAGATGGCGCTTCGATCGGAAACTATAAATTTATTTTATTTTTATTTTACACTGATGTCCAATACAAATTGTTTATAATAATTAAGAAGGACTAATAAGTAAATAAATAAATAATAAATATATTTTAATAAATAGAAGAAACACAACATACCAGCAAAAAGAAATTATCAAAATTTGACTGAACAGCTGTTTATGCTGATGTCGTTTTCAGTGAAGATAGGATTCGAGCACACACGTGACAATGTGACGTGTGGTGACGTAAAAACAGCTGTTTGGAATGCGATCACTGCGCCATCTTTGAGAGGATTTGTTTTTGTTCTATGCTTTGGTTCTAAACAATTATTTAAAGTTTTCTGTGTTGATTTTATCGTTTGTATATAACTATATTGGATTGTGCATCAACTTCAGGTCGGTCACGTGTCTGCCCGCAACCCATTAGATAAATTTAACAACACAGAAAACTTTAAATAATTGTTTACATCCAAAGCGTATAACTAAAAACGAATATTTTCAAATCTCGTCTAAAAAAATAGTTAATTTTGTTGGTTGTGCAGTGATCGCAGCCCGAACAGCTGTTTTTACGTCAAAACACGCCACATTGTCACGTGAGTACCCGCATCCTATTTCCTTCGTCTCATGATTTTCCACAACATATGTGCATATAATTAACAATATGACAAGGTTTGATTCTGTGTATTAATTTGTGCGTGACAAAGTGTATTTATTTCATCAAGTACAATGTAATTCGAAGATTGTATTCTTTTACAATTTTGTAGTGTTTACATATTTAATAGATAGGAAATAAATATTGAAAAATTATTTTATTTGTTTACTTTATATCGTAAAGCCAAGTAATTGTTATAGTATTCAGTAGTTTTACTATTTATTGAAGTTAAAGTTGGGTTCATTTTATCGATAGCAATACTTTCGCTAAATCTTTTAATATATTATCTATTCATTCAAAATTAAGTAATAATGCCTGTTTCTTATTGTGTTGTCGATTTTAGCAGAAATTCCAAAGAATCTCCAAGACGAATGTATAAGATACCAACTAAAATAAATTAAAAAAGAAAAGGAAGGATGGTCGTGCTTTTTAACGCGGGGTATTTTGTTTATAACAATATAAAAAATATAAATTAGAAGACACATTGAATGTTCCAATTGAAAGTGCAAATCATGTTTATTTTGCTGTAATAAGTATATTAAAATACGTTGTTGTAATCAATGTTTCGACATCAGTGCATTGTTGTAATCAAAATATTGTTATAATCTTAATATTATAATGCCTATGTATCATCTTGCATCATAAAGCCCGTCTGACACGATAAATTTTAATGTACATTTTAATGTAGATTTTTTACAAAGTAAAAAATTGAACGTATCATACATGCGCACGCACGTCAATGTTGCCTTCAATTTGAATGTACATGAAAAAATAGAACCTGTCCTATTTCCTTCAATGTTTCCGTCAATTAATTGCGCAAAGAAGCTGCGCGCAGCGCAAAGCGTAGTATATTTTTAAATCTCTGTTTTTAAACGTCAAACTGTGAAAACCGTTACAACTGCATCTTTTGTCTGTTTGTGTATCTTTGGTCTCTTTGATATTTGGTTCGTGGTGTCATAATTTAATAAAAATGTCGTGGTCGCGGGAACAGGTATTGCTGTTGATTGAAGAATACAAAAGTAAGCCGTGTTTGTATGCCACAAAATCGCCTATATATAAAAACAAACATGCGAGGTTAGCAGCATGGACAAACATTTTTAGCATGGTAAAAGAAGTTCGCCCTACAACAACAATTGTAGAATTGAAAACCAAAATCAATTCACTGCGAACAAACTTTCTAGCAGAATATAGAAAATTGCAGAAATCAAAATGTAGTGGTGCAGGAGGTGAAGAGGTAAAATTTTATTTGTAACACCAACAGTGAGTTTTCCATTATATTTTTAGATATATGTACCTGCGTTGTGGTATTATGAAGACTTGTTTTTTGTGCTGGATTATAACACTCCAAGGAAAGCATCGGATTCGATACCCGAAATCTTGTCGGAAAATCCATTTTCTGTGTATTTGACTGAAGGAGTAGAAGTGGAAAGTTCCTCGTACTCCGAAAATGAATTATTTTCTCCTTCGGGGTCTGAGTGCACCTACATATCTAATGTAAGTTTTATATTATTTAATACTTTTTTGTGAGTAAAACTTTAATTATCTTAGGTAGCTGAGGATTTCGTGACACTTAAATCTGGACCTAGTTCTTCAACCAGAATGCATGATTATGCAAAATCTTCAATGGATGTTTCAACGGAAACGAAAACTTCTGGTAGCAGCCCAAAAGCTCCTGAGCGTACGCCAAAAAAAAAAAACTTTCTGGAACCCACGATGAAGTTAGAGTCTTGGACACAGCTTCCAAGGCTATGGAGAAAATAGTGGAAGCCATAGAAAAAAAAAATCAAGCTGAACCAACAAAACGTAAAGACGATATAGACATTTTCGCGGAATTTGTGGCCAGCAGAATTAGAAGGCTCGATGAAGATGTTCAGAATGATGTTATGGAGGAAATAACTCAAATATTGTTCTCTTCGTATAGAAAAAAAACCACGAAATGATACATTAATTTAATTTTGTTTTTTTTTTATGTTATTTTATATTTTTTGCAAATAAATTGATTCCTGATAGTTTAAACATCATATATTTGTTGATTTAATATTATACCCTTTTTTGTACGTTATGGGAAGATGGAAAACAACAACTTTTAGCCATCGCTATAACTTCAACGGTTTGATCAATTATTGTGATTTCTTTTAGAATTTAAATAATGTTTGGGGTCAGCGCCATTTGGGTATTTCAATATTGGCAAGTTGGAGAGATTTTGTAAATTGATTTAGGTATATATTAGAAAATTGAGGATATATGTTTTGAACTATTTTCTATTGATTTGATGTTAATATAAAAGACAAAACGTCAACTTGACAACAACGGTTTATGATACTTTTGTTTAACGATTTTATAGGGCTATAAAAAGTGTTTACGAGTATGTCAAGAAATTATTGCAAAATTTTTGTACAAATTTATTTAATATTTATATATGTTACAAAGAATAAAACAGTTTTTAATATAATTAAACTTACAATATACACTATAAATTACATATTAAAATTTGTAACAGCATCTGCCTGCCACGGACAAGCTCCGTTAGTAGAAAAGAAATCTTTAAATTCATCACGGTATTTGCGAGACATATTATTAGATTTATTTCCTCCTTGTTGATTTATGTTCTGTAATTGATTACCAGTTATTTCATTGGAATAATTATCCGTGTAACTGATATTATTTTCGGTTGCTAAAAAATTGTGCAATGCTACACAGGCTAAAGTGATTTTTTCCACTTTACATGGACGCAAATTTATTGGATTTAGTAATACCCGAAATCTGTTTGCGAGAATTCCAAAGGCATTTTCTACTACTCTGCGAGCTCTTGATAACCGGTAATTAAAAATTCTTTGACTGTTAGTCAAACCTCTGCTAGGATAAGGCTTCATAATTGTCTCACAAAGGGGAAAGGCGTCATCAGCAACAAAAACGTGCCTTTCATGTCTCTCCCTGGCAGATTATCCATTGTCGGAAAATTTAGAAAATTATTTTCACATGCTTTTTTCAAATTACTTTCTCGAAAAACACCTCCATCGCTCATTCTCCCATTACAGCCAACATTGGCATAAACAAATTTATATTTAGCATCTGCAACAGCCAATAAAACTATGCTGTGATCACCTTTATAATTAAAATAATAGGATCCATCTGATCGTGGTGGTCGAAATTTGATGTGACGTCCGTCCAGGGCCCCTAGGCAGTGTGGAAATTGCCACATATTATAAAAATTTATAATAATTTCTTTCCATGCTTCAACTGTGGCAGGAATCTTAAAAAAATGAGAAAATAATGTTTAGCAATAGTTACATGTATACGTTTTATTAACTAACTTTTATATAATCCTTTTCCAGATATGTGTAAATTGCGTCACATACAGGAATGATGAATTTTGAAAACGTTGTTTCATGAATTCTTGAGGAGTACATCAATGATCTGAATGTTTCACCAGAGGCCAGAAATCTTAGTGTA